>CM028918.1:5202500-5585000 GCA_016801845.1 Polydactylus sextarius
ACCCTGGCCTTGCGTTTCTCCCTGACCTTGGGTCTCGGCCTGGGTTTGCTGCTGCGGCTGTTCCTGAGGTGGTCTGGGTGGAGGCGCTGGGGCGGGGACGGGTCGGCGAGGCAGCGCTATGATTTGATGTTGGCGCTGTCGGTAGGCGATGACCGTGCCTAAGAGCAAAGCGATGACCGTCATGAGGTAAAGGTCCCACTCGGGGCCGAGAAGCTGGTCCAGGTCCACCTGAGAAATCGCCTCCTTCAGCTGAGACGACGGAGGACATATCTGATTAATTTCAGTTCCCTCTAATGAAGAAGCTTTTAACGAACTTGAAATATAGGGCAGAGTCTCTAATTCGAAGCCAATTTGTCACAGCTCCAGTTTAAGAATTTAGAAGAGAACTACTTACATTAAGATCCTGCAGGTACTGAAGCGTGTAAATCAGTCCCAGCTTGCACAGGGCCAGGAACACCGGGACCTGGGCATCGGGACTCGCTTCAGCTGCCATGTCGTAGAAACGCTTGGCTAAATGGATGTCCTGCCGAAAACAAATGAACAAATGAGGCTGTGCATCATACTGCTTACTGAATCCCAATGCAAATAAATGTAAAGCTGAGAGGAGGCCGATGTTTACAAGTCACGCCGTGTTCACCTGTTTGATGCCGAGGCCTTTCTCGTGCATGTAACCCAGGTTAAACATGGCCTGGGCGCTGTGCTGCTGCTCTGATGCCAGTCTGTAGTGGATCACAGCCGTCTCATAGTCCACATCTGTACCGTAGCCATAGAAGTGATAGTCCCCTAGTTTTATCCTCGCCACAGTGTAGCCTGTTAAAAAAAAAAAAAAAAAAAAAAAAAAAAATGACAACATGCATTAACCTTCTGCCTACAGAGAGGGTGGCCAAAGTCTAAAACTAGTTCTCTTTATGTAAATCAATCACGGATGGATTCCTGACAAAGAAGAAGGCTAAACGCTAAAAATAAACCCAGCACAAATATAAAACAGATGAGGGACAGAGTGTCACCTTGTGCTGCAGCTCTCGTCCAGTGGAGCAAAGCACGAGGGTATGTTTCATTCTCACTGAAGATCTTTGCCCCTTCTGTTAGTTTCAGTTCACACAAAGACAAAAAGAAACATGAGAAAGTTACAATCGATATGTTGGAGAAAGTGCATAAGTCACAGAAGAACTGATTAAACTAAGGAGAAGACCAACACTTTGCTTAAATAACTTTCTTTCCTTCCCATCATTATGCTAATGTGATGCTTTTTCTTACTCTGGTCCAGAATAAAGGCCACATTGCTCTGGGCCACTTCGTATCCCTGCTCAGCGAGCAGCAGATACTGCACCAGTGCAGCATCGGTCTCTCCCTCCTTAAAGCTGCCGTAGGCCGTCATCAGACGCTCCGACCACCGGCCGCGCTCACACACGTTCTTGAAAAGCTGCACGGTGTGACACAAAACACCATAAACTCTAGCAAAACTTGAAATGATCTCTGGGAAAAGACAAGACTGACTAATAACTGATGCAACATATGGGCTTTAATGGTTGCGTAACTGCTGAATCACAACACAGAGATGCTCTCAATCTTTCCCCCGGTTGGCTCACCTCCACAGCAGTGTGGCAGGACCGCATCACACCGGTACCGGTGGCGTGCATCTGGGCCAAGTTATAGAAAGCCAGGATGTGACCAGCCTGTGAGGCCAAGTTGAAGAATTTCAGTGCCTGTTTGTAGTCTCTCTTCACACCGATACCATCTGAATAATGAAAGGAAGAAGAGAAAGATTAGCAGTGAAACATATGGAAGAGAAAAGAAATAAAAAACAAAAACAATGTGAAGGCAAAAAGAAAAAAAGAAATATACTTTAAGAGGGTTAGTTGATGCAGTAACTGGGTTTACTAAACGGACAACAAACAAGAAGTGAAAACTATGACAGGAGGCCGCTGTGGGACTGTGCTGCAAACAAACACACACACACACACACACACACACACACACACACACACACACACACACACACTGAGCCAGGAACACTCACTGTAATACATGGTGCCCAGCTGGAGTTGTCCGTCCACCCAGCCCTGCTCTGCTGCCTTCTGGAAGTATTTCAGTGCCAGCTCATAGTTCTGAAGACACAAATGTACAACAGTCAAATGGTTGCTCTCATTTCAGAACCAGCAACACAAAATCAAAGCCTCATACACCAAACTACTGAGATTATACTTCCTCTTCTTGTATTCTTATAACTTATGTTAGTATAGATGTAATATTTAAAATGTTCCTCACCACTGGGACTCCTCGTCCGTATAGATAGGCCATGCCCAGGCCGCTCTGTCCCACAGGATTACCCTGAATGGGTGAAAAAAAAAAAAAAAAAAAAAAACAGCAGCTGATAAATTAAAAGTGTATCTGCAATGACTCAAACACAAGACAGTCAGTTTCTGCAGCTTTATTCTCACCAAGTCTGAAGCCTTCTTGAAATACTGCAACGCCGTCTCATTATTCTGAGGGAGGAACTCGCTGCCCTCTGAATACATCTGATGGACAGAAAGAGACGCAGCAATTACAAACTTGATGTAATGCTTCAAATAAAATTCACTGCACCGCCCACTGTTAAAAATGGCAATGACAAATCCTTGGCTTTATTTCTTTTGGATTGATTTTTGTCTATCTTGTTGCTCTCCAACAGTTTCTCTCACAGTAGGAGATGAACATAGTCATAATGTTTGCAAACACAGAAATGAAAACAGACGGGTAGAAAGGAATCAAGCTTATCAAGCTTTAGTTTCATCCTGATCTCACTCACCTTGCCAAGGAAAGCCATAGCATGTGTATTCCCAGCATTTGCAGCCTGGGTGAAGTAGTCATACGCCCTCTGTTGGAGAGTAAACGTCAGGTATATATTGACTAGTGTGAAAACACCCCAATTATTGTTGTGAAAGATCTTCAAACAATAATTTTACCTGGTGATTTTGTTCAACTCCACGTCCTCCGTGCAGGTGAAGCTGACCCAACCCGACCTAAAATGGAAAAACTGTTAATTTTGCAGCATTTATATGATGTAACATCCTCTTAGACTATTTCTTTTAAACTTTGACTCAACTTTTCTCATCAATGATCCGATAACAGGCAGTAACTCGACAACGTAATAAACAGAAGAAAAAATGTAAAACAAGTCATAACTACAAGTGAAACCAAGAAGTTTCAAAATAGTTTCTTCATTCTGTCCTACAGCTCTGTTTAACTCTCACTGAGCGGCAAAACCAGAAGAGTTTACAGCTGTTTTTATTACTTTCATAGCCATCAACCTGGCACTTTTACAAATTTGGTGATAAATAGATGTTGATTTAGAAAATGTAGCTAGTAAAGGTCAATAGTGAAGGTCAGTAACGACATTATTTTACCTGAGCTTGTACGTCTCCTTTCTCAGCTAGAAACTGGTAGTACTGGATCAGGTCTTCCTCCAACATCCCGCTGGTGGAGCCGGGGTTCTCCACCTCATCCAGGAGCCTGATCCTCTGCACAGCTGAGCCTCCTGTCAGGGACACGTCACTGGCAACTGGAAGAATTGACAGAAAAAAAAAAGTCTATTAATGGAGTTCAAATGTGAAAAAGAATCAGTACATTACACCTGGGTACAAAACTGAGAAGTTAAATTTACTGCAGCAAATTCTTACCCTGATTTGCCACGAGTCTATAGTGTGTTAGTGCTGACTCACAGCTCTGGGGAACACCCACACCCCCCCAGTATCTGTAACCCTAAAAGGACAAGAGGGAAGGACATTAAATCATTTATAGAGTGATTCCATTGCTGATTCTCTGACAGTCCATCAAACTTACCAGAATCATGTGAGCTACCAAGTTTCCACCCAAAGCACTGAAGGTGTAATAAACCAGAGCCTGAGAAACAAAGAGGAGAAGATATGTGAATGATTGTTGGAAACACTGTCAGATTTTACATTCATTTTGTCCAAAATGACTTATGATAAATACATCTGATTAAAAACCATAAGAATGAACAAGCACCTTAGCTTGACTTGAGTTAACTCCAAGTCCTGCAGCGTACAGAAAGCCAAGGGCCTGTTAACAAAACAAAGAAGCATCTTTATCTGAGCAAAATTAATCAGCATTTTAATTAGATGTCGCATCAAAAACATTTTGGATGTGATCGGTACCATCTGAGCTTTGGGTGAACCGTCAATAGTGAGCTTTTCAAACATTTCTTTGGCCTTGGTGACGTTCTGGTTCATGTAATCTCCAAACAACATGGCGTAAGCCACCTTCTCCATGGCTTTCTGATGACCCTTTTCTGCTACTTTGAGCAGCCTTTCATATAATCTGGGGAGAGCAGAAAGGCAGAAGTCTGAGTGACACAAGTATAAGAGAAAAAAAGCAGTTGTGTGTACATAACAAACAGTCCTGTGACATCTAAAGCAAATATGGGTGTGATAACCAAAGTCACATGGCAATAAAAACACATAAAATAGATATAACCCTGCTAAATCTAAACGGATGATGAAAGCAGTTATGTAAATGAAAAGTTTTGTGCTACAGAAGATGATTATTCAAACATCCAAACTCCTAGTAGGTTGTAATTTTAGGTGTTTGAAAAGAAATAACAGCATCTAATTTTCTCAGGTTGTGTGAGTTTACTGGTCCTTCAGTGCTGATGGTTGAGATAAAAGTGGAGCAAAGATCTGTCTTCGTCTAGCTGGTTTACTCCATTTACCACCTAAATTTTCTCTTTGATTCTATCTCTCTGAGATGAAATTAATTGATTTTTCATCTTTGTCAGCTTTCAAGTGGAAACTAATAATCACATCCAGGAGAGAACAGGAAAGCAAACCACTTCGCAGATAACAATGTTTTTCATTTTTCTCATACCACTTCTTGTTACGGCCAAATCTAGATGTGTTTTAAAACAACACGGTGCAGATGACTTCAGTTGAAGTTGATAAGAATAAACAGAATTTATCAGGAGGAAGAAACTCACTCTTTCTTCTGTGTTTTCCTGGTGGTGGCATTGAGCATACGCAGAACAGTCTGATAATGTTCCTCAGCTTCTTCTGCCTGCAGCCTCTGTTGAGCCTGCTCCTCCGCTAATAAAAAGATACAGATGAGGAAAAAAAGGTGTTTCAAAACTTGGGCATCAGTCAAAGTCATAGTAACTCTGAAAATGAAACCCACAATGTGCTCTAAAACTAGTTTCCATTATCAGTTTCACCAGGTGGTTGAACCTTTTTAAGTTATATTTAAATGAGCTAATGATACACTTTATATTTGTTGACTTAAGTTTTTCTTGTATTGGAAAATGTACTTAAAACTACTTCATTAATTTCAGACTCAGCTACAGACTTACTCTCACAGAAACCCCACTTCCTCTCCTGGTCGTAGTTGTAGGTTGTGGCGCACCACAGTCGTCCATCACCCCGTCCATCAGTAGTACAGTCTGAATACTCCTTCCCCTGGAAGACGAATGGGAAGATGCAGGGCTCTCCATGGGCTGTGCCTCCATTCACCACAGGAACTGCATAAATTATATCATCAGTATAATTCATCATAAACAAACAATGTAAAACCACCAGGAAACACAAAAAGAAAATATATTATCATGTCCGTTATGTTTCTTCTATGAAATGGCAGTTATATGATACAAGCTCAAATAAAAAACAAAAAAAATTATAATGTCAATACTTTTCTATAAATATTCATCTTCATATTAAGCTAAATATTACACTTCAAGAAGCCAGTAAGAAAATAGTTTATAATCCCCAAGAAAAATGATGTAACTGAATGCAAGAGGAGCCACAGGTGCAAGACGCCGTTAATTTCTCACGGGGTTTAACCGTTTATCCAATGTGGCGCTGGTCTGAAAACACACACGCCTTCACTCCAAGTCAGCAATGCTAAAAACAGGTTAGTGTTTCTCACCAGAGGAGACTCAACAAAAATTAATCAGGACATTCTCAAAAACAAATGCAGATCAAGATAAAGTGAAAAGTGAGGAGAATAAAACATCTAATGATCAATAACACATCTGACAATCTCTCACCGTCACATCAGCCAAGAAATGGCTCAACCACAAGTCTCACTGCATCACACGGTTATAACCAGCTGCACAAGTGGTTCACTAAGATGTTGTTTAACACAGCCATAACTGCTAGTTTTTTTATTTATTTTTATCCAATCCATTGCAGTTGTTGTAAAATTATTCTACCGTTTGATCAACCATAGGTAACCACTGATTCAATCTATATAAGATCAATCTATTTTACACGGACGTTTGGAGATAAACACCTAAATAAGCCAACAAAATAAAACGTGTGAATGATCAATTCTTAAGCCTGGCTGCACAACAAGAATTATTGACAGCGTAAGGTTAAATTATAGTCTTTACCCTCTTTAGGCTTCTCCTCAACTGGAGGAGGCTGCTCAGGCAGGTCCTCCTTCTCCTCTCCCCTCTATTCCATCTCCATTTGACTGTTTCTCCTCTTCTGGTTGAGAGACCTCATGACCAGAGGTCACAGAGGCACCTGCCACAATTACAGACACCAGATGGACGTCTTCCTCTTCTTCGTTTGGGTCATGGTAAGACTAGAAAGAAAAAAAATAATAAAGTGGATGAAATCAGAACAGAACGGTTATAGATTTGTGACATAAATTACCTGTTTAGTTCAAAGACTTGAAACTCATCCACTGAAATGTTTTCTTTTCATCTATATATGTTTAAAAGTCAATCTGGGTGGAAAACATTGAACTTATGCTATAGTTTTTTAAAGTCAGGATCAGAAACACACACAAATACTCTTTGTTTAACATCATAAATACCTTCTTCCTCCAAAAACGACCAAACATTACTTGTAAATAGCTTCACAGAGTGTTGGGTGACTCCATAATATCAACATGTGATGAAAACTATCATCACAACCAACAACACAAGTGACGGTTTTATTTTATTTTTAATCTATCTGTTATAACTTGTGCAGCAACATTAAAAGCTACAATGAGACGTACCTTCAGCTCTGGTCCGTCATTCCCATGTCCCTCTTCATCTGAAAATTATTTACATTTTAGACAATGTTACCAGAGGTGGACGAAGCTGTGAGATCAACTTAAAACAGCTGCTTGCAACAATATTGAAAACGTTACGTTACAGTCAGTTATTGTTCTGTAATACGACAAACTGAACTGAAGCACTTGACACTTACCAGATGTTATTCCCTTGACAAAGACTATCAGCAGGATAGTCAAAAAATAAAATGTTCTCGTCGTCCTCAAACACCTTTTATATCCCATTGCTGTTATTGACAAGCTAACACTATGTTAGCTGTAGCTGCTGCTATTTCTATTACCAAACATTCAGCTACAGTTGAGTCCAGAAGCATAAATAAACACACAAGCTAACACCCGATGGGTAAAACGCAACCTAATTCGCTTGGGATTAGGTTTCGTTTTTCTTGGTTAATTTTAGCAGCTGTATCTGTCAAACAAGCTAACAGATTCCACTGCAGATTTAAGCTAGCAAGAGTAGTAACGTCCAGCTAAAAGAAAAAAAAAAGCTAGTAGCAACACAAAAGACCGATAATACGGCGCAATATTTGCAACAGACGTTAACTCCACGGTTTAAAACTAGTCGTCAAGTACGCCTTGGTACTTAAAAAATATCAGAGTTCAAGGACAGGATGCAAAAAAGCTTTAACGTTTAGTTTATATTAACCAGATACTACTTAGCTAACCATGTTAAGCCCCTACTACTGATCGACACTTCCTATTCTCGAGATTCGACCAATCAGGACGCGTTTCGTGTGACAGCAGCCAATGAGCGTGCGCCGAACATGCGTCAGCGAATCAGGTGCGTACACAATTATGTTTGTGGCTGAGGGGCTTGTCCACGACACGACGCCTCTGAAGTGGAAGAAGTGATCACGAGGAAACTGAGTCTTTATTTATTTCTTTTTTTTTTTTTAAAAAGTATTATTAGTAACATGATGAATATGGAAATATGGAAAAGTTAACTTTATATGTAGGATACACAGGATAACCAATGAATGTTTTTATTTTATTTATCACTACAAAACAAAACAAAACAAAACATGAGGTTACTATGTAAATTATGACAAACCCAAGGACACTGATTATAAAACTATCTCTAAATAATTTTTAATAAAGTTATTTTTGTTGCTTATATGAACTGATCAAAGCAAATTCTAATATCTAATGTCTAATCTCATATTTAAACTGAAATAAAAATATTTTGATTGGGATACTACTGTTCCTGCACCTTTTTTAAATTTCTTAACAAAATCTTTAAATAATAGATAATAAATCATTTCTTTGTGCTTTGTTGATGCATATTAAGGCACAACTTATTAGCCAATTACCACTTAAGTTACCTTATCTGCAGACCTACCAGTTAGACACCTTTAAATAACTTTACTAACATTTATAATTACAGACTGAATTACAGAGGAGATAAGAAATAATGATGATAATACAAAATTAGAGTTCTGTGCCTTTTAAAGCCAACAAAAATGTTGTATATAAGCTACTAGTTTATTTATCTGACTATTATAAATTGATATGCTTCAAAATATTTTCTAGGCTCATAACAAGACTTGTGGATGCATCTTAAATAAAAAAATGTAACTCCATAATCAATATAATACTGTTCTGTTGCATGTTTTCAGCAGCTTCAGGAAATGTGTTTCCATCTGAAATCCAAACACTGAACGACCTATCATGAAGTGTCACAGCATGAAAAAATAGACCAGATCTCTAGCTCATCGACAAGAATATAAATCCCAAACACTAACTGAATTGTTTTTTTTTTTTTTTTTGTTTTGATTAGTTAGTATCAAAGTAAAAAAGGCAAAGTGGTAATTAATAACTGCACGTTTATTTACAGGCTGTTTCAGTGGTCATTTCAGAGGCAGTAATAAGACGTTATTATCTGGGGGAAACAAACATTCACAGTAAACAAGATAATGCAAGGGTTTGACTTTATGACTCATACAGGCAGCTGAAACTGTGAGAAACCACACAGTCAGATTAGGTTTAAATTGCATCAAAGACAAAAAAAATATAACATTTAGATTTCTTTTTAAATTTCATTCTAAATTCATCTTAAGTTCATGTACAGTTAACTGAGATCCAGACTGACATGAATACAGAGTCAAGAATCAAAACAACAAATCCCAGGAGTATTAAGAGTCCAGGTACTTTTTCGGACCCGTTATATTATTTTATAAGGCCGTTTACACAGTGAGTGATTAATTTATTCATTTAAATGATTGTGTAAAAGGCCACCACGTCTTTAAAACGATAACATCTTTGGTGCAAAAGTTTGTAAGGCCAATGTTGGTGAAAATGTCTCTTCACATTTGAATTTTGATGCATGTTTTTTTTTAAGATGATGGATTCACACATTAACACACTCAAACATCCACAGTTTAAGAAGTTATGATGCACAGTGTTGTGAATGTACCATAAAAAAAGACAAAAACAGTGATGTTGTCATTGCGTGCCCAACAAAAATGGAAACATTTTGAACAGTTTGTGCTTGTTTATGCTTTCCACTCACTGCTGAGGTTTATCACATAAGGCAGCCATTCCCATGTACTGAATCACTGTCCAGCTGCGGACCCATGAACATACACCCATCATGTCCAAAGTTCATTCCTTCCTGGTTATCATGAAGTTTCCATATTACGACCGTTTGTTTATTTTTTAGGGCTTTTAATGATAAAAGAAACTAAAACATACAGATAAATAATAGCTAATATCCTCAAAATTGGCCAAAAGAAAATTTTTAATTCATGATTTAATTATTTTAATATTCTTAATTGTCCCACACTGTATTATTTCAGCTTATTATTATTATTGCAGGCACAGAAAAAAAAATGAGATTAGTGGTAATTAATCACAGTATACAAATAAAATACTTAAAAAGTATCGCACAATATTATGATAAAATTGTGACTCAAGTGCTCAGACAAACTGGGAGAAATTATGTTATTTCCACCAGTGTTTAACAGTGGTTTGTCAGGAGATTAGAGATGACAAGGTTTTCTTCCACCCACGTGACTGGCTGATGGCTGATGATACCTGAGGTGCAAAATTGCAGTAAGCAGCATAAGGTGGAGAAAGATTTGTTTATTGTTTTTTTGCATAGATGCTAATTTTCCTGCAAAAGAAGATTTCACCTCATTGGTTTTGATAAGTTTCCATGTTTCCATTGGAGTATCTGCATATTTTTGGGGTAGATTTCATGGCCAAAACTCTCTGCATGCTACAAATAAATGGTCCGAGTAAATGCAATAGAAACCCCCCAGAACCAGGTGACGTTTCAGTAGGACGTTGTGGTGAGAACAAGGTGAACTCCTCCAGTATCCATCAGGGTACGATCACAGGAGCAGGTTTATCGCTGTACGGGTTTGATGACCCACTCAGCTGTTGGGTTAAGCTGGAACAGGTCTTTCATGTATGTTTCCCCATCTAGACATCTCTCCTCTTAATAAAAAAGACAAATAAACAGATATTTAATAGATGAACATAATGAAATGAACTTGTCTTGAGTAGGAGGAAAACTTACTGATGTTTCCACCGATCTCATAGAGACACAGATCTTCTTGTCTCACTGCCAATGAACTGGGAGGATGAAGACAAGATGATGTAAGAACGAGTTTTACACAATCAAGACAAATACAGCAGTTTATTCGTGTGAGATAGCATGAATTGCTACACATTACCTGTCCTGGTTGAGGAAGCGTGTTAATACATGAGCAGCCTGTAGGTCCGGTGTGAGCTGAATCACCATGGACACTTTACTGAACTGTGGCGCCTGGACTCGAATAAAACCCTGTGAACTCTCCTGATTCTAAACACAAGAAATACAGTCAATCACAGTGTCATAAACACTGAGATCATCATCCAGAACATGGTCCTCATCAACATTCAAACATTCACGAGACAGGGAACTTAAGAAGAGTAAAGAATGTGGACTTGGATGAATCTCTTCTGTTTTGTTTATGAAGCTCCAAACATTGTCTGGTATCTCAACACTTAGTTTGTCTTCTATACAGCCAACGTTTGATTAATAGACTCTTTTAAGTGACATCTGAGAGAAAACAGCACATTCTATATTCTGTCCTGTATTTAACTCACAGGAAAAGTTTTCTCACACATCACCACTAGATGTCACTGTTTACACAACCTGCTCAAAGCCGAAACTGTATTTATATGGAGAATAGTTCAATGTTTTGGTATTAAATTATGATCAATTGGTGCTAAGTTTTTATTTTGAATGACTTTGGTCAAAACAATGTACAAAGAAATGGAAAATTAAATCTAATAATAATTTAGAGTTTATTTCACATTCTAAAACCAATGAAAACTCCCACCTCAGACACAGTTTTTTCAGCCGGTTTTTCGGTGGTGATCTTCTTCAGCAGTTTTCTCACAGCTCTCTCTTTGTTTTGTTTCCGATGAGATTCCATGTTGTGTTGTCTGACCTGGTTCACGATGAACTTGGGGATCTGGAAGATGAGATGAACATATTATTTGAGGCGCTGAGTTCACACAGTAGCATCATTTATACTCAATGGATTCCCAGAAACATTGAGAAATATTACTTTCCATTCATTTGAATCATACAAACAGAGGGATCTTTCTGTTCCTTACTGTCCAGAGAAGATTCTGGTATCTAATCAACAGGCGGACGATGCTGGCTGTGCTGGTTGCCATGGAGAACTCCTGCTGCTCCGTAATCTTTGACCGGAAACCTTTGAACATGAAGATGTTGGGCGCCATAACGACAGAGACATTGTTGAGTGTCATTTTATTATTGGCCTGATGGTCGATGACGCGTTGGAAAAACTCCACTAAAGCCTGAGAGAGAAAAACAGAAACAACGGTGATGAGATTCTCATGAGGAAAAGATTTGATGAACTGAAAAGTGTCTTGGAAACTGCTTTACCTTCAAAGTGTCCCGATTGGGTTCGGGTAATAAGAGGACGAGTAGGTTCAAAGCCTGAAGCTGTTGCTTCTTTGTAGGGAGCTCTGCACAAACACACACACACACAAAAATACCCAAAAACTGCTTAGTAATTATCTGTATAAACTATATCTGCATGTGTGCTGTTAGACTTTAAAATTCATCTTCATAATGCAATAAAATGAGTAAATGATTTCATGGTTGTAAAACAGCAAGACAAATAATAAAATCCACATCGTATAATATCAAACTATTACCATAGTTTATCTGATTATATTACATTCAGGTGCAATCAGGACAAATGTGCAGATAAAACTGTTTCTCTGTATCCTGGCAATGATTGATCCACCACAATTAAATTATCATTTATTGACAAGATTTCTTAATATATAGCTGTCACTAAAGAAAGCTTATAGCTGTGAAGTTCAAAGAGGCTTTGCATGGACTGAGAGCGAGTAAAATCAATGCATCTTGTACCCTCGCTCTCTCTCTCTCTCTCTCACACACACACACACACACACACACACACAAAAGAAATGCTTAATGCACATTTCTTTCTTGGTAGCCACAGGACACTTCACAAAACAGATGGTGCACGTACTGTTGACATCGATGAATGCACTAAGGTACTCCACAGTCAGCAGTGGATGGGGCAGCTCCCTGATGAACAACTTCAGAAGGCTAGCGGCATCGTGCTGTTTCAGCTGTTGCCATGGAAACACCCCATCGTAGAAGGAGGATTCGAGCTCCTGACACAGCGACTGGATACGAGGCGACAGAACCAGACACGTTATCAGCTTTACGAACCACAGTTCTCATCTTTTCTTTTTCTTTTTATAAATCATTTCATTTTATCAGACCTTGACTCTAGTGGCCGCTCCAGGGATCCGTAGCAGACCCTCTGTGTCTAGTCCCTCCTCCTCAATATGACTGATGAGCTGAAGATAAGAGACATCACATTTAGAAAAGTGAAAAGACGATAAAACTTAAACTTAAAACTTAAACTGGACACACTGATAATAATGAACGGCCAGTGTGCTCACTCTCTGCAGTATAAATGGCACTTTGGTCCCACAGGCTCGTTTCTGATCCTGTTCCAGTAAAGTGACGAGAGGAACGCCGAACAGACCACTTTCTGTACACAAACAGAAATACTAAGTAAAAAACTGACATTAATTACCCGTTAACCTGGAACACAGTTATTTATACCCAGTGTGGCAATGTTAATGATTTTGTTTGTGTGTAAGTGCTCTGATTTTGTTGTTTTTACTTTTTATGTCAGCGTTTGTGTATTTTTTGGGTGTAACAAGTTTTCTTTCACCCTCAGAGACTTTCCTGTCATGTATTTCCATATTAATGTGTTTGTGTTTACCTTTGGTCTTAACTTTCACAGCTTTGTGTGACTTAATGTCAATCCCAGCAGTGTCAAACAGAGCAGTCATCTCCACAAGTACCAGTCTTCTCACCTAGAACATTTAAAAAACAAAAACAAATAAGAAAAACAGAAATGGGAGATACTATTTAACAAAACAAAAAAAAAACATTTTGGGAACAAAACAACTGACTCACAACTTGCAGGGAAGTTTGTCATGCAGAGGCTTATCATGGCTAAATAAACAAGACATGATGTACATTTGTGATAATTTACCTTTTTCATATCAAGAGGAGAAAGATCTCCTATTCTGGTCTGACCTGTTTTATCTCGGAGCAGCTTAAAGTTCTGGAGAAGAAAAAGAAAGAGAAAGAGAAGACAGAGGAACGTCAGTGACTGTGGGAGAAAAAAAACCCTAAAAAGAAACAATTTATATAATATAATGGATATAATATATCAAACTAACTGAATTATATGAGACATGACCATATATCTTTTATTAAAATATGGAAAAGTGGAAAAAATCTGTTATATCAACTTCAACCACCAGATGTCACTACAGACCAGCTCCCAGCTTTAGACACACAACTGCATGTTAATATTAGTACAGTTTTACATTAAACTAAATAAGTGACTATGCAAACTCTGCTCTAATATGTGTGGTTGGATTTCCTGGTTGTGTCAGGAAATTGAAAAGCAGGAAAAACCTTCAACACCAGCTAATATCTAACTCTTAATTCTTTAATCCACAGTTGATCTGATTATATTCCATTCAGGTGCAACAAGGGCAAACATTTTGTGACTCACGCAGATAAAAAAAAGTTTCTGTGTAGTGAGGTTCATGGTCAGATCTCAGTTTCTGGTATCTCTGGTAATCATTGACCTATCACAATGAATTTATTAGCTATTAATGCAACCTCTTCATATAAAGCTACCACTAAAGAATGCTTATTATAGCTGGGAAGTTCAAAGAGGCTTTGCTTGAGGCTCAGGTGAAACAACAATATATAAAATCAGAGCATCCTGTTTTTCACTGCAGCTGCAGCCTGGGCTCTTCCTCCAACAGAGACACACACAGGATTTAAGTAAAGAAACATGTTGCTGAGGAAGTAAACCTGTATGTGGTCTTTTGTATACGTGTGTGTCTATGTGTGTGTTTATGTGTATGTGTCTCACCGGTAGTTTGTCGTCAGGTGAGTTTGAGCTGGCGGTGACCTTTAATCTCTGATGATTGTCCCTGTAAGTGAGCGCCTGCTCTGAAAACGCCACCTCGACGTTCAGTTCTGTCTCGGTTTCTGTTGAGACGCACACAAACACAAAACAACAGCAAATTAAAAGATCAGACCACACAAGAAGCCCATTCAAAGTGTTTGTGCAGGTAAAGTCCAGCTGTATATAAACACAGACGGGCGGTAAATTGTGTTTATATTTATTTAATTCCAAAGTGTTTTAGTTAGGACGGCAAGAAAGAGGAAGAAAGAAAATCCTGCTGCCTTTTATGTAGCTTTAAATACAGCACTGGTGAATAAACCCATATATTTAGACTTTAACTGACTTCTGCAGCCTCTGTGATGTAAAATACAGACATTGTGATGTTGTGTTCCACTGTGCAATAAAAAGCAGCACTTCTTAATCTGCTGAAGCTTTGCTTTTGCTTTGCACTGTTAAGAAAAGCATTTTATGGCGCTGTATTATGATCTGATCCTCTCTATTCTATAATATGTTTATGAGTTGCTAGGCAGAAGTTTATTTGGGCCTCAGTTAGTCATTCTCCATGCTGACTCAAGCTGCTTGTGTGTGTGTGTGTGTGTGTGTGCGCATCTGTAGGAGTATGTTGCACATACCAGATGAATTGACGTCGTTTTGTCCGTTCTCATTTCCCCCTTTGAGTTTACCAGGCTGCTCGACCTGCACAAAACAGAACAACACAGAGACGTATGAATATACAGAACACAGTCTAATGTACAACATGTCACAACCTCAACACCTCCACCCCACCCCCACCGCTACATTTTTTTCACGTTACATATTACCTTGTCTGTTAATTAGTGGACAAAACTCTAACTTAAAAATAACTTATTCTGCTGACTGGAGTAGCTTGGACCAGCAGCAGTACACGTAATTTGACAGAAATAATAAAAGCTAATTCATATGTTTTCCATTCTTTGCTGACTATAAACCCTGTCAACACTCTGAGAGGTGTTGAAGAGACTTGATTTTGCAGAAGTAACATAGTATTTGGAGGTTATAACAAACAGTTGGCTAATTGGTTTAAAGCCAAACAGGAGAAGTAAAACGTACAAAGTAAATATCAGTATTACTTCCTTTCCTAAGAAACAGAGGGGGAAAAGGTTGTATGTCTCTGGTTAGATGATTTATTAGATGATATGTCATAAAACATGTTGTGTGTGGTCACTGTGACTGATCTTTGACCAACTAAATCAGTTCTTCAAAATCTTTGAATCCAAGTGAATATTTCTGAAAACTCAACTGTAGCGAGTGCCTCAAGATGGTCTTTATATATCCCATTCAAAGTGACATTGACCTTTGATCTTTAGCCTAATTCTTGTCAGTTCCTGCTCGAGCCAAAGTGAACGTTTGTGCCAGATGTGAAAAGATTCCCTCAAGGCGTTCTCCAAATATCGACACACAAGAATGTGACTTTTGAGACTTTTCAACTCCCTCAGACACTGACTCAAGAGACTGTTGTAAATGCTCTTATTATATAGTTATAGTTTTATATATTTTTACACATTATTATAGGGATAAATAAAACAATTCTCGGATGGACAGAAAACATAATGTCTCTGTTGCCAGGAAAGAAACATAAACACAGCATCAAACAGCGCTAAAGGAACAGTTTTAGGAAATACACTAACTCAATTTCTTGCTTATATAACTTCACATCAAAATAACAATGTTACGATGGCCTTTAGTAACTAACCACTAACTAACTACTAAAGCCCATCGTACTAACTTTAATCTAAAGGAAGTCAAAAGATAATCCCCAATGGCTTTTATACGATCAGATATTTCAGATATCTCAGATTTACAATCTTTCATGATGATATAATGTAATTAGTTGGTGTTTGTGCATCTGCATGTTTGAACCTGGGTCTGAGGTCTGAATATGTCCCTAACATCAGGAACATGTTGTCGGTTGCGTCGTCGTAGCGTCTGTTGTAGCGTCGTGACTCGACGCTCTACGGCCGCCGCCTGAGTCCTGGTGAGCGTGGACAGGAACACGGCGCTGTCTTCTTCCTGTTAATCAATCAGTCATATCACATACGAGTCAGTTACTTGGGTCAGTTCAATATCTTTTTTTTTTTTTTTGTTAAAACATATTTTATAACTATAGTATATAATATATTTTATATATTTGATGATCAGTACCTGATCCTGGTCGGCTGCCAGCGAATTATCGAACAGTCTTGCCAGACCGGCTTCTGTCAGCCACGCCTCCTCCTGCTCTCCTTCTGAAAAACGAGAATGAGATGGAAAAATTTGTGAGTGAATGTTCTTATGAATTGAAATAAGGGGAAATTGGGCAGATGAGTACTAGAAGGAAAGCCCCTAGTTGTTTTAAAGCAAAACATGCAGACACTATATGTGCAGGAAAGGGAAAAGGAGTAACCACAGACAGAAGTGGACTCTAGTATTCTACAGGAAGTGATCGTTTGCGCCACAGAACAATAGTCTTTAACAAACAGGCTAAAGACTGACTAAGACACATGTGCAAAACAACAGTCAAGTCAAGAGTCAGAGTCATAAAAGACTTTTTTTTTAAAATCCTGATAAATGTCCGGTATTTGCATTTCAACAGTCAATTCAGACCATTTTACTTTACAACGAAACTTACAAAAAAAAAAAAAACGACTGCAAACAACTTCTCTGTGCGTCACTGAGTCTAAAAGCTCTTGTTCGCTAAAAAATGTGGCTGAAAAAGACATGAAACAACGACAAAGAGGCGCAAAATGATGACAGAAAGATGTACAATGGTCACAAAGAGACACGTTGACCACAGTAATGCAGAACGACAACAAAGAGATGAAAAGAGACCATGAACGGAGGCAAAATTACTACAATGAGACAAAGAATGAAACTAAAGAGATGCATAACCACTACAAAGAGACACACAGTAAGTAAAAATCTATGACTCTATAAGTACAGAAGGGACAAAGCACCTTTTCCACTTCTGTATCCAGGGCTCCATTATCTGGGGACACACTCAAGCCCAGACCAGCCCAACATTAAACTCTGACACTACATTAACTAAATAACAAGCTCTACATCAAGAATAGAAAACGACTGCCTGTGTTCACAGGTTGAAGGAAAGCGGGGACAGTTTATCTGTCGTTGAGGTTTGTCCATGGTCACGGGTTGCGTCTTACCCTCAGGGATTTTCTGCTGCTCCTCCTCCTGAGATTCTCCTTCTCCTCCACCTTCTCCCCTTCTCTCCTCTCCTGAGCGAGTGATATTCTCCACCTCCTTCCAGTAGTCGTCCATCTCCAGCTCATCCAGAGAGTCCTGTAAGACGTCCGCACACGACAAGACGGTTGTGGTAGTTTTAAGTTGATGTGTCAGATATGATGCAGAGAGTTAACAACAACAACAGCAGCAGCAGCACAGCAGTCGCAGCCAGTCTGAACAAGCCTAAAATACAGCTGTAACCGATCTCAGATAACACCCACACACATATATATATATATATATATATATATATATATTTTATTTTTAAGAAAAATCTTAGAGCATGTTTTTCCTGCTCAAAAATCAAAACAACGCTAAACTTGAATGAACTTGTTCTTATTAGAGTCTCCAGGCTGGTGCTGATGCTTGAAAATTTCTCTGGGGAAAATCACAGAGCACATCTAACTACAGATGACTTTAAACACAAGCGATGAGGGACGACATTTGTCTGCCTCTTGACCAAAGACCCTATAAAACTTTAACAGTTACTGTTTAGACATTTATAGCAAACAGAGTCGATACAGCGGCATAAAAGGTTGTTGTCTGTGAATCCCTCTGATTCAACACATGCATGACCACTAGAAATTGAATACAGAAGCATAAGTAAAGTCTACAATTACAAGGAAATAGTATTCTAATGGAAAATGAACTTAATATCTTTATTTAAAGGAGCTGCAGACATTGGTGTTATTACAACAAACAGTCTGTCATCGTGTTTGACCTGCACGTTTGACAATGTGCCACCTTCACCGAGCAGCGTGCATGCAAATATATAATTGCACATCGGCTGTCATCGACCTTGACTCCATCAGTGTCCAGTTTTTAAACGGCAGCCCACAACGGACGTGTCAAAGCAGGAAACAAATGGAAAGGAAACATCATCCTGATGATAAATTGGTTTCACTTTAGATTGCTACATCTCTCTGATGCACGCAAGGCTTCAGGAAAAAAAAAAAAAAACATGTCCGTCTCTTATCACATCCTTTTACAGCTTACCTGAGAGTTGTAGCGCTGACATGGAGGCCGCTGCCTGGACCTGGAGTTGGGGCTGTGCCTGGGGCTCGAGTCGGGCTTCGGGCTGGAGGAAAGCTGAGACCTGGGGCAAGCGACGGTGGGGAGCGATGACGGGTCGGCGCTGCCGGTTTTGGGGCTGTTGGGCCAAAATCTGTCTCCATGTTGAGTGTTTTGGTTCTGTTGAACTGTGTAGTGGCCTGTTCTGCGACTATAAGACAGAAAGACACAGACAAAAACTTGTGGTTATTTCAAGTGATGCCACCACACGGCCAAATTTCTCATCTTCATGACTAAATACAAAAGGTGCTACGGTGTCTTCATAACATAACTAATTTGACTATGTACTTTGCACCTTGTTTACCAATTACAGCATGACAGATACCTTATGATGACCAGCACATGTCATAAACATATAAAAATTATTACTGGATTATAAATACTGGATTGTATGAGACTGTCTGCATTTGTTGTGTTGTATAAAAGGTGTGCTCACAGTGACGTTTCAGAGAACACAGCAGGTTTCTGTCTTTGTTTTCATTGAGATCAACGGTCAAACGAGAGAGAGATTTGGACAAAAAGCGGTCAGAGAGTCACACAGACAGAAGTCGGTCAAAGACTCTAACTAACTAAAGATGAGCCAGCTGCTTGTTGAATTCCCAGCCAGTCAACTAATGAGGATGACATCAGGAGCAACTAAGAATAGCAGCGCTCTTCACACACACTCACAAACACACACACAGCTGCTCATACTCCTCTCAGAAAACGCTGAGGCCGCTGGTGGTGTTGTGTAGCCCGGTCCGGCTGAGATAGAGTGAACCATTAGAGCTAATTATGGATAGAATGACCTGACACAGGTTCTCTGACTATAATGACTGTCATTGTGTGTCTTGTCACATATATTACACACACGAACACTTTACGGTGTTCACAGGCAGGGAGACATTACTGAGTCCTGCCATTACTCTGTGTCGTGTTGAAATATCTGACAGTGTGACGACAAAGGAAATTACAAAGTGTTACATCATCATCATCATCCCATTTAAATGTAGAACCTCAGGACCCTAAGAGGACTTAAGAGGATCTTATAACCTGTCTGACAGTGTATTTGTGAGGCTGATATTTCAATATCAGACAATATATAAAAATAAAAAAAGTATGTATAAATAAGCCAGAATTAATCAGTCAAAATTCATTTTAAAAAGTCAAATTACAGAGATGCTTTAGTGTTGAACTAGATCAAATAACTGTTCTACAACCTGAAAAAATTATGAGTTATGGGTATAAATATGCATTACTTATATTAATTCATTCACCACTTTTATCAACCATAATTAGCTTTTTTTCACTATTATTGCAGAACATTTTAACCTCTGACCGAACCAGCAGCTGACTGAATATTTAAATAGACCAGAGCAGCAACGCAAACCAGCAGGTAACCTCAGACCGGCAATTACACAGGATTGTGTCCCTATCATAATATGGATTATAGGGTTTTAAAGTATTTGACTGTGTCACCAATGTGTTAAGGTACAAGTATGGTTTGAATTGATGGATCTATATTGATTGGATCTGGATTTGATGTGGAGATAATTGTGGGAAATGGAGTCATTTCTGTTCATGTCATATTCTTGTGTTTTAGGTACATGGGCCAGACGTGGCCATCGAACAGGCCTGGTGGGTCTGGCACCGTGTAGTTCCTAGAGCACCTCCTCTTTTTGCATTCTTCATACGGGATGGAAATAAAGTAACGTTGGTTCAGCACGTCGATCAAGGGTCTGGAGCTGGAGACTCTGTGATTCAGTTTGTTTGCAAGGAGACAGGTCAAATTAGCTGATGGATTTACATTCATATGTGGTGCATGTTTGATATCACGAGCTGGTCGCACAAAATCTTCCAGTCAGTTGCAGAAGACGAGGGTGAAAGCAACAAATCGTCACAATGAAAAGCAGGACGACAAAGTGAAGCAATCAAACCTCAAATGTCGACAATCTCACAGATCTGTTTCTCACGTCTGTTCCCATCACACTTTGCTGCATTTCACATTTTTTTCTCAAACAAGCATAAACACGTTTTTGTCATATTGTGCGATTCCCTTGAAATCCTGACATTTCAACACAACAGGTTGATGGAAGTTTCCCCGATGTGGGTTTTATTTCTGTGGTTTTGATGACGTTGAACTGAATGTCCTCTTTGTTGTGACAGGACGTTACACAGCACATTCTTTCTGCTCCATCTCTCATTCTCTTTCTCTCCCACTTCAAGCTACACTTGTGATGGACTCGCAGCAGATACAGATCTGTTCAACTGACCGCCGGTCTGTGATCCCACCCCCGATCAATCACTCTGACACGTTTCTGTCAACAGTGTTGACATTCATCCACCTACTTCCATCCTCTAGTCTAATCTCACCAGTCCAAACACACTGACATAAAAATATTTGCAGTCTTATATCTGTCAGAGCTGCTGTTAAAAAGTTGAGCCCTGATGCAACAATAACATACAACTGAAACTAGTCACGTGAGGATCCAACATGACCCAGATAACAAAGATTGTGGCTGTAGTTTGGCAGACGTTTGGTATTTTTGGATTCATTTTGTCACAGAGGAAGCAGGGTGAAAGCCTTTGGGTTGACTATGTCATAGTTATGGTTTACTACACTACTTAGAAAGTAAAGTAAAGCAAGATTAAGGCATTTGCTTGACTGTGGTGATTTGGACTCTTTTCCTGTACTTTGTGTCATTTTGTTCTTTCTTTTGCAACCCTAATTTGGGTATTATATTAGGGTCGTACATCCTTCTGGCATCCTACTTTGCCAAAACTGGGGTAATGATTTTGCTATCTGGGGATGGAAGAGTGATTTTATGATTTCATCAGATGCAAAATAAAAATCTACCTCTTCCCTCGTTGAAATAAAGACACGTCTAACTTTGACAAAATGCAGTAAAGCAGGACTTACATTTTTGTGTGTGAACAGAGTGAACCGCAAGAAGCTGATGTGCCATATTAATTAATTTGGACTTATCAACGGATTATTAACCAACAGGTCATGCTGAGGCAAAACCACATACCACAGCAGACTTCCTCCCACATACACACAGACACACGTACAAACTAATAAAGCAATAAAGAAAAGCACAAAGTAAATACAGACACACACTTTGATCTGGTTTTAACAAACATCAGATTCTTTCTGTCAAGCTGCTTTCCTTCCTTCCTCCTCTTGTCATCTCCTTCTTCTCATCCTAACACCTCGTATCATCTCCTTTTCCTGTTTGGTTCTTCACGGTCCCTCCCCTGTTTTCACGCTCCCTTCTCCTCTGTCCTCCTGACTGGAGGTCACCGCCTTCAACACCTCACCAGCATGAAATATTTACTTTTGTGAAGAATGACAAAAATGTTTGAGAAGATATGTTTACCTTTAAGAAATAGCTGCAGTTATTAACTGATCATACAGCTCTGAGGCGACAGGCACCTGCTCTGAAGGATCTGATTGGCTACACACTTTCATGGCTCGTTTCCTATTTAACGACACAGCAGTGCAAGAAAATATATTTACAAGCTTGTTAAAAATTAAACTTTGCAGCTTCGATACTTTCTGACGACAACTCTGGGAGATTTGCCAATATGTGAAAAGCAAGAGTGCAGGCGTGTTTGCTGTGACCCAAGTTATCCCAGCTCATAAAATGGAAAGAGGCAAGACCACGATCACACACACAAACCCAAAAAAAAAAAGATTTTATATATTAACACACTTCTAAAAGTCAAGCAAGCTGCCCTTCCAAGTAAAACAAACACAAGCCTTTCTCCGGCACACTTTTCCACACAAACTAACCGTTAAGGTTAAACACCGCTGCAGCAGCGTATGTGTCATTGTTCTACTCTTTGTACCTTTATCGCAGTTTTTTATCAGTTTGTCAGAGCTGCCGACAGAGATCAAATGAGTTGGTGGAAAAAAACAGCATGTAAAAGTAAATCCTACACTATAAGGTGTGAAAAAAAAGGGAAGAGGTGGAAAGGAAACAGTATCAGTAGGCAAAGAGCAAACTCTGCAGCCTTGAGGTGACCATGAGTCAAGATGTGAGGAAGTGTTGATTGTCTGAGTGTCAGTATTCAACCTCATCCCATATCAGATGTTTAAATGCTGAATTTTCCTCAACTTTTAATAAGATACAACCCAACGTTATGACTAGGATAGTTTCTTATTTTATCTACTAGACCAACTCTTGACTTTAAACCGACAGGACGCAGCAGATTTTAGTTAAATGCAGGTTGTGTTCTTTCACCACTGCTTTTTATATTTTACACAGACAGTAACACGTCTATTACAGAAGATAGTTTTCTTGTAAAATGCTCAGATGACACTGCACCAATCAGACCATGCCTGTGTAATAGATTTATTTAGATTTTAATAATTACAGATATTAAATAAGAAACCTATTCAAAATGCGAACAAATTCATATATAACATATACATACAGTGTGTATGTGTGCATGTTATCCAGTCTTGTTTATATGTAAAGTGCTTTTCTAGTTTTTGATTAGTTGACTCAAAGCACAAAAATATATTTAGTACATAGTCCTATAACCAAGTACATAGTGCTTGGTTACAGGAGCATAAATCACATATTTAATTTCCGTATGTACTGTTGATTACTTTTAAACAACTAGTCAGTCAGTCAGAGTCATCTGGTGTTTAAAACCCGATCAAGTGCACATAATGTTCTGTCTTATTTTTAAAAAATTTTACATTCATTTTCTTGTTCAAAAGTTTTGATGTAAACAACAACAACAGTTTGAATAATATTGTTAAAATGTGCTTCTTCATCCAGAAAAAAAAAAGATCACTAATAATGATCAGGAGTTTGGAACGAAACACAAATTTGTTACATGTGACTCGCAACAGTTTCATGCATTTATGTATTAATGTTTTAATTCTTGCATTTATTTTATTTTTTCTTGATTGTAGTCGCTTTTATCTAAAATTAAGACTTCTTCTATTACTTCACCTGTTTTAAAACATTAATGTCATAATTGTAGATTTTATTCCTCCACATCCCACATCGGTTTCCATCTCACACTCAGACTCTTTGTTGTGTATGTTTTTGATCAGTGGACTGTAAAAATTTAATTGCCCTTTGGGATTGAATAAAGTTTTCTGTATCTGTATCAAAAATCCATTTGTCACAAATACACATTAAAAGTGGTCAATTAATTTGAAGGAATACATGGACTTTGTCTTCCCTGGGACATTTTCAACTGGTCATCAACACTGGAAATGAATTGGATTTTTTTTTTTTTATAGTTTGGCAACTTTAAATAAATGTTGAACAATGGACAGCTGAGGAAGAGGATGAGAAATGTGTGTTTGTGTGTGTGTGGGGTATTCCCGTCCACATTGACAGGTGCCAGCTGCCGTCTATGAAGACAGAGGCTGCCACTGTTCCCCCCAGAAAACACACACACACACACACACACACAAAAAGAGGGAGAGAGAGAGTCACTGGTGTGAGCAATGACCCACTGGCTGAATGACTCATCTGCCTTCAGTTGTGATGAATCTGCACCATCTTACTTGAGGTCTGATCTTTTTCTTCATGGTCTACACGTGCCTCTCTCTTTGTGTGTGTGTGTGTGTGTGTGTTTAGTCCATTCCTGTCCTCTGTAAGCCTCCTCAGCTTCCTTTCTGCCGATGTCATTTCCTGTGCAACGCTCTAATTTCTGCTTCGCTTTGCTGTTGCACCACTGAGTACATTTATACTAACCATGTGTGTTCACTAACTGCTTTTAAAAGAAATAAATCAACAAAACAACAACAACAACAACAACAACGCTATTTAGCTAATAGCTAAAACATCCAGACTCGTAACCTAAGGCTCCTTAGGTCAGATATCCACTGCTGGTAAAAGGCCAGGAGCTTTCTGTCTGTCTGTCTGTCTGTCTGACTGTCTGTTTGTCTGTCTGCCTGTTTGTCTGTCTGTCTTACTGACTGTTTGTCTGTTTGTCTGTCTGTTTCACTCTGTCTCCCGTTTCCTGCTGAGAGGAAACAATGACCACAAAACTAAGCCTCCAAGTCAAGTCAACCTAGACAGGACACACACACACACACACACACACACACACACACACTTTGCTGTGGGAGGTGAGACAAAGGCAGGCTGTAATGTGATGCTGTGTGTGTGTTTTTTTTCTAGAGCTGAAGCTGGAGAAGCCATCTGGAACACACTTTAACACACACACATATAGAGGCAGGTGTGTCTGTCTGAATACCAGCTGGACTTTACCGCACCACAGTTGTTGACAGCGGTTGTTTACTGATCCAAACATACACTAAACACGTACACACTCACACACACAGAGAGAGAGAGAAAGAGAGAGAGAGCTCAGCGTGGACTAATAAACAAACTAGCTGAGTTATAAATAAAATAGTGTAACTGTACATAAGCTCCATTCTCATTCAGTGTTTCCTCTTTGAAACAGCGTCACATTCACCAACCAGGCTTGTCCTCATTGTGTGAAGGTAACAATGAAGTTTTCAGATAATGACAACAACATATAAGCTGAAAGCTGCTTTAACAAACCTGGATGGAGTTCCCACCATCATCATCACAAAAATAATAACAAATGAGGGAATTAATATTGGGAGAACTGCTCCTCATCCATCCTGTATAATCTACATCAGAGACTTTAAATTGAAACACTTAACATTAGTTTTTACCTTCATTTATTCCATTCTGCTCGTGTTATTACTTTAAATTAGTTAATTAAATTATAATTCAAGCTGATAATAACTTCTCTAATGTGATGTTTTGCAGCTTTTTCCTCCATTTTTATCTTTAAAAACTAAACAAATTTGGTTGCTTAGACAAAAAAAAAAGACGTGAAGACCTTGTACATGGATCTGAGAACTCATTTTTTAGTATCTTGTGACATTTTAATAGACTCAACAACTGATAAAATGGTTATTTGTGATTAAAATAATAACCACAGCTGCACCGGTGTGAGACAACCTCAAAATATTGGTTGTTTTCCTGGTTATTTTGGTTTTAATGGAGGAAATCCTCACAATATGAGAAGATTCTGTTAAATTTAGTTGACTGATCAATAAAAATAAACTTTATAGTTGATTCAGAGCAGCTGTTTGTTGGATATAGTTTAGAAGTTTTAGAGGTAACCTTGACAAATATGTGTTGAATAATAAAGTCAAGGTGAACCTGCTGATTAGAAATGTACCGAGGGAGAAAAAAAAAACACAAACAAGGACCAGGTGCGGAAAATATTACAATCACTGTGACCTTTGCTCCCTCCCTCTCTAACATACACAAACACTGGTGTCGATTCAAACCAACACACAACTCTAACATGGTATTAAACCTGCAAACACACACACGCGCTCCTGCGTCCCACCTGGACCCAGTAGTGGTCTCGTGCTCCGGGCCTGACGGACAGTTCGTGGCGCACGGTCCAGTTTTCGGTAACAGTTCAGCGTTGCTGTGGTAACCCGTTAAAACCACTCCCTGGGTCTGCTGCTGCTGCCGACTCATGTTTCTGCTCCAATTGTTTCTTCTCTCAGTCTCTACTCGTGTTTGGATCCATTCTCTCATCAAACTCCTTCCTCCTTTTATCTCTTCTTCTTCTTCTTCTTTCCTTTTCTTTCGGTACAACTTGACAGTGTTTGTGTGAGAGTCAGAGTCAAATAGACAGAGAGAGAAAGAGAGAGGGACAGAGGGAGGACCAGGACCAGGACAGGGGCCGGATCACAGACTCAGCAGAGCTCAGGGATTGGCTGAAACCGCAGATCATATAAGTCGTAGGTGATGGCGCCCCCTGCTGCTCGTGTTATGTAATGACTAATATTGACATCATGATATTAGACATAAAATAGTATATATTTTGTATTTTAGTGTAACTAATTAATGTTTGAAATATATATTAAATATTCATCTTTATTATTATGTATCCATCTGTGCACGTTGGCTACACTAGTCATATATAAATATTATCTTTTATTTTAATATTTTGTATACATTTAGTGTTTGAGTATATATGTCTATGTGACTGGTTGATTTTTAATTAATCATTATTTAATTTTATTTGATGTGTTTGAGTCTATTATCTATTTCTCATATGTATATATTTAATGTATGTGAATCTCTACAGTGGTGTGACAAACACACACACACACACACATACACCAATGAGTTATCTATTAACCATGGCAACACTCTCAAAATAACCTCAAATCATCATGCAATTTACCAAACTACAAGCAAAATCCTTGTATGTAACTAATATGTATAAATAAAAATCTATGTATAGAATTCAAGAATGCTCCAATGATTTACACCATTGTTCTTGTGCATAGTTTATGTCTATTTATGTTTACATGTAAATACAAAGAAAGCAAAATAAAATTCCTTATATGTGTGTGTGTCAGAGATTTCCGTTAGTGATGACAAATCATTTTGGAATCAAATAATAAACATGACATTAAATGACAATTTTATTTTGACATATTGTCAATTTTACGACCCTGA
Source organism: Polydactylus sextarius (assembly GCA_016801845.1). Lineage (NCBI taxonomy): Eukaryota > Metazoa > Chordata > Actinopteri > Polynemidae > Polydactylus > Polydactylus sextarius. The sequence continues at coordinate 5,229,865 of CM028918.1, forward strand.
AACTGCTCCTACAATACTGTTATTGTATATTAAAGGTTATGTTCAAATTCATGCATGTTTCTGTTATTTCATTTATTTATCATTTGTTTACACTTGGTTTGAGCTCATTAATCTGTCTGTATAGACTATATATTCAATAATCTTCTATTTAAAATGAATTAAATATGCTTTAACAGACCTTTAACATCATTTCGAAGTATTTTTTGTATAAATGTTGAGTTCATATGTTGAGTCAGTGGCATTTGACTATGACAGACGAACTGTGTCACACACACACTCACACAAATGAGTCAAAACCACATGTAAACTAAATAAATAAATACATTTGTTATACACACTCCTGAGCAAAAAGCACAAACATTCATCTCGGCCATGTTTTTCTTACCGGAGGTGAAGATAGTAAATGAGTCTGGAGACCATTGTTTCCTGCCACAACGGTCATTCAGAGAACGACCATGTGCCAGCAGATGATGTTAAAACACACACTGTGACAAGTGGATTAACCAGAGGTCAACCAGATTTTTCTGCTCCTCCATCTGCCCCCTCCCCCCACACTTCTGATCCTGTCATTCCACCTCCCTCCTTCTTTTACTTCCCACTTCTCTGGACCTCTAATCTCCCTCTTTTTTCTGTCTCTATTCATCACTCACTTCTTTGCTTCCTTTGCTTGTGTTTGTTTACAAAATTTAAACACAGAGAACATCATAAAACAAATCATTCATCCTGCAATATGTTCTGAATGTTCAGGTTTAAATACTCTGCTTTCACTACATATATGTTAAATGTGCTTAAACGACTTTATTTTACAGTCAGTGGGCTGTTTGCTCACATACGCCCTCTACTGTCTGTTGACGCATAAAATAAGTGGTCAACCTGTCAACTGGCCATCCAAGTACATCCCTACTGACACAGTGGCCGTATCGCTCCTTTTCTCTTCTCCACCCACCTGCTGCTAATCGGATTAAATGACTGATGTTTTCAAGTTAATCAGCAGCTTTACCTTTAAACTTCACACAGACTCCAGCTCAGGTTACTACTCTAATCTTCTCCAGTATCACATCAACTCATATGAAAAACATATTTTATATCTTATGCTCATTTATGAGTGAAGAGCATATATGAGATCCATGTCAAAACTAATTTACATTTTATGCACCTTACAACTTGATTACCAAGTTTGACAATAAAAATTTGTGCAAATATCATTTATTTCTCACCAACCCAAACAAATTCTGCAAAGCAAATTTTTAAACAGCAAAACTGCTGGTGCACATTATTAGTGAACATCTGAAGAACTGTACACGACTATTTCTTTTAACAAATCTGTACATTACTTTTAACACAAAAGGAACAACATTCAGAAGTGTGTTGAGCTGTTGAACACTGAAGCTCCCTCTTTACTCTGTCATCTGCAACACAGTGATTTTATTAAAGATTGATTTTTTAAATTTATATCAACCGTTAATGAACATGATTTCTTACCGTTGTCATATTTACATCTTCACTGGGCGCCGCGCAAGTCTCTAAACATCTTTGAGCACATTTCTTTCTGCTTGTCCAAGCTGTCTTTGTAGCATCTGTAAAAAATAACACAAAGTGTGTTAGCTTGTGGCTAAGATTAGCGATGCACCGAATATTCGGCCACCGAAAGACTTTTATCACCAAAACAACACGTCGAAACGGGATGTTGTGATGACGCGAGCAAAAACCGCAGCCAGCAGGTTTTTTTTTTTTTTAAATAAATAAATAAAAACCTGCCGACGTTCGGTCATTTGATTAAAATTAATTAATAATAATAAAAAAGAAAGGGAAAATAAACTGCCGGTGTTCTTGGCCGGTCACTAGTAAGGTGCTTTTAGGAGCCGTATTTTCATAATTTTGTAACTGATTTAATCTTTGAAGCATTAATATTAAATTATGCAATTGCAATGTCTTCATTTTAGTGAGGTTAGTACACACAGTCATAGCCATAAATGCAGTGGTACTGATAAGTGGCATAATTTATTTCAGTGTTTCGGTTTTCGGCCTTGGTTTCCTCAACTTTCAGTTTTCCGTTTCGGCTAAGAATTTTTATTTCGGTGCATCCCTAGCTAAGATTAGCTTTGAAACTTTAAAAACAAAAAGATCAGATATATACAAGGAGACTATGTAAAAATATTTTTGTTTTAAAATATAAAAATGTCCACAGCACCCAGTCTTAATGTTTTGAAAAGTTGTTCTTACATTGCCACTTTCTTCAGGAGGTTGTTAATGTCACTGTTGAGGGGTTTCTTTGCCTGAGCTCTTATGAGGCAACCCTGGGCGCTCTCGTACTCTTGCAGCTCCAGGTATGCCTGACAGATAGCAGGATGACTGACTCATGTATATAACATAAAGCCCATGGTGAAGAATTGAATGTCTATCATATCTATTTTTGCTTGTTACACAAAGCATTTTATTCTGAGCGCCTCAGACTCTTCAAGGATTTTTATCAGATAGTTTTAGCAAAACACAAAAGCCTTGAACCAACCTGTCCGCAGCGGAAAAGCGCCTTTGTGTTGGCCGAGTCTATCTCCAGGGCTTTGTTGCCATATTTCAGGGCTTTGTGTGGGCTGTCCAGCCGGAGCTCAGTGAGAGACAGGTTCAGATAGAGAGGAAGCAGAGCTGTTTTGACCCTTTCTTTCTCTTCATCACATTGTGTTTCCCTGTTCCCCAGCAGCGTTGCTGCCTGTTTGACAAGCAGAGAATGCAACACTGAAAATACTTTCACATACAGTAGCGCCTAATTAGTTAAAAAACATTACTCGTGACAAAAAAAGAATGATAAATACAAAAAAAAGTGGGTTCTATATCTTTGACATGCTTTAAAGATTTACCTCTTTATAGCGATATTTAGCATTGTCGTAACGCTTCTGTTTGAAGCAGCGGTTTCCGAAACCACGCAGTGCACTGGCAACTTCAAGAAGTGTTGAGAGAGGAGCAGTGTTCTGCTCCACCTGAGACAGAAAAGACATGAAGCTGTGTAAAGTAACCAGTAAACAAAATAAACAGACGTACGTTGAAGGGAGTTTATTAAATGGAACAAATTAAAGGTTTTTAAACAGGTGTTCAAGTTGAAATAAAAATTCATGTAAAAAGTGAGTGTAGTCTTAAAGACTATGACCACAACAACAGGACATCTACGGTCTCCGTACCGGACTCAGCGCGACAAATTCATCCACTTGTCTCGAGTCAAAATAATCAAAGATGTGAACCTCGTACACGATCTCAGCGGCGGCAGGAATGAACGGAGGACAGCCAATGTTACCGTACGCGTACTCAGGCTGTAAAAGAAAACGAGAGAACTCTCCTTTCTTCATGGTCAGCAGACCCAGTTCCAGTCCAGCCAGCGTAATATCTGTTTGAACAGTAATGTGATAAAACTGTGATTTAGACAAAAAAGGAAAATGAATTACATTCTGGACTAAGATTGTCTGACCTTTGCCTAACTTCATCATCTGAGGGTATTTGTAGTTTGTGGTGGTTTCAAAAGGTTGGTCTGCATATTCCAGGAAACCAGAGTAATGAACTATGTAAGAAAAACTAAATGAAAAGGAGTAACAGCGGAACAACAACACTTCAGAAACAACAACAGTGTCTGGAGTTTATAGATCAAAGCTGCACTTGTAGATACTTAATACTGAAGCATTTGGGGAACAAGTGGACCCTCGCCAGGCTGGACCACCTGTTTCAGGATCCCTTCATCTCCCAAAACATCATTCATCTGTTGGCGAAGCTGCTCAAATGGACTCTACAATGAACAACAAACAAACAAACAAAAAGAGTGAAATATCAATGATGTGCTGAAAATAGTTGGATTTAAATTCATTAGCATTAATAATGTGTGTTAAGACTAATCTTTATCCTTATCTCCTCTCCTAAAGTATTTCATTAATTTGTTTATTGGATTTTTAAAAAATATTTTACTTGTATTGAAGTGCTTTGCGACAATATTTAGGTTATTATAATTAATTCATTAATATTTTTATTTATTTATTTATTTGCCATCCAAAATTGGGGGAAAATTATCAGAACTTGATCTTTTACATTTAATAAAAAATATAATTTGATACTAAACTCAATAGGTTATAAGAATGAGCTGAAATATGATGTTTTTCACTAAATTTACATCATTAATAATTATCACTGACGTCAGATATGCCAAACAACACCACATTTCACACCAAATTATATTTTTTTCACCTGTCTCTAAGACGGTATGTTGTCTTTTTATTAATATTTTAATTAATATTGACTGATTTGTTTTACATGTTTAGCATTTTCCTTTAGCGCAACTTATATGAGCATAAACATTAGCATTAGCATTTCACCAGCTAGCTAGCTACGCACACCCACTTTAGCGGTTAGCAGTTAGCATGTTAGCTTGCGGAGCAGCGATTAGCATGTTAGCTTATAAACCAGCGGTTAGCATGTTAGCTTACAGGGTTAATGTTGCTCGTCCTCAGCAGCTCGTCAGCGCTTATTAACCTCTGGATACTGGGTATTATCCCGTTTCCTGACATTTCACCGGTGGAAAATTACTGCGACAGTTGTCGATGATAAATTCACACTAAAACTGCGGCTGCAGACTGTGTTTTGGCGCTCAGGGTTGGGTCACTTAATTATCAGGAAAGGTCTGCATGTCTGGGTTGCCAGGTCTGAGTAAAAAACACGTAAAACCAATCAGTAAGAGAGCGCCTTCACTGCTTTATGTGTTGCAATATACACAAAGTAACACTATAAATGTTTGCCTAAGGACTTTAATGGTGTATTATCATGAATAAAATGTAAACCAGTGGTTCTTAACACTTTTCCTCCCTCTGATAAGATTTATTGAGTCATTATGCTGAGAGAAGAGTGAGAAAACAGGAGCCTTTTCATATTCAGGGTGTAAATTGGGTATAAAGACATTATTTTGTTTGAAATAGTTTTTTATCTATAAATATTATTCCTGTGATTTGCATGCAAATTGAATTATGCAACCAGCAGAAACAAATATCAACCTACAGACACCAAGATTGGACAAAAGACCTTGAACAACAACACCCTCCTACTACAATTTTCAGGTAAGATACAGTCTCTTCCACAACTTGGTATTATGTTCTTATTAGCAACAGAATACAAAAAACTATATATGTAATTTCTGTTCTGTCCCCAAATGTTATTGTTCTTTCATCTGTCATTTTGAGCTTATATAATCCTTTAACCACATAATATAGTGTAAACCATCTGTTTTACCTGACAGCTGAGATATAAACTCCAATATCTGATGTTAAATTATAGAGTTGACACACTAGTACACACATGCATGTCTAGATAAACACATATGGACACACAAAACAATATTTTCACATGAAATATTTAATGTAAATCCAATAGATATATACAACTGGCATTTTTTTGTATTTTCTGTATCAGGCTACTACACTACAAATTCTACTAAGCTATATTGGTTGTAACACTATATAGTATTACAACTGGAAAATAACAGATTGAACTCACTGCTGCACAAACCAGAGTCAGAGTTGCTGTTATTTTCAAGCTGCAAAGTCCAGTCTTTCTACAGTTCACTGCAGGTGCTATTTCTACAGAAACACTTTGATTACAGTATGAAGTTTGTAAAGAAAAAATACAAAACGATATTGAAACTGTACAGAATATGTTACAAAATGAAAACACTGTTTAAGGTTAAAGAAAACCCTTGTTGTAAATGATAATTCCCACGAAGCTAGCGTCTGCAACAACAGTGACACATGGACTGGAAAAGAAATTCAGCTGAGTGGCAATTTACTGCCAAACTTTCTGGAGTTTTCAATGGCAGATTTATGACAATGTTATTTTATTTTTAGCATAAAACATATTTTAGACTATGTTTTTCAATGTGAAATGGATTATAGTTTTCAGCCCAATGCCCCATTAACTCAGACCATCTTTACTTGTTTGTTGTTTGTGCTTGTGTAGTGTTTAAGTTGGAGTCCATTCTGTGCTGTGTGTCATTTGTTGACATTAGTGGTAATTCCAGGTAATTTCTGAGGTAATATTAGCTCATGTTGCAGACTGTTGGCGCTGTGAGGAATAGAGACACAGAGGAAAGGTTGTGGATTTTCCTGCAAAATTTTCCCTTTACTTACAAGCTGCTACTGACAACTGAGAAAGAGGTATGGGAGGTTTTTTTTTTTAAGTTTTTTAAGTAGTGATTAACATTTTTACACATGGTGGAGCTTTTAAAAAGACCAGACAATAACATAATGAACATTCCTCGTCGTGTTCATCAGAAGTTTTGTAGTTCAGCCGGATAAACAAAGTTGGTCCTGAAGAGTTTATAGGCCAGGAACTGTCCGCCAAATATCATCATCACCAGGCCTGAACCTGCAGACAGGGAGAGAGGGATTACATAAATGAGAAAAGGGGATCAGTCAAAGGAAAAGGTTGGAGGAGGCCAGCAGGAACGGCTGTCCTCAGGAAGCCCGAGGGGAAAAAGTAATATCTGAGAAACAGATAGAAACAAGATGAAGAGAAATGGAAAGTTGAGTTTTCATGCTCTGAAAATGAAGCTGTAGACGGATAAGATAAGAATGAGTGAGAGAGGAACGTGGAGGTGAAGCAAGAAGAAATGCAAAACTTACCCAGAGCTATCCACCAGTGTTCAGATGAAGGGAAATCTGACATCACTGTGAACAAACAACACAAAAACAACGTCAAATAAAATTTTAAAAAAATGAATGGAACAGATCCACACAATCACTCAAATGTCTGGTAGCTCTAAAGTCCGAACTACATCCAATTACACTATCAGGCCTCCAATCCCATCAGATGTTCTGCACTATTGATCCACTTTATGTGTGCTAATGTGTGTGTGTATTTACCTGCTACAGTCATTGCGACATGCAGCAGTGTGACCGTTATGGCGTAATCCCAGACCCACTCTTCCACAATCCAGGCGAAGACCAGCCCTCCTAAAATGTAGGTCACTTCTGTGGAAATTACACCAACTGGAAAGATACAGAAACAACACAATGAAGTTCTGTCTGTTTATGATTAATTGTTCTATCATATTATACATGTCCACAACAGGACAAAACACAATAAAATCATTTAAATCCTTATGAGAGATTCTAAAAAAGGGGAAACATTTGTTTCTCCTGTGGATCTTTTGACATCTGGTTCTCATCAGAATAAAAATACAGAGCTGTTGGAGCTGAAACACGTAGCTGGAAATGCTGTCATCATTTATTTATATAATTAATTACATAATGGCTCTTCTGAACACCACAACACAGCTAAAACCAGCAGGTGTTTTTATATTAAATGAAGAGCGCAACAGGAGTGAGGACACACTTAAAATTCTAATATAAAGGAAGGATACCAATCACTACTGATTAGTAGGTTAATATAGACAAATGCCTTGTATTTAATCATCTGATTGCTCGTTATGTTTGTACTTAAAGCTGTCAAATTGGTATAGTCATGTAAATGTGGTGGATTAAAAGTAAAAAGTAGCACAAAAGTGAAATAGTAAAGTAAACTCACCCAGGTATTTTGGGTTCTGCCATGACGGTTGTGTTGTGTAATCGAATGGAGCCAACAAACTGTTGATCTCATGAACCCTAGAGACACAACAACATGATGGGTAGAGATGTGGGTAAATAACAAACAGGAACAACATTTCTCCCAGTGGGTTTCAGTGACGTGTTTGTACCTGAGCAGTCCGATACAGACACTGACCACCATGTAGTAGAGGGAGTAGAAACACACCATGCACATCAACAGGTTCTGCAGGACGACCTGAGGACACAAAACACAAAATGTAACATTATACTTCAGTATTTATATAAAACTAAGGGTTTTAAAAGCTGCTGGTTTCCTGTGGTTTAAAGATTTTCATCATTAGGGAGCATGTGAACTCTCTTTATGAACTTTATTTACTATCCTGCCAGCTCATTGTTATTTAGTTTTCCTTTCATTTGGCTGTAATTACAACCCTTATGGTGATAAAATACCCACATCAATATTACACACATATGAGAACTGTTCCTAAATGAATGGATGAAATTCAACGCCTTTTGGCTTTTGAAACATCTCTCATCGACCATCTGCCCATGTTTGCTTCGAATAAACAAAACAAATAACAGAGAAAATAAGACTATAAATACCAAGAGAGGTATAAACCTTGACGTCAGTGATTTTAATCTGAGCAGAAAACTCTACATTTGGTGATATTTACTCAAAATGATTGAGTCATTATTATTTAATGCCCTGTGTGAGTCCTAAAACTGGCTCTTCACTCTCTACTCCACATCTTTTTCTTTTCCTTCATGACCCAGAAAGCAAACGATCATGACAGCAGACAGTCGCTCACTAAAGTCTCCTTTCATAGACAATTAACTGTAGGAAATGTGTTACACAACACCTTCTGAGGTGAAATATAACCCTTTTTCCCCCTCACAGCTGACGTTTAGCCTTGTCAAACACAGGTGTAACTAATTACATTAATAATGGGGCTGTGTTCCAATCAGCTGCGGTGGATTTAAGGCCACAGCTCGGTTCATAGTGTGAACTGAGCTGTGGTTATGACCAGACCTTAATGGAACGGAGTCATTGTTAATCTTATTAGTTCCACCTGTGCTTTCCCTGCTGTGACAAATCAAACGTGCACAGTGGCAGAAACCACACATACGATGGAAAAAAAAAAGAAAAAAAACCTACAACTTTCACTTCACTCTCTGCTCGGAGAGAATATGATGTAGCTTTCTCCAAACCTGCTGCACGTTTATTATGAAGCATAGAGACAAATCTTTACTACTGGTGTTTTTATGATAATTCCCATAAAATGCATGTTGTATTTAGTGCTAATTAACACACGTTAGCATGCTAATACTCCAAACCTGAGATGGTGAACATGATCAATAATCAGTGTGGACACATTAGCACCATCACTGCACATATTATTATGCTGACATACACCTTTTATTTAGCATGTAATTACCAGCATGGTTGTGGAGCGATAATCATATGAGCATAAATGACTATTGAATTAAATTTAGCTGACATTTGCAGAAAAAACAACACATAGTGTGGCGATGACTTAATTAGCTTGTGACCATGAATGTCAAATGTTAGCAAAAGGTTTCCATAGATGTCTGTTAACATGACAGTGATTATAAATAACTACAAATGTGACCACTTGGACTGAGAGCCACCACCTGCTCAGGCGGCCACGAGGCTGTGGGGGTGTCTGAGAGCAGGAAAGTAGCTGAGCTCATGCTAATACCCTGAGAAACAGCTAAACACCTTAGCTATCCCTCTGCTGTGTTCTGTCATCTTTGGACCAGACTGTGCTTTTAAAAAAGAAACACTAGCCTTGAAACCTTAATTTTCCATACTCGACCTCTGGCTAGTTTTGGTTAATTACTGAAAAACATCATCAGTAAAAAAAAAAAAAAACAGGGTAACTGTGACCTTAAGACATAAGCTACACAGTTCAATGCTGATTATGATGATACTAAGAACATTATAGTTCAGATTATAGTCAATTAATAAACCCAAATTATTTGTTACACTCTATAAAACTCTACTTCCCTGTATTACAGGCATATTAGTAAATACGCTGCAGTGCTCTGAGCCTCCACTGTCTCACAAACAGACATTCACTCTCCAGTCAAACACATTTCCTACGTTGTACGTCGCATCCTTACCCAGGTATCACTGGGTGTAGTCTTGAGAGCGAGGGGTCCATGGCGTTTTATGAGTGTGAATCCACAACAACGACAGCAGTAGTCCAACAACATGAATGGCCGCTGAGCTAAATGAGAGTATGTAGGCTACATGTGTATGTTTGTGTGTGTGTGATTATATGTGTATGGGTTTGTGTAGGGGAGGGCTGGATTAGAAGAAATGGGATTACTCCTAAGTAAGTACTGAGCAAATCTCAAAAGGGATAAAGGAGGAAGGAGGAAACTGGTTTTGAGACCTATCATTCCAGGAAGTGGTGCAAACACAGATTTATGTTTGGACTTGTGGCAACAGAAAACTCTCTCTCTTTCATCTTTTTCCTCCTCTCTTTCGGTTTCTGTCCTTCCTTTTCTCATCTGCCTTTTCTCCATCCTCGCTTCAACGCATTCCCCTTTTCTCTTTCTTTACTTTATTGTCTCTTTTATCCTCTTCCTCACATCTTTTCTTTACTGTTATTCCTCCTTCATCTTAAACATTTCAAAAATAAAAGCAGAGATCAGAGGAATAATTCATGGGTATGCAGCAAAAACTGGAACAATCTGAATCATTTGGGTAACATTTAAAGCAAATGTGAAATGTAAAATTGCAGTTTTTCTTATTTTTAGATGATAATATCTGTATGTTTTGATTTTAGAGGAAAAAAACATTTAACCACTAATTGAGAATTAATTAATTGTTAATAAAAAATAACACTATTTTGCCAACACTTTCTACAATAAAACCACCTGAGATCCTGTTACCAAAAAAATTTTATTGTATTTTGATAAAATGACAATAGATCTTATCAATCTTATTAATGTGCAACAAATGAAACGTGGCACATTAATTGTACAAGTGTCTAATCAAAGCATCTCTTAAATTAAACACTAGATGGCAGCACAGTTTTACAAGCACAGAGAAAGAGCGAGAAAAGATCCACTAGTGACAAACAACATAAGAACAAGAGATAAGAGCTACATCGCAGGGCTGGCAGGAAGAGATAAGACACCACATTAAAATGTATAGATTTATGATACAGGTGTCAGGAATAATTTTGCTCTGTGTTTCATCTTTAACATGATTATTCAGGAAAACAGGACAGAGAGGAGGGATCTGGAGTCGTCTGGTTCACTGATCGTTTATTATCCTCTCAGAAATAAAGATGAAGATGGTGGAGAGAGAGAGAGAGAGAGAGAGACGTATCGATGGAGACGAAGTAAATGCAGAAAAGATGACAGCTTTTAAACAGCTAAAAGAAACTCTCTCTCTTTCTCTGTTCAACTCTTTAGCGTCACAGCCTGCTTTTTGTACGCGAGCGTGGGGTGCCAGGTAACCTGCATCATCGTAACCATGGTGATGAAGGATAGGGATGCTGTAGAGGGGGAGGGAGGAGGTGCATACGTAGAAGAAGATAGACGTCATATCAATTAACCCCACCCCCCCTTCCTTGTATGTGTGTGCATTTTAAGCTCTCTGACTATTCATACACGTCTCTATCAATAACATAGATGATTAATATTTATTTTGAGGGGAAGTCTGTTGACTATCTGACAATGTTTCTTACTTTTTTGCATTAAAGTGTCATTTCCTTCCTACATATAAGAGCAGTAATGAAGACAATCACAAAGTTGGCACACAGAGTGATTCAACATTTACATGTTGAGGTAAAGACTGAGATAAAAAAAGATGGATACTGCTCTGTTAAAAGGTTAAAAAAGATGAGATGTAAAGTGTTAATTGGTGGGATTTGAATGTAGTTTGGGAAAAACACTTCATTGTTATGTTGACTTTGAATCTATTTCTCAGTGGACAGTGTAATCTTTACAGCTTAAAAAGCATTTCAGATGCATTTAAAGACAATTATGAAATATTAAGCCTGTGTTGAAAACCACAAATGTTATGCAAAACAAAAAAAGCTTAGATATGAATCTGAAATTTGTTACCAGTCCTGAGCTTAATACGGGTATGAAAAATGAGACTGAAAGAGACAATTCAACAGAGCACACTTGTATCTGGAGAGAGTGTTTACACCACGAGTGAGTTTAAACAATCTGTGTTGTATCTATGAAGGCAGAGAAATGAATGTACTGTATCTGCACTGTTCTCCTGATCTGTTTTAAGTCTCTGAAAATCAGTTCAACAAGACAGAGACATGGAGGAGGGGAGGTACTGATGAAAACACAGAGGCTCATTGACCTACATGTCAACATGATGTGTTTTAGGAACAGAGAGGCGGTAATTTCCATCCAGCATTTGTGTGTGCGTGTGTGCGCATTACAAATTTTTGTGTCACACAAACACAGCGTGATCCATCATAATTGGCATCATAAGGAGACTGATTTCATGATGAAGATTATTGGTTTGGGACAAAAACAAGTCATCTGAAGACCTCACCTTTGGTTTCTTTTTCCCACCACTTTCTGACATTTTATAAAACAAATGATTAATAGATGATGAAGATAATAAGTAGAGGCAACTATAAACCATCTGTCTACAATTTTACAATCATTCAGCCCTGAAATAGACTCTGAAAACTAGTTGCCCGTCAATCACCTTGATGTTCCCGTTCCAAATGATCAAAAATGCTCAAAACACACGTCTTATTTTCCTTCTTACCCCCCCCATCCTCCATCCACCTAATTTCCTCTCCTCCTCCATTCTCTTTCCAAATTTTCTTTTCTTTTGAATTACAGCTTCCATTAATTACTGAGGTTCAGACTCTCGACCACAGCTGTTTACAATAAGTATAACACAAAAAAAAGCTAACACATTTTGTAAATCCCTATAATCCCTAAAGGGCTTGTAAAGGAGAAATGTAACAGTCAACAATGTGATGCTTTGTGTTTTTCCGTCTCATTTCTCTTCCACACTCTCACCACACATCTCAGCTTCACATCGTTCTTCTCCTGCTCTGTTTCTCTACGCTGTGTTTTCATTTCGATCCCTTATGGAATGTAAATACAGCAACCGACTTGACCGTTGTGACGAGGATACGGATCTCAATGAGCAGCTGAAGCTTTTTTTTTTTTTTTGCATACAGAAGTTTTAGCACATGTGTCTTATTTGTGTGTGAAGATGTGACAGGTTCCAGTCGTCTCCACAAAAACCTAGAAAAGACTGCTAAGTGGCGACGGTTAGGGACCCCGTGTGGTTATTTTTAGTGTGTGTGTAGCACAGAGAGGAGGATATAATTAGAGTTAAGGTCGGAGGGGATGAGGTCAGTCGAGTCATGGTCAGGTTTAAGGTCTGAGGGGACGACGACACCAATGTCTTAATGACTGTATCCGGGTGTGTTTTTTTCTGTGACTCTGCCCCTGGGGGTGTTTCATTTCTCACCAACTTAATCTCAGCCATCTGAACAAAATAATGATCTCTCTCTCTCTCTCAGACACACACATACACAGACATAAAGTCACACACTTCAAACTTTACTGCTAAAAAAAATACATACTGTATAAATACTTACATTCTGCTCAGCTCACTTCTCCTCAGCTTGTGTATTTTAATTGAATCACTTCCAGCATGTAAATACAGGAAATGACACACATGCCAACATCTGCAACGTTTTTGCTGCCCCCTCTGTGTGTGAGTGTGTGTGGACCAAAAATCCAGACAAAAACACAGCTGTGTGTGTTGTTGATAAGTCTCAACCTCACATGAACACACAGAGAGTAACTGTTGGACACTTGAACACACTTTTCCATCACCATTCCTTTTTTTTTTTTTTTGCTACAGGATTGTTGTATTTTCCAAGCTTTGCTCCCATAGAAATATATTTAACATAATGAGCTGTTTGATTTACCCCTGCTTGGTGTCAATAAAACTAGTCATTAAAACCTCTCACTCTCTGTTTTTACATTTTTAAAAAACCATCATCTGCGCTGTAAACATACAACAAACGCATGGCACTGTGCCTTGTTTCCCTCAATAAAAACGCACACACTCCACACACACATGCATGTCTGCTTGCACAACTACCTTCTCAGAATATTCACCCCATCTCTCCCTCACTCACTCACTCACTCACACACACACACACACACACACACACACACACACACACACACACACACACACACACATCTGAGAAAGCCTCTCACATTCCCACGAGAAGCGCTTTGGAGGAACTGGATGAAGCCGCGTCCGTGTCTCTCTCCGGCTCCAGAGGAATAAAACCACGCTTCACTCGCTGCTATTTAATACCCATTGTTCTTAAAACGCAACAGCTTGCTGTTAAGATTCTCTAAATCTGTTCCAAGTTGTTTTTTTGTGGACGCGAAAACCAAAGGACCAGCGCGAGTTTTACGCATCAAAGAAAAACCAGGAAGGTCAAACTATCACACGAGCGTCTTTTGTTGTCTTGTTTTTCTCCCCTTTCCAAGTCAAATAAAGGATATTTTTTTCAACGAGAGAGAGGATTTCAAATGGAGTATTTACGACTTTAAATAGGCGGGTTGTGTTAAAGGATTTTCCCTCAGTCGTAATTAGGCGCGTGTTTCACCGCCCTCATTGTCCTGAGCGCACTGATGGCGTAAAAAAAAACGAGCGGAACAAAGTCACCAAGAGAGACACTTTGAAGCTTCACTGATCCACTTCAGACCCACACACAGATTCAACATTAATGATTTTGGATGTATTCGTAACTGAAAAGACTGCGCTGCCGTCCTCAGCTCCTCTGTGTGGTCTCTGTCATGGCATTTCACTGGAAGTAAAAGCTTCAAAGTGGAAGATGGCTTTTTGCACCGCTCCAGGCTGTAGCCTCATCCCGCGCCACGACTGATGGCACAGTGACAGTGGTGAAAACTCTGCGTCTGTGAAGGTAAGAGCTCAGCTTTTTTGTTTGACCTTTACAACTCAAAAACATTCACTGTGAAACTAATCAAGTTGGCAGCTCTTACACTCCCACCTTTTTTTTTCATCCATATTTGATTTAGCTTTGATTCATATTTAATGACGGGAAAAGTTTAACATCACAAGCCTCTGACAGATTTGACAGTCTACATCTTTTTTATCATCATTCTCGTGTAATATTATTGGACAGGATGTAGTGAGTTGAGGACAGTCCAGCGTATAGTTTATATGATGTAGATGCTTGAGATGATCAAAAACCTGCTATGTCTTTATTATAAAGAGTCCAAGAAGATGTAAAATCAAGATCTGCTCCTTTAAAGATGAGTCAAAGGTCATTATTTAAGGGTCAATGGTTATTTTTAGTGTATCTTTTTGTCTGACATTATGCAATACAGTTACAACTCTGATTTAAATAAAAAATGAGTCTGTGATGTGTTCAACCCTGGAGTCAAGTTGCAAAACTAGACCGTGATATCACTAAATCTTGCTCGCTTGTACAAACACGTGTTAAACTCCAACTTGGAGCTGAGCACAGAGAAACTCTGCACGGTGAAGGTCACACATCTGAGCCAAAGTCAAAACGGGCAAAAGATCGTTTTTCACTGAAGGAGACTTTAACAATAGATGCTTGTTAAGCATCCGCTGGTTTGATTGTGTTAAGTGTATTAGGAGTAACTCTCGCTTGAGAGTCGTGAAACAACCTTTCACTTTGTCACTCGTTCCCATCAGAGGAAAGTATTCCAGTTTATCTGATTTTGACTGAGGATGTTTTCACATCCAAATTAGATAAAAAACCTGTTGGCTTCTCCAAAGATAAACATTAGTTTGATTAGATTATTTCCTAAAAGGGGGAGGAGGTCTTTAGTTCAGGCGCCATGGCTGCTGTGGGGCAGTCGGGGACAACTCGTGTGGGTGACTGACGACCAGGACCAAGAGGAAAACGGAATGAGTCATTTTGCACGAATCAACAGGGCCTCACTCCAGTACCACTCCAGTACATCAACACATATAAACACACAGGCGTGTGCTTTGACCGCAGCGTCTGATGATTCAATTCAAACCTTAATTGAATTGAAGAGAGCTGAATTTATGTCAGGAGGTGATGACACTGATTCAGCGCGAAGGATGAGAGACTTGTTAAAAATAAGAAGAGGAAGTTGTGTGTATCATCAAAATAATGAAGGAAAAACCCAAACAAGATGGTGAAGTGGGTGCTGGATTTGACACTAGAGGCTGCATCAGAAAATGTGCTGCTGAAAGGTCAGCGGGAAAACACAAAGTGACATATTCTCCAGACAGATGACTCACCCTTTGACCGTGAGTCTGTAGGAGTAAAGCTATGCACAAACACATGCTGGTGACCTGTCTGTCCTCTGCTTGTTCTTTTTTTCTCTTCTTTTTATTCTCTCGTTCCTCCTCCTCTATCTGATCCGTCTGTTCTGAGCTCTCCTCATCCCTCGTGTCCTATCTAATGATTGGATACCAATTTCCCAAGGAACTTCCAATCAAATTAAAACGAATATGAAACACCTTTTAATCCTGTAAAACTAAAACGGCAGTCTGCTTCCCTGGTGAGTCACAAGCCCCATGAAGGACAGAGACTTCAGTCAGGACATCAGGATCATGAATAGGTCTTGATTATTGAGCCAGAACCAAAACTTCTAGGCATCGTGTTGCATTTTAGTCGATTCTCTGACTCGGTTTTAGTAAAAAATGAAGACTGCGAATCGATTCAGTGCTGGAAGATATAACTGCTATCCAGGAGCGTGTGGGTGTATTACAGACTGAGCTTAACTGTCATCTTCCTCATGTTCCTGTGAGCTCTGTCGCCCCTGTTAGGCTGCGAAACTCACACCTTTATACATCTTTCTACTATACAGACCTTTTTTTTTTACTTAAAAACTGCCAACGTAGCTCACCCACCTTCAACCTGAGGGGAGGACTAATGGTGCGTTCAAGTCGTATCAGAGCATTCGTACTAACTAATTTGAAAATCATGTTCTAGTCACCATTCAACTTGTGAGAACAAACCACAGGGAATATTGAGCTGTTTCCTTTTACAGCTGTAAAATCTTGTGCACATAAGACCACCACAATACACCAAGTCGAAGTTTAAGGTCACTGTGACCTCACAAAACAGGTTTTTGGCCTCTTCAATGTGATATCTTAAAAAACTCTGAGGAAATTTGTATAAATTTGGCAAAAACCTTCAGTTGAACTCAGGACTCATGAATGGATTGGATCAGGTGGTAAAATGTCAACATTTATTGTCTTGTGAATGCGATGTTTTACCATGAGAGAAATCTTTCACATTTTAGGATGAATTCATTTGACTTTTAATGGTTAAATGGACCGAACATTCACTTGGATCTAAACATGAACTGATTACAGTTTGGTGACTAAAATGTCAAAAGTTACAGTGACCTCAGAAATGGAATTTGTCATCTTGTGAATGAAATATCTCAGTAATAACATTGTGGCAAGAGTACCGTGTACCGTGCGTCTCAAAGCGCATACTTCCATACGATTGATAATCGTAACGGGAAAAAACGTAATGCCCCCTACTGTTCTGGTCGTGAATTGCTTTGCAACACCCTGACCTGACCGATGGAGAACTTTGACAGGGTTCACAGCTGCATATGACTGCATGGCCACGCAGTCGGAGACGCATAACGAGGTCTTAAGGCTTTTGTTCTTGATTATAATAGAAAACAAGCCGGCAGATATCTTGGTGGGCGACAATCACGGCCCAAATTGGCAATTAATGTTCCATTCAGTGGCAATTCACCATTAAAAAGGAGAAGATATTGCAATTGTCATTTCTGGTAAATACACAACGATTTGAGACAACACTACCCTGACGAAATTCACACACTACAGAAGTAAGCACATAGTTTACGTATAGAATATTACATGGAAGTGTACGGATTGAGATACACTATTAGACTCAAGAATGAACTTGGTAGATTTTGGTTGTCATGTTTTTGACCATAAATCATAAATGTATCCAATCCACAAGATGATTTAGTCAGTCTTTCTTATTGGTTTGTTGAGTAGAAAAGTGCAAATGGTTTTGATTTATATGACACTCCTCTAGTCTTCATGTGTTAAGTGTTATGAGTTACACTAATAAAAGAGTGTACAGGCATCTTTATGTAACTGATAGACACATGCTGATGGAGCAGACGTCAGGGATCAGTATTTTGCCCAAGGACACTTTGAGATGTGGAGAAACTGGGAACTGAACCAGCGACCTTCAGATTAGTGGGTGACGCAGTTTCTCTGGAGTCACAGCTGCTTATAAACGAGTCTTTCCTGTCACATGTGATGTTATTACAGCATAATCAGTGAATAGTTTGTGACTTTTTAACACAGAGAATGGAGCCCAATGAGCCTCAGTGACTGAAAACAACATCAACACAGGATTTGGTTGATTTTGGTTTAGTAACTTTTTTGGGACAATTCATATGCTTTTACAGCTTGTTAAGTTAAAAAAAAAAAAGAAATAAATTAACCATCTAAACCTGCAAAATCAAAAGTGATCTGGTTGTTTCAAACCAGGAAGAAAAGACAAATATCCCATAAGACACACACCAGCTTGTCAACAGAAGGAAAATCTGGATTTCAGCTGCAGGGATGTTTCTCTGCAGCCGACACTGAACTCTGACCTTTGTGGAAAAGCAAAGGGAGAATTTCACTTTGGGGATCAACAAAATGACATAGTAAAACGTGTATGTCAGACGCTGATTTTTTTTCCTCCTGTGAGGCTCATCATGTATCATGATCCATGTCATATGTCACATGTTATCTGATCTCTCTCTGCTTCACCTCGTCTGTTTGACGAAACAGAAAAAACATCTTTAAAGGATCACATTAGCTGTAGATGACTGGATGTAACATGTTGTAACATCCATCCACCCATTCAATTCTAATGCATAAAGCAAAATATATGTTTAAAGCAGCTGTTGGTTTGAATCCAGATATAACACATTTTCAGATCTGTCACAGAAATAGACGTCTTTCTTTCATTGTAATTGTGAAGAAATGCAGTTGCAGCAGGATCTGTTCTTAATATTCAACCAGTTTACAAAAGACTTATGAACATACAGCAACTTAAGACTCAGCTTCCAATAAAAAGCATCACATCTGTGAGCAGTTAAGGGAGAAAAATATATTAAAATAAAACAAATAAAATCAAGAAAGCAAACACGCACAAAAACTTCTTCCATGATGGGTTGATGGTTTTTGGACGGAAACAGTTAAAAAGATTTCTGTCTGATTGTAGCTGCCCTTCCTCTTAGCATCCATCTGGTAAAGTGATTTTCTGCTAATAAATGTGATTTTAAGTCGACAGTGTTGCAGTTAACGTAAAAAACTAACAGACCAACGCTTTGGCCCTTGATCCTGAACTACATTATGTTACATTACGCCGTCACATCTGTTGTACTACACTGAGCTGTAGTATACTATATGATATAATCAATACTTTTTAATCGATTTAAGATGTTTAATTTTTAAAATAAAATAAATTTTAATGTATAAAATCAGCTCTTTCCCACCTGCCTTGACTGTGTCTGTAATGTTGTGCTTGACAGTGGCGTAGGTGCACTTTGAAGTAAAGTACTTAAGCCTGACCTGGGCATTAAAACACTTGACAATCTCTTTATTTTGATATTTCAAGTTAATAGCGATGTCAAGAACAGGTTGTGCAAAGCTCAGATAATGTTCGTGGTGTCACTGCCCTTGACTCATGAACATAATTTGTATCCGTCTTCTGGAAGAGAGCAGAAAGTAAACTACACTGCACGTTGGCCAAAATTCTTTTTTTTTTTTTTTCTCCAAAATACACACTGACACCAACTCGGTATTTCTATGAGTTTAGTCTTGGGCGTTTGACTCTCAGCTCTGTGACGATATGACAGGTGACCTTAACATCATCAGCAGGAGGGAGGCTCGTCTGTCTCTCTGTTAAAATTCAGTTTACGTCTATAAGAGCGACTTGATCTCAGTTAACCTTTGATGACACGGACACGAAAACTCATGATCTATTGTCGCTATAATGGGACACAAACTGTAATGGATCTCCGTTTTCTTTCACCTCACTTTGATCCATTATCGTCTTTCTACTCATTCCTCTCTCGTTACAACTCTCCTCGCTGCTTTCCTCCTTGCTTCATCTGCGTCCATATTAGATGTCTTTCTCCATGACGCGTTAGCGCACAGCTCAGTCAAGTGAGTCACTGGAGACAAACTTTTCCGGCATGTTTCTAGAGTTAAAAAAAAAAAAAAAGTCTGGCGTTTGTTACATGTAGATCAGAACACCTCCTCTATTCTCTTTCCTCTCCTGCAGCTTTGCTCTTCCTGGTACATTTTTCCTCCATTAGGTTTCCTCTTTTAGTGAGCGGAGTTAGAGGCTGCAGAGGAATCACATAAAATGTTATTAACACCCCGAACGCAAAGCTAAAATGCAAATCTTTAGCAGTGATTTGTTTTTGTTGTTTCGAAGCACTTTTCATGCCAAATTCTCGCCGCCACCTCATCCTCCTATCCTTCCAGCATCTTTTTCTGTCTCCCCCTTTAATCACACCTCTGTTAACTGATAGAGAAGCCCATATGCTGCATCACAAAGGTTCAATTTTATCTTAAGACCTGCACGCAGAAACAAAACACAAGACTCAAAATGCTACATGGGAAATGCCCTCTTTGTCCACAAGATACAGTCTTAATGACCTACCTGTCATTCCTGTGCACACATCTGGTAGTTGCCATAGAAACATATCACCTAGCAGCAGCGGTGGTGGTGCCGCTCGTAGTTGCTATAGGGACATCATCATGTGACGTCTCCTATAGATTAGGTAACTCGTCGTTCATCATGCTACAAAAGGCATTTCCTCGTTCAGAGACACAGGAATTTAAAATGTTGCCAGTGTAGAGTGTGAGATAAAGATGTGATGCAGTGTGTTTTTTTTTTTTTTTATTATTTTTTTTTTTTTTTTTAAAAGATGAAACTCATTTATAATATGTAGATTTAAGAGTAAATGTAAAAATAATAGTAGTAACAGAGTGCATCTGCTCCCTGAAGAGGAAATCACATTAAATTGTTTTAATAGTTTTCTCAGTTTACTTTGAGTAAACACACATAAACACGAGAGGCAATTATGTCATTATTAAGGTGATCACAAGGAAGCTAATTCATTATTCATGTCGCTAATTTAGAAAACTGCTTATTTAGGCAGTGAAGTGGGAAATGGAGCAGTGGATTTTGCATTATTTACAAGTTTTATCAGATGATAAGAGATGATATTAATTATCATATAGTCTTTTTGTGATTATTATATGATCATTTTCTGTTTTCATAACACAAAAACCTGCTAGATGATGAATCAGCATAGACCCGCTATGCACCATAGTTGCTGAGTCATAAACTTGTCATATCAAGTGGTCACTGCTGTGGAAATCCTCTCCATGTCAGAGGTCGACTTATGTTAAATGGTTTCCCGTCGGGCTGCTGGTGTGTCTGTCATGACAGCGCTTCCTCACGCTCATTCCTTGCTCCAACCCTTGTTAAAACTACACGATTTTTCTGTCTCTTTCCTGTCATCACCAGCTACTAAAACACTTTACTTTCCCCTTTTTTTCTGCTATTGTCAGGCCTTCGTGGCCTCTTTCTATCCGCTCATCAACCTCCACTTTGTCTCGGTAAAAACAAGCTTCAAAAACAGCTTTTAGTGTCCTTTTTCTTTCAGTGTTGAGCTTTTTGTTCAGGCTTTCAGTTTGCGATTATGACTCAGTGTTGCACCCAGGTAGGAGCACTGTTGTTAACGTATTCCTCTATATCCCTCTTCCCTTTTTATTTAACCACGTTCTTCTTCTTCTTCTTCTTCTTCTTCTCCTCTTCTACACTTGTTCCTGAGTTTGTTTTCATCTTTGCCTCTCATGTTTTTTGTCACCCCTGTCTCCTTTCCTCCTGTACTCCGTTCCCATCCCCTTTCTCCACTTTCAGTGAGCGGAGGAAATCTGTCCCTCTGCTCTTCAAACATTGTGTGGGTTTGACGCACACCGAGCAGTGAAAGGAGACACTCAAGTAGAGACTGAAAGAGAGAGAGAGAGAGAAAGGGAGCGAAGAAAAACCTGAGAAAAGAGGCTGGTTGTGTTTGTCCTTATGTGATTCACCATCTGTGGTAAAATACTCTCCTACAGAGGTGTTAGCAATTTGATGATTGACATGAATAAAATACATTAAAATATGAGAAGGAGAAAAGAATACAGCTACTTTAAATACTAAAACCTCTGTCTGACTTTGAATCTTAAAACAGACTTCATATTGACAAAAAGTAGGAAAGGAAGGAAGAGAGAAAAAGAAGGAGGAAAGTGACCAAATTGAAGAAAATTAAAATTAGAGACAGATTAAAAATAGATCCAAGAGGACAGTGGGTGGAGGAGGAGAAGAGGGAGACAAACTGAGACCGAGGGAGATGAGATGAGAAAGTAAGCTTGGGTGGATAAAGAGGAAGTAAAGGAAAGAAACATTTATCCAGGGTCACAACCAGACTGCATTAACAGTTAGTCTGAGGATGGAGGAGGAAAAGAAAGACAGAGGGAGATAGAGGAGAGAAGGAGAGAGAAATAATAATAAAAAAAAAATAGACAGGCGAAGGTCATGGGTGTGTTCTCATTCCCATGCTAAATCTGTTTTAAATACACACACACACAACTGGACACTGGAAAACTGGTAACTGAATAAATACCCTTATTACTGCACTGCTCTAATTTAATAACTGTGTCATAATCACATCCTGATTGAAAATTATTCATCACAGTCTAATCAAAATCCCATTGCAACCAAAAGTAATGAGTGTCAGTTGTATTTTATTAATAACAACAGATTAGTGTCCAATTTTAACTGTGAATCTCTAAAGTGTGACGTAACATCTGGTGTACAACAGAAACTTCTAAAAACGGTCGATTTGTCTTTCAAGGTATAAATTAATCATCAATAACACCATGACCATCTGACTAATATTGTGCAGGTTCCACTTTTGTTGCCAAACAACTCCACCTGACACCAACACGTTTCCAGTAGATCCTTGAGTCAAGATCCATGAGTCAACACCTTAAAATGATGTTGTTCCTCAACCCATCCTGCTAAAAGAGGCCACTGCCATCAGCGAATACAGTTAAGATGAAGGGTTGATAGGTCAGTTTAGTTTAAAGTAACATCTACATGAATGTTAGGGCCCTAAATCTCCCAGAAAAACATTGCCCTAAGCATCAAAACTACATCCACCAGTTTGTTTTGAACCACTTGTGGTGGTTCTGTTTACTGGCCACTACAGACTGAAGACGTCACACAAGAGCTTCTGCAGCTGCAGAAGCTCTGCCTCAGTCGTCCAAATGTCACAGTTTAGCTTTTATCAAAGTCACTGTTTCATCAACTTCAAGGACAAAATGTTCACTTGTTGTCTAAGACATCACCACCTGCTGAAAGCTGCTGTTGTGACGAGATAATCAATGTCTTTCGCTTCACCTGTGGTCGTAAGTTAGGGCCGATCGTTGAACGTTTTTCTCTCCACTGACATATCACAGCTTTTATTGATATCATCTTTTGTCCTCATCAACCAGAGGCCTTAAATTATTGTCAGCTGTTTGTATCTGATTCTCCTCATGACTTTTTAATGATCAGTATGTATGAATGTGTGACAAAAGTAACAAATTGTGCCTTTTTCTTTTTCTCTTCCTGTGTTGCTGTGATACAATAATTTCCCTCTAATTAATAAAATATCTATTTATCTGTCTTTTCTCTATGATATTAGGACGACGTTTCAGTCGTTTTAGGGAATTTCTTAAGGAATTAACATGTCAACCAAACAAAAACAGTAAATTAACCTGTTGCAGTGAAACTATTCTGCCAGAATTTCGATTTAATCTCCTCAGTGTTTTAGAGGACAAGGCTAATGTTCACTGTGAGTCCAGATTAATCGGCAATTAAACCCAAATGACGACTCCTGAAATAAGTCTGTTTGTTTGAAATCCTCTTCCTCTTAATAACTATTAATAGACATCAGAGCAGCTGGTGGGCAGAAAATGATTCATCTGAATATTAAGATCTGGAGCTTTGTATTTACAGTTTTATAACAGAAACAACAACATAAATAACAATAATAATGGAAACAACAAAAAAGCAAATGGATAAAACTAGACTCCAAGACTGTGACAGTGTTTCTCTTTCTATCGCTCTGATCAGCCTGTTTCCTTTGTATCGGTTTCATATACACAGGAAGAATGAAGCAAACAAACATCCTGTAAAAGTAAACACATACACACACACACACACACACACACACACACACACACACTCTACATGTTGTCTTTCAGAGCTTGACAGTCAACAACAAAACATCGTCAGTAAACAGAACAGATAGTTGCACTGGGTATGTGCTGTTTTTGTATGTTTACATCTGTATCGCTGATTGCCTGGAAATACAACCTCTTGAACTTGCAAAGATGCTGAAAGTGAGACCCACTTTCCTTGTAAATGTGTGTAAAAAAAAAAAAAAAAACTGTCACCTGCAGCTTTGCAGAAGTCACGTTCGCTCGTGACGTGGCGCGATCGCATAAAATTAGACAAACAAAGCTGTGCTCCTTGGAACCGGTTCAATCTGCATGATTGTGGGAGACGCTGCGCTCTGAATATTAAGTGTTTTACTCCTTCTGTATTCATAGCATCTCAGTCGTTTCCATGATGAAATACATATGGGCTTGCTCTTAAATATTGTTGTTCGTAATGTATTTTCCTCGTATAAATTTATGTATAGATTTTCCGCTCACAAAGTATTTGTTTGCCTTTATTTTTTGTGTCCTGCATAAAAGAAAAGAAAACATCTCTATATCACTAGAACTTCCAATAAACACAAACACACACAGCAGATGTTAGACATGAAATACACTTTAAACTCATTATTAATATATGTCTGCATGTTTACCTGTAGGTTCAGCATGACTGCAGCAGCAGGTGTGCTAACAGGCTTAGCCAAGCTAAAACGGCAAGACTCTGCCCGCTCTCAGCACCGACCTGTACCGTCCACGTCCTCAGGTCTGGGAAACCCTGCACCGGAGGACGCCCCCAGGTGATAAGTTTAACAAAATTGTGTTTAACAAAGCTTGTCTGAGGTGTTATGGTCAATAAAAATGCTTTTACATTCTCTGTGAGTCACCAAATATATGTGTTTACTTTTTATTTAGAAAAAGAAGGCGACGCACAGATGTTGTTGTGGTGCGAGGAAGGCTCCGTCTCTACTCCGCCTCTGGCTTTTTCCTCCTGTTAGGACTGGTCATCTTAGCCATAGGGATCGGTATGGCCACGCTGGGTTACTGGCCACATAGTGAAACAACTGCGTTGGCCAAGTCTGCAACCGGAGGAGGATCTAAAACGGCGCCAGCCAAAACATCTTCCACAGGAGGAGAAAACGGAGCCAAGATGTCCGTCTCAGATGGAGACGTGGATAATTCAACCACCAGTCATGATGTGCAAGGTAAAGAAAGAACAGGGTGATTTAAATCTGGTTTTTGCTTCTAATATTAGATTGGATCAAACCCACTCAACGTGTCTTCCATGTAGGTACGTCCTCCAAACAGACCAGCGGCCCTCTGACGAGATTCCTAGAACAACATCGTCACTCTGAGAGGATGAAAATGCTCGGGCCGTTCACTATGGGCATCGGGATTTTTATCTTCATCTGTGCTAATGCCATACTTCATGAGAACAGAGACAGAGAAACAAAGGTACCTGGTGTTAAACACTGAAGTTATTAATGAACTTGTGTGGTTCATACGACACTGGTTTATGTAAAAACCTGATCTACAAAAGGTTCTGAATCATCAGTTTCAGTCCGAATAGTCAGTAGCACTTGTAGTTAATATTCCTTCCTTTTTCCAGATCTCCTTTTCTGTTCTTTCCTTCACTTTCTACAAAGTGAGGAACATGTCCACAGTCATCCATATTCATCCTCTCTACATAACGAACATGCAGATCAGATTTCTCTCAACCTCCTTCCACCCTGATATCTGTCTACTCTTATTCCCTCTCTTTCCTTTCCTTGATTTGATTCATTTTCCCATCCTTCCTGATAATCCACATAAGACACAAACTAATAAACAAACCCCAACATAAATTCATTCTAATTTAAAAATATATTTATTGCATATTGTCAGATAATGCTGCTGCTGCTCCTACTAATAATGATATGTGTCTCTTCTGCGCTAGATAATTCACATGAGAGACATGTACTCGACTGTCATCGACATCCATCGTCTCAGGCAGAAAGAGCAGAAACAGCAGCATCACAGGAACAGCACCTATGCACGAGAAGTCGGGGACCTTCGAGCATTCGGAGCTGATAACGCAGCGCGACTCGCCAGCAACTCCCTCCTGGGCTTCTCCTCTCGGGCCGGAGGCAGTGCTGGAGGAGGAGGCTCTGCGGAGGAAGAGGTGCTGTTAGGGGATGAGGAGTTTGATGGACGTAGAGAGCAGGCGAGGCTGGATTGTAGTTTTGCCGGGCTGCTGGCGCCGCTCTACAAGGATCACGCTTTCTGCGGCCCCGGGTTCGGGCTGACGCACTCAGATTCGATCCGCCACCAGTGGTCGGTGGACGGAGACGGGGAGAAGGGAGGACACCACGCTCGCTCTATCGTCTCCTCCTCCATTTCTGCGTTTACTCTCCCGGTTATCAAACTCAACAACTGCGTTATTGATGAGCCGGAGATGGAGGTGATCACTGAAGAGGACAGAGGAGGAGACAGAAGAGAGAGGTCACAGCCTCTGAGCTCCATGGAGTCTCTAGCGGTTCCTGTAGCATCTGTCGCCAAGGCCACAAAACCGCCGAGCTTACACCGGAGTAACTCAGCCTTCTCGTCCCACAGCTCCTCTATCTCCTCCTCGTCCCTCTCCCCTGCCCCGTCCTCTACCTCAGGATGCTGGCTCTCCCCAGGAGCAGCGAGGAGCGACTTTGGCTCCAACTCCTCTCTGCACATGCTCAGCAGCCATTCCAAATCTCTGGACCTGGAGCGCGGGCCGAGCATGCTCAGCGTTCACCATGAGCAGCGCAAACACCCCAGCTGGCCTCGACTCGACCGCAGCAACAGCAGCCGCAGTAACGGCGGCGGCCGGGGCAGCAGTAAAGGCTACACGCGGCTGGAGGACCGAGAGGAACAAGGTGAGCGGCTGCTGGACACGTCGTCGTCCTCGGCGACGGCAAGACGCGACTACAGCAAACGAGAAAAGCTGCTGATGATATCGAGGTCGCACAACAATTTGAGCTTCGAGCACGACGAGTTTAACAGCAGCACGTTGAAGAGAGGCAGCTCTGAGACTCGCTTCTGAAGAGGCTGAACTTGAGATCAAAGATGCTTCTGTCCTGACGTGTAAATTACTCTCCAGACGCTACGAGTGTACAGTGTTTGAGTGCAACAGCTGAGAAGAAACTCAGACGTGAACAAACAAAAACAAAACAAACAAATAAAACCACTTTCATTCGCAGCAGACTGGAGAGTAAAGAGCTGTGGACCATCTTTCACAGTAAAGTTCAGGCTTCCTTTCAGCAAGACGCTGAACGCCTGAAGAACAAGGTCCAGAGGTGCTGGTCTGTAGCCGACCCTGACCTGTCTGACCTCTGTGGAGGAAAGAGTGAAAAGAGTGAAACTTCCCAACAGGGATCAATAAAATAAAACCACCAGTCTACTTCATACAAAAATAGTCCTAAAAAAAAAAAAAATTTAATGTGATCTTAACCCTGAGACAAGGCTTCAGGATCAATAGTGTTTCATTATACAAGCCTTTGGAAATAGCTTTTCTTAATGTGTGGCAGGGATTCATTCCAGCAGCTGACGGTGAAATCAAGGACACGGTGGAAGAGTTTGTGCTTTTTCTCAGTGACATAAAAGAAAAAAATATTCTTTTATAAGTTTCAGTCCAGCACCAGAAATGAGCAACAACCAGTTTGATATGAGAAGTGAAGAATCTCTGAGACGATTAAGTTATAAAGTGTTTGATGGTTGATTGTAGTAATTTGCAACAAAAGACAAATATAAATCCTTGAGATATAGATATTAGTGGCAAATATCTGTTTTAAAGGTGTTTGTGTTCGATCTTCAGATTGTTGTAGACGTAGAGATTTTGGGGAAACACGAAGAGCAAAGTGGGTTACCTCACTGTCGGTAGGAAACAGCACAAAGACGGCAGTCAAACCAGACTGCTGGGTTACAAAATAATAACATAATAAACAATAATAATAACACTGCTGCCATTTGTCTTTAACTACAGTAGGAAGTTTTGTGTGTCCACTACTGAAAACTAGACGTAACGATCACTGTCTACGGCTTCGCTACAAACTTTTTAAAATTGATTTCTGACGACAAACAACCTGGATTGACTTGACTCAGGATACATAGTCTGTAGTTTAGATATCGATCATGTTTGTGTGTTCGTACACTTTTTCAGTGTCAGAGTAATTGAGTATTTGTAGACTTGAGTTTGACCAGAAGTGATATAGTTTGGATTATTTCCTAGAATAATAACAGAACTTAATAGAAATGATGTAAATTGTCATAAAATAGAATTTATAAAACAAATAGTCATATTGGAGCTATCTAAATAAGATTGAAAGCAATTTTTATTTGGCTCTGTGTGATTGATTGGACAATATCTGATACTGCACTTGAGCCACTAAGAAATCACTTCTGTATGTAAACATGTATCTTTATAGATCCAGGGATGTGTAATAATTAAACATCAGCCATGTTCTCTTCTGTCACAGTTCTCATTTAATGACGCTACTGAGCATCATATGAATATTTGATCATGACATTATCACATGTTGAAGAGAGTAGCCGCTACACTTGTCTTTATTTTTTCAATGCTCCCATATTAGCATTTCTCAGTAGCTTCTGTTTCATGCTTGTGTTTTGGGTTTTGTCAGCTTCATCACAAACGCAGTCTAATTCAGCACATGTGTGTAAATGTCGTTAGGAAAATGTCTCTTTTTACCGCAGCGCATCTCATTAGTTTTGAAATCTAACCTGACGTGTGTTGAATAAAAAAACAAGCCCCATTTAATGAGAGTGTGAGAATCTCAGCAGAGAGCTTCATTAACTGGTTCCCAGCAGTTTATGGGTCAATGTCAGATTTTATCTTCGCTCAAAAATAAACTGTATTTTCACTGAAATATGTTTCGCCCTAA
This sequence comes from Polydactylus sextarius, assembly GCA_016801845.1. Classification (NCBI taxonomy): domain Eukaryota; kingdom Metazoa; phylum Chordata; class Actinopteri; family Polynemidae; genus Polydactylus; species Polydactylus sextarius. Next base: position 5,258,679 of record CM028918.1, read on the forward strand.
TGAGTGTATTTAACCAGCGATGATTCCTACGCATGGATGCCTTTCTCAGTGGTTAGTGGAAGTAAACAGCATCTCCTGGGTACACACACACACACACACACACACACACACACACACACACACACACAATACGCATAAACACAACTTCCCAGATTCACGGCGAATTCTTTTCTCTCTGTCTCTTTTTTTTTTTTTTTTGCTTTTTCAGTCTTTGTCTCAAAAAACAAAAACAAAAAAAAAGCAAACGACTGAATGAGTCATCGTCAATTATCATATGCTCTGCAGCCCGTGGGATAATCACACACACACACACAAACATCAACACAAACCAAGATTTTACTAAGATGAAAGCATCTATACATGGTCCTCCTCAAATGCAACACACACACACACACACACACATGCAACTCCAACACAGAGGGCTGACGAGGCCGTCTCCTTTCTGTCTGTGTTACCCAGGGAACTGATGATAATCCTAACACTTTCTGAGAGCAGGAAACATATTTTAAGCAGCAGAGATGGATGATGATGATGATGATGATGTTGCTGCTTCGAATTAACACAGAGCAAGTAAACTAAAATTACCTCGTCCTGTTGAGAGTTTCCTTCAGTCTCTTTGTTGAACCATGTGAGGGTGAAATATTGTTTTGCCTCTGGAAGGTGAATCATCGTTGTCATTTTAATCACATAATGTTGGTGAATCTTGTTGCCAGGTAACATTAAGATCCAACCTTGACCCGGTGTCTCCTCCACACGTCTGCACTATCATTCACAAAATAACAAGAAAAACTGGACACTTTTGACCCTTAAACCCTTTACAGTTTCCATCAAAGACAAGACTTGTTTCTCTGAAAGTCCAATCAAAGTCAAACTAATGAAGCCACAAGCACATGTGTGATACAAAACATCCTGTAACAACATATGAGTTGCTTATATGCTAACGAAATTTGCTGCTTTTTGCTTTTTCTCCAGAGACAGATGGCCGAGATCAAAAATCTCAATCTTTCCACTTTGTGTGAATGGAAATAAAACCAGAGCCTTTAAATGCAGGTGTTTTTCCTCGGCAAACCAAAGTAACAGGTGATAAATTCACGTCTCCCTTTCTGAGAGACACTTTGACCCAACAGAGAATAAAACACACGTGACTCATCATCTCAGTGTCTGTTCAGTCTCGAGTCAAACATGTTACGTGGAGACAGTTTCGGTTTTCTCACCTCAGCTGTGTCACACACTTCAGTTAACTCAGGACCTGTGATCCTGTTAGAGAGGTGATCACAGTTTCGCAGTATTCTTTAAATTAGGATCTCTCTCTCTCTCTGTATGTATGTGTGTGTGTGTGTGTGACAAGACCAACACTAAAAGAATTTATCCAGAACATAAAACTGTATAGTTTATGTGTTAATCGCCTTAATTTCTCTTTGGGGCGAATAAACTACCACCATCCATCCATCAATAAAAATACATTGCCCATCTGTTTTGGGACATAAGCATCTATTTTAAACATGTTTGTGGATTTACATCTTCAGAGGGTTACTGTAAATAAAAAGCAAAGAAGCTTTGGGAAAGATAGAAAAATCACACCAACCTTGTCCTAAATCTAGCAAAAGGTCTATTCAAGGTCTGTTTGGTCATGAAAACTTTGAATTTGTTGGTCTCTAGTTTGTCCAAAGTTCACTGTCATATTTTCAATGTGTGGCACATTGAACAGTGAGAGCTATCGAGGCTGCACAGGCAAAGAAAAGATACTGAGAAGAAAAATCTATCGGTCTGGACTCTCAAACAGAACTCGTTCAAAAATAACAGAAAAAATATTTCAAAAATCTTTGTCTGGAGAGAAGGAAGGTCTGAGACGAGGCCCATGTGGCCTGCACGTGCAGATGAAAATATCATCATCACTAAATCCCACAAGATCACATATTTATATCTGCATCAACAGAAAAACAGAGACACAGGTGAGTTGTCCCTGGAGAGGAGATAGAGGGGATTCATTTTTCATAACATCAGTCATGTATTTATTCTCTTCCCGTAGGGTAATAACAGGGTTTCATTCTGCGTGTTTGTGTATTTTCTGTTGTTTTGTCAATGTGTTTGAAAAACAGAAACAACAGCGTGTGTGTGTGTGTGTGTGTGTGTCCTTGTCAGTAAAAACAACAGTGATGTGGGCAGATTACTGACATAATCAGCTAATAAACAGACTAATTAGTGCAACACATCTGGAGGGTAAATTGAACAGTTTGTAGATTAGTTGAGGATCGTGGTTGCCGGGTGGATAAACTGCATTAGAGCAGCTGCTGCGGGTAATAATAAAGTGTCACGGTTCAGGATGAGCAGGAATGAATTTTATAATGAACCTGAAGTGAGTCATCCGGTCGGTAACATATTGGTTTCTAGAGTGGCGAAAACTTGATTATTACTAATTTCTGCTAAGAAAAAGAACAGTAAATGTTTATATATTCAAACCAGACTTTGTAAAAACACTGATTCAGTGAATTGCCAGTTGATTTAAATAAAACTTCGCTGACAGACGTTGAACATCGAGGATGAAACTATCACGAGCTCTGCTGAGTGTTTCTATAATCGCTGCTACAGAATAAAGAAGAAGTCATCCTCAAATGTAGCGATGATTGTAACACTTTTTGTCTCAGCTTCTATAACTCACAGAACTTTTTTTTTTTTTTTTTAAATTTTGACACCGTTTTCTCATTTGTCTGCTACAAATAGCAACATCTTCAACGTCTCCAACTTCTACAACCGAACCTCTACTAGTCTTTGTTGTAAAACAACTTGGGGTAAATTGTAAAACTAAAACCGAAGAATTAAAAACAAAGACCAAACCACAAAATGGTAATTTAAGAACAAAAAGACGTCATCACTGATGCTAAATGAAGAACAGTGTCAGTGCTGTGGATCCTAACGTTAGAAAAACTTTCTTAAACATATTGCGATAATACACATGTGAATGGAAACCTTCAGCAGGTCACGAGCAGCTTCTAATCCACATCAACAACACAGGAAGATGCTTGACACTTAAAGAAGAAACAACAAACATGCAACACTGTACAGATATATGTAGGTCATCAGGGTTCATGATCCACTGAAACTGGTTGGAACATTTTCTTAAAAGGTGATACAACCATCCCCGCCCCTGTCAGCAATGTTTAGCTAACTGTACCAGCACCATGGCTTGAGATTAGCATCAATAAACTGACTCATTCATAAAAAATATTCCTTTCCGACTTAATATTTGTGGATTTTTTTTTGTTGTAGAAACTTCACCCTTCTTTACGCAGCTGTACAAATTCACATGTAAGTTCCTGGAGGGAATGGCTTACACGTGAAATTGATTGCGTTATCCTTTATTGGTGAAAATGATGCCGTTACATCCACTACACGTTCAGTCATCTCAAGGCACCAGTCACAGCTTTTTAAAATCATTTTGTTGCCATGTTGTCATTATGTCACGTTGACCCTTCTCGCAGCCTCTTTGCGCTGAACTCTGTGTAATTAAGCAGAAACCTCTGTGTGTGTGTGTGTGTGTGTGTGTGTCACTGGAAGAGCCTCGTGGCCTCAGCTCCAGAGCACGAGTGTGTGTTCGAGCTCACGTATGTGTGTTTGTGCACTTGCCATGAGGCAGCAGTGGGGGTGCCAGCCTAGTTGCCATAGCAGCCTGAGATGTTCTCTGGACCCCTGCCTGAGGAGTAAATTCACACACTCACACACACACACACACACACACACACACACACACACACACACACACACACATATATATATATATATATAACTGAGCTTTTAAAAACAACGTGATCCCTGAGTGTCGGCCATTAAATGCTGCTGCAAAATAACACACATAAAAGTATACTAACTTAAAAAAACAAACAGCAGCTGTAGTCCTGAGGTTAATCCAACTTCCTGCTGCTTCGCCCCACGGCGATAATGGTCCGATCAGGTAAGGTCGACACAATTAATCCGATTCGCTTGACCTGAATTTTATCAGTCGTACCGACGTAGTATGTTGCGTACACATATTTTAAAAGAAATGTATTCAGGTCTAAATTTAGATAAAGAGAAGGGCTGTCGTTCCTCCACGGCTGCCATCAGTCTCTGGAGGAGCTGCAGCGGCGGTGAAGACGGAGCAGGTTTGTAGTAATGATGTAAGATACGGTAACGTGACGGCGGAGGCAGAAAGGCGACACAGATCAACATGACATCAGCAATGCTGGCAATTATGTAAATAAGTCCGTTACATGAATTTCAAGTTTCTAAAATTGGCTGTGACCTTTTCAGCCTCGTCCCATTTCAGATTTTTACTGTCGAACTTAGAAAGAACTCATTTATGAGCCATATTGTAGCAAATTATATGGGAATTTATTAAGGATTCCTGATCTTCAGATAACGATGGTGCAAGAACTGACAGATAAAATAGAAACACAGAAACACTGATATGATCTGAAAGTAAGACTGAAATTTTTCTGTTAGTCTAAAATATTTTTATATATTTTGCTCCCGAGCTGCAGTTTAAAGACAAAGTGTTGTTTTATTTTTCTGTCATCACATGTATTATACCTTTTTTACAGTTTATTAGATTGTTAGTCACTTTTTTAATCCAAATAATGGTTGAAACTGCTGTTTTATATTAAAAAAAAAAAAAAAAACAAGGTTATTGAGGTCATTAAACACACACACACACACACACACACTCAGTGCCTGCACCAGGTGAGTCACCAGTGGGTTTTGCATCTGCTTCATATTCTCTAAATACAGTGTCTGTCTCTATTTCTCCACCCATCTGTTTCTTTTCTCCTTCTCAGTTTTGCCTTCTCATTTCCCCCATGCTCAGTCGCCACCTTCATCATCACATCTCTCATCTTTTCAATTATTTCTTCCCTCTGCGAGCTGCCCGGCCCCTTGTCTCTACCCTGAACATGTACACGTTATGTTTTTCGTTCACTGTCTCTGTCGACTCCTCTTTACTGTAACTCTCTGACCCTCTTTTTTTCTCTCTACTCTCTCAGTGTCTCTGATTTGTGAGGACATTATGATAGGAACTAAAAGAGTGTGTGTGTGTGTGTGTGTGTGTGTGTGTGCCAAGAGGCTGAATGCTACTCACACACAGATACAGGTGGGAAGAGATTTGCTAATGAAAGAGCCTTTTTCAGTTTGTAACAGTACAAAAGAAATGGAAATGAAAGAAATAGATAAATCAGTCTGAGTCTCAGTTAGTTATTATTCATGTCAGAGGTGTCTTTAGTTTGTCTGCTGCTACATCTCTGTTCAGGAAAAAAAAAATCAATGCAGTCAAATCATATTAACAATCACATTCACACCTGCCGCCAATATGTGATTCGTGTGTGGATATGTTATCTGGATGAGAGGAAAAACATGTTTAGAGAGATTAGAGAACGATCAGATACATCAGAGGTTAAAATCTTTGGGTTTTTGTTTCTATAAAAACCCCAAAAGTGCCAGATGAGCACTATGTTTCCCATAATACATGCTAACCCTGGTTAACTCAATATCTGAGACAATATACCACTTATCCTTTGAAGGTCACAGCTGACAGAGAAACAGAGACGGGTTTTTACCAGTCACAGCGATGACGTGTAGAGACAGATATTCAGAACTATTTGTGCTAATTAAAGCTGCTAATTAACCAAACCTGCATGTCTTTGGACTGAGGGTTTGTTTATCTTTTATTATTCTTGATGATCAAATCATGTGACAAAAGGTTCAAAACAAAGTCACATAAAGCTTTGCTGTCATCTTCCTTTGAAAGTGATGTCGTTGTCTATTGTACTTTTTGTTTGATGTTTATAGATGAAGTAAATCCTGAGATATGATAATATATAGTTAAAGGTATTTTATCCATTCATCCATCATCTAGGACCCATTCAAAGGCTTGTAATGTAGCTCTTTCTTCATTATATATTATTATTAGTGAGTGTAAGATACTATCTGTCTTTAACACAGTCCCTTTAGGATTCTCCATTTGGCCTCATTCTTTAAGTTTACAGTTGGCTGTTTTAGGAAATAAGCTCGTTTTCTTTTTTGCTACAGTACAGATAAACAAACACACAATGTTTCCGCTGTAAATCTTTCTCACTCTATTGAGGAATCACACACATTTTCCTGTTGACCAGACATCCTCAGTGTACTGTGCACAGCGTCGTTATATGACATCACTCTGTGATGACTAACAGCACGGTGATAAAATCGACTTGGTAGCTTCAGTTTTGGATGAGATGAGATGTTCATCTTGACATTACAACAACATGCTCATTTCAATCCCATTTTAAAACTGGTAACGGAGGTTTACCCAGTTCGATTAGAGACTTTAAAGAATTTTATTTGTGTCATAAATGTTTATGTGCACTGAGTCGCGGTCTACAAATATCATTTCCTTTATGTGGTCTAATAAAAAAGAGCTGGCGTAAACACATTTTAGTGTTAATCAAGTGTTCATGAGTACAAATATTGAATGGGTCAAGAGGGATACAGAGAAATACGTTTGACTGGATTAGCTGTTTAAAGGGTCTGCAGGCGATGAGAAGTGTAGGACAGACAGAAACAGAGACTCATGGGAAATTAAGACATTCTGGGGGTTTGCGGTCGGACGCATCCACGGGTGGAGAGTGAGTGAGCGTGGGCAGACTGACACAGAGAGGTCACACAACTGGCAGTGTGTGTGTGTGTGTGTGTGTGTGTGTGTGTGTGTGTGTGTGTGTGTGGTCTCCAAACAGGGGATTTATCTGACTGTTAAGAGTCCGCTAACTAAGCGGCTCTGTACTTCTTTACCACACACAATGGACACACATGATGTTCACCGTGGTGCACAAATACACACAACAGACACTCACAGGTGATGTTATAGCTGTTACAGGAAGATGTTCAGTCTGTCTTCATTAATAAACTACTATAAAGTTCACGCGTGAATGGGCTAATCTGTCTGTGTGTGAATAAGTTAAAAATAAAGTGTGTGTCTATAAACACCCCCCTCCCCACACACACACACACACACACAGTTCTAACATGTGGATATGAATTTATGTGTGAATATCTGTGTGTGCGCCTGTGAGCAATGTACTGTGTCACTTTAATGGACAAGTGTGTGTGCATATGTGTGTTCATTTGCATGACTCCCAGCGTGTGTGCGTGTTAAAAGTTAAACGCCCCCTCCTGCATTTCCTGTCTCTACAGGCATCATCTGTCCACTCAGCCAATCAAGAGGAAGCATCCTACATTGCTCTTAACAAGCCAATTAAATTAGTGCTGCTGAAAGGAACGACCTTGAGGCACAAACCCCCCCTTCTTCCTCCTCCTCTTCCTCATCATCCTCCTTCTCGCCTTCTTCTCTCTTTAATTGCTCTTCTCCTTCTCTTCGTCTATCATCTGTCCATCTGGAAGCTTTGCTGTTATTCTTCCCTCCTTTTTTTTTTTTTCTTTCCATCTCTCTTCGTCACACAAGATGTTTCCTCTCCTTTCCTCTGTAACTCTTCTGTCATTTTATCCCTGATCCATTCTTTCTTTGACTAGATTAATTGTGCTTGTCGGTCATCTATCTCGTTACAGAGCTGTTTTACAGATCGGCAATAAGAAACGCAAACACGAAGATTTTACTAAGTGCTCTTTTATATGATTAAAATAAGAGGACGAGTCGGATGCGTATGGGGAATTAAAGCTTCGAAGCTGCTCTAATCAATACTGTAAATTAGCTTTAGGTCAAACTGAATTATGTCAGTGCCGTTTTAGTATCTTGCAACTCATTCATTTGGATGTAAACTTAATTACTGTTTTTGTTTCAGTCACACTGCCTTGATCTGTGCCAATTCCTATATAAAAAAGCTCTAAAATCCAACGGTATGCTACCTGTCCAGCAAAAAAAAACCCCATCAGACTGAGGTTAACTGGTGAACATAATGGGAATATTTAGCAGCTAAAAGGTTGAATAACTACTCCAGGAACAAGCAGAGACCAAAATAAGACTTCATCAGGATGCCACAACTGCAACTATGAGTAAATGACAACCTGCAGAGTTCACACGAAGCATCTGTGTTGAAGTTTAGCTCTGATAATTGTCCGTATATTGTCCACCAGGTTCATCAGCTAAGCTATTTATTAATGTTAAAAGCTCCATTTTATTTGTTACTGACTTTGACTTAATATTCAAAACAGTGGGGGAACAAGTCTGTGAAAGAACATCACTGTAGAAAACAGTGAAACGGAGCAGAACATCTAAGAACAAACAATTCTGCACATGTTGAAGCAGATGGACACATGAGAGAAGACAGAGTCTGACAGCTAAGAATAAGATAATGAGACAACAACAAACACGTGAATATCACAGTCACATGACTGAAGGTCCATGCTGACTGATAAATCCTGGTTTCTGTTGGAACATGCTGATGGTGGGTTGAGAAATTGGCATAAATAACACGAATCCATGACTCCACCGTGAAGAGAACAGGCTGGCAGAGATGATGTGATGGGGTTTTACTTATGTAAGTGAGTGTCTTATAGCACATATGTCACACCAAGATCATTCTAGGGTTAAGGGTTAGAAATGTAGATACAATCTTCATTGCATGTTGACCAAAAACTGAAGAAACTTTCCAAGTCACCTAAAACCAAGAAATTACGTTTGATTTCATGTATAGTTAAATTTCAGATAGTTAGGAGTGTTTAGGAAATTAATAAAGTACATCTGAAACAAAAAAAAAAAAACATGCAAAACTTGATTCACTAAATTTCCAGATCAAATTCTGTCTCTAGATCTAGATCAAGAACCATCAGGATCTAAAAACACTTGGTGCCAAGGATCAGGATTTTAAATATTAAATATGAAATAGTAGCTCACAGCAACAAAATTCTGTATTTCGAGGTGAGAAAACTGGAACACAATAACTTTCTGCTATGCTGTCAAATTTCAAAGACTTATATGGAAAAAAAGGATTTAAATATTTTATAGTTGTGATAGCTTCTTCTTGACCAGAGCATGAATTTGAGGCGAGCGAGCTCTGTCCCAAATACATAGAATAGATCTTTTTACACAAAGATCAGAGAGAAAGTTCAACATAACTTGATCAGGGTGTGACAGTAATGACTCTGTTCTGTGTATGGGATATAAATAATAAATTTGTGATTTGATTTAAGCAGGGCTGAGGAGCTGCAGCCAAGTTTGTCAACTGAAGGAAAAAAAAAAAGGCAGCGAGAGTTTAACGACAAGATTGGATTGAATTTGTCTCAGTTAGTCAAACAGTGAGACGGGGAGAGACAGGGAGGGAGACTAATGTTTCCATCTGTCATCATTTGTTCACTTGGGACAATAACTGTTCACCCACCACTACACACACACACACACACACACACACACACACACACACACACGAAAACAAACATTAACAGAGACGTCCTTAGGTTGAAAGCAACAATTAACTTTCTGAGACTTCCCTCAACATCTGTACCAGTCATTCAGCAGCATTAGTTACCACAGCTACACAATTATCCACTGATAAAAAAAATGACAAAAAAAAAGTACACACAAGAGTGTTTACACAAGAGATGTAATCATGATAACTCAACAAACAACAACTGCATCAGAGCTGATGTGAAACCAAAAAAAAAAAAGACAAAACATCACACAAGTCAGTAAGTGGAGTTTTAATTGCTGCACATCAACACGTAAATCATGAACTGAGCTTTAGAGAGAATAAAACGTTCTCATAGCTGCTCTGTTGATTTTCTTCCAGCAGTTGGCAAAACTTTAATTCAGACGGTCCAATACTGATTAAACACGTATTTAACAGAACAGGATCACTCTTAACGCTGCAGATTACATAACAATAATAATAATAATCCTTAAGTGTTTGACATACTAAAAAAAGTTTGTCTGCAAAACTGAAAACAGATAAAGACAAAGGACTTAAAGTGATGGTCTGAAATAATTTGAACCCAGGGTCTATTTCACCATGAACACAAGTCAAACACCCCCTCAAGAGATATTTTACATGGGTCAAAGGATTTTCGAGTGGGGCGGTCGGCCAAACGTATAGAAATTGTTATTTTATTTTAACCACTAAAAACTTAACCAACATCTTGTTTTCTTAACAACTAGTGATGAAGGTTGTTCCAGCAGATTCATCATCCTGAACAACAGGCCGATGTGTCTGTGAAGAGTGAAGAAAATGATGAATCTGCTGATCTGGAACACCATTCGTTGCCAGTTGTTATGTAAACGAGACGTTTAGTAAGTCCTATAAAACAGTCTTTTTAATAAACTCTTGGTTCACTTACTAACTCATCAGTACTGTGGTTTGTGTAGGGACCTTATTTATGCTACTGCTGAAGTGAAGTGATATTTTGAGCTTCATTAGTGGTTAAAAAATGACAATTTAGATACGTTTGGCTGACTGCCCCATTTACTTTCATTGTTAACTATTTGGTTGTGAAAACAAAAGACGGTCAAACTCCATATTACTTCAAACAACATAAAATAATTCTTGCTCATCTGGCTGAAGTTGAAGTTTCGGGGACTGTCATATATTTTGGATGCATATCTGATGTTTCAATGATTCAAGAAGCACTTCCAACATACTGACGTCTAAACTCTGCATGTGTAGTGTTTTTAGTTAATAAATCATTAGTTTATCTGTGTGGTGGAGTGTATGTACCACACTCTTGCGAGCCAGTCTTCAGAGAAATGTTAGTCATTGTGTTGTAGCTAGTGGGGGCTACATCTGCCACGGTTCACATGAGTAATAAAGTCTGTTCATAACAAAGGACGACACATTTTAAATACTGAGTTTATCTTTATGGTTATATCCCACTGTGTGATATAAGGTCAGTGTGAAATCAAAAGGAAAAATACTACGCTACATTAACCCACAAACACACACACACTTTCTCCCTCATGTCCTTTCATGGTCTACATCCTTTTCTCTGAAGCAAACACACACACATAGACACAAGCAAACACCACACTCTATTTTTCACTGGTAAAATAATGCATTTTTGATCTGAAGTCAGGGAGTTATGAATTATATACGCAGAGCAGCCTACACAGAACTTAAAAGCTGCACTGTGGCACTGAGTGTGTGATAAAGAGAGAGGGATAGAAGGAGAAATTGACATATACACACTGCAGCGTGAAGTCTTTGATTCTGACACGAGGAACAGAGTCTGACTCTCCTGTTGTTTCGGTCAGTTCAGGTGAACTTCACTACACAGAAAAAAATGCTGATTTTTTTTTCATAGACTGAAAACTACATGTGTTAGAAATGTGTGCATTTGTTTTTTTTTTTACTACTGATAAAATACAGCAAAAATCAAAAATGTTTAAGGTAAATCAAAGCCAGTTTAAGAAGATTAAAACATAAGCTTTCTTTATTGAAAATTCAGTCTTACAGTATAATCCTCCCATTAGGTTACGGTTGTATTCTGCTTGTGCTTCTACTTTTTTTTTGGTGAAAAGCAATAAGAAGAAATTGAGCGAATGAGATAATGGACAAAACTTGAGACTGTGCTTGAAGCAGCCGTGAGCGAAAAATATTCCTCAATAAAAGTCTAACGTGAGACTAGTGAAAGCTCTTTGTACAAACACAACAAGGTTTCTGCAGGACACTGATATTATTAACCAGCGTGATTGAAACCGGAGTTCGGGAACAAGTTTCAGCAATAAAGACAGAAGGAAATAAAACAGATGATAATATTTCCTTCTGGATACGAGAGCGCAGGTGTGGAGAAACAAACAAGGACAACAACAGACAAATAACACACAATAAGTAATTTATTATCAGTGTTATCAAGAATATGATAGTAGGTCCACTGTAGTAGTCAATGTTTCCAGTAACAGGAGCTGTCTCTGTTTCTTTGGATGCAGGAAAATCATATTTTACAGCTTAAACGTGTCTGATGGAGGATGAAGAAACCAGACTTAGCATGGCAGGAAAAGCACAGTGAGCGGTGACGTCAGCACGAAACTGAATCAGCTAAATGGGATCCTGCCATAATTTATTTTATTATTTATACCTGAGTTTGTTCAGTGGTGACAAATCAAAATGTCTTCACTAAAAGAAAAAAGAAAAAAGCTGATCCCCTCTGCTCTCTCTCTTGCTCCCTAAAAGCATTGATGATGAAGACAACTCTGTTTTATGATGTCACATGTAACTAAAAACTAGCAGCTCTGGAAAAATGCTCAACTCTCAGAAACGCTTTGAACTAAACTCTAATCAACATGCTAATGTTTGGGATTGATGGGAAACACTTAATCATAAACCTAAAGTAAAACAGAAATGACAACTTATATGTCAGGGAATCATCTAAATTTGGGGAATTCCTTTTCATCCTTGTTCTGTGATGTGACATATACACAATAAAATTTTGGTTGGATGTGTTATGCCTCAGAAGCTTCATAAAAACCTCTCTCATAAAGCTGTTTTACGGTGGGGGTTTTAAATGCAGGATTTTGCACCTATTTGGCATCTGTTCAGGCTTAACTGGCAACCTCATTATGAAATGCAAGCACTTAAAACAGATTTGCTGCCTTCACTGTCACTCAAATGAATGTAACTTTGACAACTTTGGAACACGGACAGAGCGACTTTTTTTTACTAATTTTACATTTTGCTAATCACCTTTGAAGGGGAGGGAATGTGAGGTAAATTTTACGACACGAACAACCGCTTTGGAAATCGACGCATTTTCTAAAGGAAATTTCTAAAATAGGAATTTCTTTGAAAATACATTGTTCAGAATTTCTAGCATTTTACACTTGTTCCGGAATGTGAGCAGACGACGGTTCTACAACAAAGACAAAGGAAAAACGCTTTTTGATTCTCCGTCGCCTTTAAATGAATGATCAATGTGATTGTCAGGTAGTTAAGAAATAACCAGATCTGCTCCGATCCAATGCTTGAAATCTGGATTAAAACATCTCTATCTAAGTTATAAGAATTCACTACGTTACCGTCTCATTTGTAGGTCACATATTTTTGTACATTAAACCAGAAATGACAGAGGAGCTATGGAAAAGGTCAGGTGATAAATAAAACTATCAGGATGCATCATGTGTACTAGGGTTGAGCGATGTCTTAATTAATTGACATCAACAATGTTCACAGTACAAATATGTGATGGACAATAAAATCAGCTGGTTTGGGGGGACGGGTTATTTATATGTTTACACACACACACACACACACACACACACATATATATATATATATATATATATATATATATATATATATATATATATATATATTTTTATTTACACAATTTTCTATCTTTCATATAGATTATATATGTATATAGGTGAGCATATTGTTTTTTTAATAAAAAATTAATTACCCATCTGCTCCATCAGGCTTGTCAATAGACCAACAACCAGACACATTGACATCGTGATTAAAAAGGATACTACTTTGTCACTTTTATTGCCAAAGTTGTTTTTTGGATTTTGGCCTGATGATAGCAGACAGCCAAGAGACGCTACCAAGGTTGTGTGCAAGATTAGCTTCGATACAGTTTGCGCGAATGTTAGTGATGGATGACTCACATCATGATGCTGGCTCCCTATTGTCATGTCAATCATCCATCACGATGGACGATCTATTGGCCCAACCCTAGTGTGGATGTAATGAATGTCTGTACAAATAACTTGATCATAATTCATCCAAGAGTTGCTGAGATTTTTTAATCTGGGTCAAAAGTGTTGGACCAACCAATAAACATCCACAGTCAAGCTTCTTACACATTACCTGAAATGTACAATGATAACATGTACAAACCAAAACCTTACATATCCTGGTTATAAACGCATCCATCTTGTAGTTTGCTATGTATACTTCCGTTAGTGCCCGACTGCCTGTACTTCAACAGAGTATGTGTGGCGTGAACTCGCTGCGCACTTAACCGGAAATGACGATCGCACCATCTTCTTCTTCTTCAAAGTCTTACTAGTGCTGATGTTTGCTTGTGTGGCTCCATGTTTCATGTGAGGTGGAGATTACGTGTCCATCGTTCCTCACTCAACTTTCTGAGTGTTATGAGTGAAACCATCTGTGTATTAACAGCACACTGCATTTTCACATACCTGTCAGTGTGAACGCATTTACGCCCTCAATGTGGTTATCGTGAGTATGGAAGTATGCGATTTGAGACACACCGAGAGTCTGCTCTGTCATGGTGTCACGGTGTCCAAGTCAAAGCTGATTCACCTCCTGACCAGTTGTGAGTCAGTCTCATCTGTCAATCATTACATTTCACCAGTCTGCTACCTGTCCTCCCAGTCCTGCTGTGTTTGCCAGCCTCTGTTTGTCTGCCAGTAACCTCGTCAACGTTTTAGGATTCCTGGACTCAGCCTCAGTGTCTGCAGGCGCTGCTGCCCAGACCTTCACCCTCAAACATCCAGCTCAGCCGTTTTTTTCCATCATTCAAAGTTTATAGCTATAAATCAAAACTTGACTGGGCTTTTAAAAGGAGTTTTTGAACCTGTGCCTGCTGACTTCGTCTGTTTCTTTAAACCTTAAATTCTTTCAGGGATCTGAGGATCAGAGAGACATGGTGTTTGCTGCACTGAAAACTTGAAATTTTCCATTTTAACATAAAAAAATATTCATTACTTTGTTTTTAATCCTAAACAACGACATTATCAGTAAAAATCTTTCTCTTAAATATCATCTATATCATTTTGTTTCCCTCTGCACATCTGTCACATCTGCATCCGCTCATTCTTCCCTATAATTAAAATATTTCTTGGCCTTTTTTCCTGCAGATTCACTCAGTCAAAGACTTTCTACCTTTTTTGCTTCACTCAGTTTCACCCACATTATCTCCTCCTCCTCCTCCTCTCTGTGTTTATCCGTCCTTGCCTCTCTCTCCCTCTCATCTCCTCCCTTCCTTAAAATCCTCTATGACTTCTCAGTAAATCCTCTCCCAAATGGATCCTGTTTAATCCTTAAAGGGACGCCTTCATTAAGGGGGATACCTTCATATAATCCAAATAAGCCACTAGAATTAATTTACAAGCCTTTTCCAACCAGTCAAGCTGCAAAAAAATGGTCAAAATGCCCTTTTTGATGCTTAATTTCACTATTTTTTCCAGAAAATTATGATGTTGTGGTTAAGTTGAGGTCATCTCTTAATTATTTTATCCTATTATTTGTCTGAATGTATCATAATTGATCATAACTAGCACAATTATTCCAGAGCTGCAGTCAAAAATATGCTTTTAGGCAGTCATAGCGACCTTGACTTTTGATCTATAAGTCCGAGAAGTTTCTTCACGCCGGGTTTGAAATATTACAGTCAAGAGACTGCGACTGTCGCTGATGTAGAGACATAAAAAAACAAATAACAGCAGTTTTGTCTCCACTTTTTGTTTGTGTGCGATGGCTTCAAGTCAAATATTCCTTCTCTCTGGATGCTTTTGTCTTTGGCCAGACACACTGGCCAGTAACTGTTTGAGATAAAACTACACAAAGCCATTTTTCGTACACACTGTTCCAAACAGCGACGAGAAATAAGAGCCTGGGCTGTGATGATTTAAAGATACCAGAGGGATAAGAGAAGTGATGTACTGTAACAGACCAGAGGGAAACTCAAGTACGAATAAGAACAATTTATTAGAGTAATATTCTGTTGTTAAACTGTTGTATGTGTGACTTGGGCTGACATTTTTATTTGGAGACTTTTCTCACTTGTCTATGGAAAATGTTGTGCTTATGTTTTTTTTTTTTTCCTTTATGCAAGTATGATTTAATTCTAGTTACAATGTGAAAAACATCCATATAAGGCCTGATAACAGACATGTGCTTACATTTATTTATGGCTTGTGTATACGTGCAGCTTCACGATCATGTACATGTTAAACATCAGGTTTATAGCTTAGTTTTTGTGTAAACTCTGGCTTTACTCTTGATCTATTAAGATTTTCTGCATTTAGACTCAGTTTTCTCTTAAAGTGATGGTCCGGACTAATCTGAACCCAGAGTCTATTTCACCAAGTCAAACACTCCCTTTAGAGATATTTCACGTCGGTTGAAGTAATATCAAGTTTGGCCGTATTTTGTTTTCACATTCAAATAGTTAACAATGAAAGTAAATGGGGCAGTCAGCCAAACGTATCTAAATTGACATTATTTAACCACTAATAAATCTCAAAATATCACTTTACAGTGAGGAAAATGATGAATCTGCTGATCTGGAACACCCTTCATCACCAGTTGTTATGTAAACAAGACCTTGGGTAAGTCTTGTAAAACATTTTTTTATAAACTGTTGCTACACTTACTAATTTATTGGTACTTTAGTTTACAGGGACCCTAATGATGCTACTGCCGAGGTGAAGTGATATTTTGAGCTTTATTAGTGGTTAAAAAATGGTGATTAAGATACATTTGGCTGACTGGGCACTTAGTTTCACTCTTAGCTATTTGGCTATGAAAACAAAAAACGGTCAAACTTGATATTATTTTGACCAATGTAAAATAACTCAAGGGGGGTGTTCGATTCGTACGTGTGGTGAAATAGACCTTTCGTTCAAATTACTCCAGACCATCACTTTGTAATACATCTGTTGTTTATTTTTTCACTTCTTTTCTCTACTGTCAACAGTGTGGGTAGAAGGGCATCAGAATAAACTGTTAACTATTTGATGAATGACCATATCTGTGCTGCCCAGAAGATGAATCCTTTCAAAAGTTTTCACTTATCCAACTCAAATATCTGAACTTTTACTGAATGGATCAGCCCAGACGCTCATTGTTCCCAACCACAACCTCATTTATGACTCTGATTGAGACGTCTGATCTGGTCTCGATCCAAAACTGATTGATTCTCAATGCAAGAAATTGAAAAGGAGGCAAGTAATTGTGTTTTATTTTTTATTTATTTATTTATTTTTTGGTCCGGATGAAGGTTTCCATCTCACTGAAACTGAAAAACGCTGATAAGGGTGAATAATTTGGCACCATTCTAATCTTCTGCAGGAAGAGAATAATGAAATGAAAATGTAATTTGCTGCTTGTTAGTGGCTGAATAGTTTGGTCTATGTGCTCTGGGGTAAATGCGTCAAAAACAGGAAAAAAATTGGACATTACAGAGACACAGGCCAAGTGACAGACTAGGGATCAAGTTATTTTCTTTGCAACGATGTCATTGTAAGGCTCTTAGCTCAAAGCGCTGCTGTGAATAAATATAGGCTCACAGAGCTGCCTGCGGGGATGTATACTCTCTGTCTTGTTAAAATCCTTTCTACACAGCTGTGACTTGACATTACGGCCTTTGTAACAATTCCTCCAGCGAGTGCAGCACTTTTAAATAGTGCTTCTGGATTTCACAATGAAGCGAAGTGTCATGTTGGTGAGAAATTAAAAAAAAAAACCCAAAAGAAACAGAGACAAAAAGAAAGACAATAGATAAGAAGAGGAAATAAATGATGAGTAAAACCGAGATAGTTGAGAATGAATCCTATTCTCCATCTTCTTCCATCCTCACTCTCTTTATCGCTGCTCTCTGATGATCAAGCCTCCTCAGCTCAGATACAAACCCTCCTCTCTTACCACTCCCGCTCTTCCCTTTTGTCTGAGGTTAAATGACTTCACTCAGTATAAGAGCATCATCAGTGGGTCGCGATAACCTTTTAGTCCATCTGTTTAATCTGTCACACACATGCACATCCTCTTTTCTGTCTCCCTCCATCCCTCGTCTCTTCTCCATCAGTGGCTCTGGTCCCACTCAAGTTCATTAGTTTCAAATTTCAAAGTAACTAACAGGAAAGACTCCAGCTGCAAGCAACATCAAACACACCTCTGCCCTCTCTCTCTTACTCACAGACAAATTAAATGTTGGTGAATATCATATTTAACTTCTCAGTAAAAGCCATTTTCTCTCCTTCTGTGGTGACTCAGGTGCCTCTGCAAAGTGCTCGAGTCAGAACAATATTCGAGTTATTGCCTCTCAGGATTGTAGTCGAGCTGCTCCCTGGTGAGAGTAAGTGCCATGTGAACCGAGCGTCGACCTCTTTTTCCCCCCGACGGATGCACAAACTCATTCATGCGTCACGTAATTCTCCTGCAACTCTCTCCTCTCCTCATACGTCCACTATAAAATAAGCGTGCAGAGGACGCATGACTAAAGAGCCGTGGTGCTCTTTATTCACCGTAAAAACGACAGCGATGGACGAACGGAAAGCCAAACAATTTTGCTCTCTGAGGACACCATGTCGAGGTTTTCAGGCTCAGTGCTGCACTGACTCAAAACTAATTTACTGAGCTGCAGATGTAGTCGACTTTTAGCAAAGAGCTGAACTTCTTTGCTCCTGTTAACATACGTTCCTAGATGTTGTTTGACATCCTCCTGTTTCCATATTATTCATATATATATATATATATATATATATATATATATATATATATATATATATATATATCAACATTTGTGTTGTCCTTATTTTAAATTTGCTATATTGGTTTATTCTGTACATGCTACACCTCACTGTTGATCGAATCCCTTGAGATGCAACAATATGTGAGTGTGTGATTATAAAGGGGTAAATTGCTCTTTTGGGATCAATAAGCTGAATCAGTGTTATGACTCCCATGTGTTGCTGTTGCTTTTTTGCCACCGTTACAAGGATTTTAGTCCAATCTGAGTGGATAGAGGATATTAAATGATGTACAGATTATAAATCCCCTGATATTGATATTAGACTATATAGTGACATTAAGAACCAGTTTAATTATGAAACTGTAAATGTTTCAGTATTTTATCATCATCTAAGATTATATGTGTAAACACAAAATATCTCCTTTATCAATTGCTTGAACCCCTGCCACATCATCACCATCAACACAAATGTAAAACATCTACATCTAGTTATTTGTGGTTCTTCAGCTGAATTTTTAGTGATAATGCAACTTAAAACGGACAATTTAACCAATCGTTCCTGTGTCTTTTATTCCCACAGAGACTCTTCTGGAGCAGCATTTGTTAACAATAAAGAAAAGCGATGCAGTGACTTAATACAGTGTAGATACGTCAATGATTAACTGCTTCTGTCTTGTGTCGTGTCGTCAATTCACAGTTGTTTTTAATCACTTTTTTTTTTTTGGTTTCTCATTTCAACCCATGTTGAAACATTTAAGACGCCTGCGTCATCAATATCCCTGCTGAGGGGCAATAAGGTGCGTTTCTAGTGTTTCACATTTGAAGCTGAAATATTATTAATGTTTATTCCCACTACAACTGTAATTAATCACAGGGATTACAGCGTCTAGGAGCAGGAGATTAAAGGATGAAACCTGCGTTATGAAATATTAACTTCAACTCTGCTGTTACGGGAAGAGTGCACAGATGTGTGTGTGTGTGTGTTTAAATGCCTCCACAGTTACAACACACACACACACACACACACACACACACACACACACACACACACACACACACACACACACACACACACACACACACACACACACACACACACACACACACACACACACACACACACACACACACACACACACACACACACACACACACACACACACACACACACAGACAGTGGTGAGGGCCCGACGAGGACCCTTGCTGTGTGCATGTTTGTGTGTGTAAAGGCAATAAAGGATGCTACCGGCCACTCTTATGTAACAACCCAGTTGGTCCTGATGCTAAATCGTTGCATGGCAACAGAATTAGCTGCTGCATCTTTCTCCCCCACCGTGTGTGTGTGTGTGTGTGTGTGTGTGTGTGTGTGTGCTGTTGTCCCTCGGCCCTTCTCTCTCCCTGTTTTATTATTTTCCGTCCTCACCTTTGTTCTTCTCTCCATCCTTCTTCTCTCAGCTTTAATTCAATATAAATGGGCTTCACTGATATGAAATATGCAACTGCACCCTCTCCCCTCTTCTTCCTCTCCTTCCCTTCTCACCCATCCTCCCCCTTGTCTCATTCCCTCAGGTCTCCCTCATCACATCTCTCTCTCTCACATCCACCCACCATGTCTCTCTACCACTTGGATCCCTGTTCCTCTCCCTCTCCTTTTTTTTTTTTTCTTTCTTCTTCCTTCTCGGTCTTTGTCCCCGTCAATCCATCTCTGTCTAAACATCTTAATTAAAAGATTAATTATTTCTATCAGGGTCTGCCTCCTCTCACCCCTCTCATTCTTTACCTTCTCTTCTCTTCCTGCCAATCTCTCTCGGTCTCAATCTTCCTGACTGACGATACGAGAAATTAAATTAACGGGAGATAAAATGCCAAATAATTTTCTGCCTGTTTTCTATTCTCTCTCTCTCTCTTTCTTCTTCACTTCCATCAATTTTTCCATCCCGTCTGTCTCACACTTCCACCCACTATCCTTTCCCATTTTTTTGTTTTGCTCTTAGCCTCCCAGAAGCTATAATCTCTCTCATTCTTCTTTATTATTCAGTCACTAACAGATACAAACATTTACATCTCTCTTCCCTTCACTGTCAGACCTGTCAATCTCTCATCTCACTGACTGCAGGTTAATTACTGATAAATTTAACTTATTGTCTCAATGTCTATTGTCTGTCTTCTTCATGTCTGCTTCATCTTAAAGCGTCAGCGTTTGGATGTGTCAGAAACAAGAGGGAGAGAGCAGGGATGGACAGTGTGTACTATCTGCATGAGTGCACATCAGGAGGAATAATATATGAAGGGAAAAATGTTTTGTTTTTCTTACAATCACTCTGTCACTTTCCTCTCATTTTTGTCTCAACACTGACACTTCAACCAACCGTGTTTACAGCTCCGCTTCAAATTCTACATTAAAAAAGTCGAAGGTTTGTGTTCAGTTTCATCAGTTATAATATTATTATTGGGCTCACGTTTGTGGTGGTGGACAGGAAACTTTTTACAAAACACCACTTTGTGTTAATACATTCTGTCATCTGATCATTATTGGCTGATTTACTATATTTGGATTTTACAAATGATACTAACATGTCACCAGAGATTCAGGAAGTTGAAATATTTATATCATTGACAATAGTACAGCCAGAATATTTGTCAGAAATTTCAGAAATTTAATTTAATTTGTGAGTCAGTAGCATTTTATCATCCAGGTTGTCATTTACCGCCGAGCAGCAGCTACAAACACAGTCGATTATAAATGTCTGACATTATTAAAACTAAAAGGTCTCACTATGACTCTTAAAAACGTCTTTACAAAAGCAGAAACCGTCTTTAAAACGCATAGGACGTGTTAGAGAACGGCGAGTGTGTGGCTGTTTAGGAGCGATGCTTAATGTGCACAAGTGCAGATAATGTTCACAAGACAATTATCGGCCCAATTTTGAAACGATGGCGAAGCAAATTAGACTATGGTGGAGCGCCACAGTCTCGCTGATGTATGAGAAGAACTGATTGTGCTGCATGTTTGTGCGACATTATTCTAAAGTTAAAAGTTAAATACACGAGGCAACGTGTATTTACAAGTGTAGCATAGAGAGAATATATGGCTATTTCATTGATTTACTTTCTTTCATGCAGTTTGACAAGAAAAAAAAAGACTCAGTGCAAGAGATTTCCTTGATGCACAAGCGGTTCAAGTCTTTATCATGTTGACCTTCTTAACAACAGTCACAAGGACTTAAAGCCTTTTTCACACTGAAGCTTCACTTCACTGCTCATGTATTGCTCTAATTCAAAGTCCAGATCAAACCAAGTGCAGTGGCAGTGATGGAGATTTGTAGGATTGTTGTATCACTTGAATATGTTTTGATATTTCTGCAGAAAGAGAAAGTAAAGTTCGAATAAGTGGTTCAGTTTCCAAACAGTTTGGAATTTTACTCTGAACGGCTGAAACCAGCAACTCTCAAGTACAAGAGTCCAAACTTGTTTTATTTAGGTATTTTTAAACATTTAGGAGCAATTGACCTGTTGCCAGGTTCAGCTGTAAAACACAACGAGCCAATCTCTTTTTTTTTCAGCTTCACAACACACTTGGAAATCCTGCTTGTGCGCAGATTTGGTTTCCTGAACAACAGGTCGATGTGTCCAGAGTGAGAAAAATGAATCTGATGAATCTGCTGATCAGGAACACACTTGTTGTGAAAAACAAGATGTTGGATAAGTCTTGTAAAACCGTCTTTTAATAAACTCTTACTTACTTAAGTTATTGGTACTTCAGTTTATGGACTTCGGTTTATGTGTAGGGACCCTAGTCATGCTACTGCTAAAAGTGAAGTGATATTTTGAACTTTGTGTGGGGGTTGACCACTTTAACAGAGTAAAGCGTCTCCTGAAGATGAGACAGGTCAACACAATATCAACAAGATAAACATGGATGTATAAATGTTTGCTCTACTGAGAGGCGTGGTGTTTACACAGTTACAAACATATGTAACCTACTACGTCTAAGTTAACATTAGCTTAACATTAGTGTCGACGTCAGCTTTTCAGTTGATCGTGTCCTTTATTAAACTTAGTCTTAGGATTTATGTTCTTTGAAAATCGCACATCAGTATAAACTGAAGGTTGAAGTTAGAGCCTCCTCACTGAAAACTATTAACACTAACTAAGCTGTAACATTACAAAAACAAGATGAGGCTTCTCTCTCTTGGACTGAGACGTGTAAACTCACTTTATCTACCTTTAATTTCTGAACATTTTCCTCCGCAGCTCAGTGAAGATGCTTTTGTTGGCTTCTGTCTGACCCCAAACGTTATGAATATCATAGATCATAATGTCTCCGACACCGACAGCTGCCATAGTTAGTTTGTGAACTAAGTGGGTGGAGCCCTGGTGGAGATGTGAAGAAAACAAGCACCGGTGGTATTAAAGAGTGTGGAAGCTGCAAAGATCGTCTATTACAGTATTTCCGCAATGAATATTTATAACTTGGACACTAAACTGGTATATTAAAATTCAAGTCATTTCATCAAATTGATGCAAAATAAATAAATAAATAAATAAATTCTGCTCACAGCTTTGCAATAATGACAACAATGATGCAACCAGATAGACAATATGACAACAAACATAAATCATTTCACTGGCTCAGAAATCTGCTATATTTCCTTTATTACATAAGAGAAAATATGAAGCAATAATGCATAAAAATAACTGCTTTAGATGTATACTGTCAAATGCTTAATGCAGTGGTGGTACAAACAATCAGCAGATTAAATCTGAATCCTGGATTATGAATCAGAAACTATGCCAGAGAGAGAGAGAGAGAGAGAGACCACTACAACACCTTGATTTAGAGGCAGAAATCCAGCTCAAGTCTCTGAGGGATTCACTGACAGCAGCTATTCTGTAGGTATTTAGAGTCACGGGGGTTGTAGCGTTTTCTCCACCAGCTGTCTGTTGTGTTCATCAATATCCATCGACATCTATGTGGATCCACGCTCCAGGAGAGCGTCTGTGATTGTAGGTAAATGTCACACGTCTTACATAACGCTGGAGGCACCGAATCTCATTAATGAAGCTTGGGTAACTATGGCGATGAGCATCATCGGCGACCCCGCGATGCAACTTATGCTTAAAAGGCCAAGAGGTTGCTATGACAACAAGGAGGAAAACAAGAAAGAGGAGAGAGAAAGTTGGAGCCATTTCCTTGAAATCGACAAACGCAGTCAGAAAAACACCTCAAGGCACACAAACGAAACAACGGGAGGATGCTAATTTATCTAATTTGTGCTTAAAAAGAATAATTAATATGCTAGTTTTTGATTTCTAATCATTTTATATCATATTATTCTTCTTGCTTCAGCTCCATCTCTCACACACAGGCAGCCTGACTACAGAGTGTGAGAGTAAATTCATATGAATGTTGATGTGAAAAAATATCTGAACATTTTATTCTGCTGTCAAGGAAACCTGTTCAGAAAAGTTTTCATTTCAGTAAAGCCTCTTTATCTCTCTCACGCCTTTTTTATTTTTTTTTTTTTTTTTTTTACAACTGATGCTTCCATATGAGAATAAATGAACTGCAGCACGTGACTCGACCTGAGCTTTCCCAGCCTGATTTTTTTTTTTTTTTTCACGGACGTATCGTATCGTGAGCGTCCAGGAGCCCCGTGTTTTCCTTGTGGCCCATCTGTGCCTGAACGTCGGGCAGCTTCCTGCCAACTGTGCGTACTAATTAGAAGATAAAGCATTGGGAGAAGTGTCTCCCCTCATCTTGTAATAAGTAATAATGAACTGCAACAGAGCAAGGTATTATCTGTCAGAAACAGACAGATTATTGACTGTAACACCGACGTTATGAACATCAGCCACTTCAAATACATGTGATTATTCAAACAAATAAAAAAAATATATATATATTAAACCGTACTACAAAGGACACAAACCAGGAGAGGCTGCGACGCTCTTCAGCCAGGAGATGTAAATTAATTAGGATAAGTGAATTTAGAAAATGGATGGTTGAACATTTAATGAATCGATTTAGTCTCAAATAAAAACAATAGATGCAGAACATGGACGAAATATCATTAGTGTGGGACATGTTATTAATATTTAACATATTAATATTTGTGAGTTTATCTACTGCATATATATACAGAATAAATGTATAAACAACATATACAGGCCTGAAACTAATTGTTATTTTCATTACAGTTTTACTTACAAAAGTATAGAAGAGAAGTTGATATAACTGAACTGATGAATCAATGATTTAAAGAGTTTTCAATTAGTTGCTTTACTGTTTGATCATTTCATTAATCATTTCAGCAGAAGGATTGAAAGACAGACATGACAAGTTTGTAATTAAAACATCAGCCACTTCTGTCATTTTTCAGACACAAACCGTTCGTTCCCTTCTGACAACTAAGTGTTTAAAATGTCTACAAACAGCCGCAGGCGTGATCATCGTTACTGACGCTGCTCAACACGAAACTTATTTGCACTTTAAAGCTGAAATCTGTAACCTTCCCCGCAGTCGCTGTGGTTCCTGCAAATAAATTGTTATTACAGCGGCTCAGAGTTTGAGCGGAGACAAAAAGGAAAGGAAAAATAAAACTTTAATAAATTAGAATTACATCAGTGAAGCAGGTCGCTCCACCAAGAGCAAACAATCTAACACATGAACGTCAGACGTGGATTATTACCTGGATCGGCACCAAACAGAACAAAATCAATGTGTTATTTCCTGAAATTAACAAAAATGTTGAAAACAAAATAATTTTGTGACGTTGAGGAGAGTAATTTAGTCAACTCTCGTACCATAAAGTTTGGTGCAAATTACTTCAGTGCTTCTTGTGTAATCCTCCTGATAAATACATAAACAGACAGGAAACAACATAACTTCCTTGGCAGAGAAATAGACACTACTGTGAGCAACACAAACACATTCATCTCCCCTGTGTAGTGAGACATCTGTGATTTCTATCTCACAACAGTGCTGTTATCTTTCTTTGAAAATACCTATTTATTATAAAAGTGTGAGCACCAAACTGATGTTAAACTGGCTCTGAACAGTCACGTACAGAGTTCGAGCAAAGCTAATTTTGTCTAGAAATGTTGTTCATTTCCTGATATAATCAGCTACCATATTGTTTGGACTGTAAGGTCCACTCAAAATCCTTTAATTCTCTCAAAAAATCGACAGTGCGCCTTATATTTCGAGCGCCTTATGTATTAATTCTGGTTGTGTTTACTGACCTTGAACTGATTTTATGTGGTACACTGTCAAAAATCTGTCAAAATGTTTTAGTACGACATTGGTTAGTTACGAAGCCGCACCGCTTGATGGATAGTCGGAGTATGACGGCTAATGTAGTCAGGAGCCTCGTGGAGTTATACGTACTGTGTGTTTATAAGAACTTATCTGACTGTTTTGTTTCGCTTAATGCGTCTTATAATCTGAAAAATATGGTAATTGTGAGGCAAAAAGTTCACATTATTAAACATTTTATACACATGATAACAACAGGGCCACATCACAAAAAAGTTAGTGATTTAATTAATAGATTAATCAATACATTTAACTTATTAAGCTAAACTTATCTCTAACCACTTATCAATAACGTTCGTTAACATTAACATTAGCTAGGAATCTCTAACTGTCACTTGTCGCTAATGTTTTCCATTTATCTGATAACAGGATAACTATTATAAACGAAAAGCTTGTCAGTTTTTAATCCATTGCAAACTCGATCGGCACAAACAAGCCTGTAGATGACTTTGTTTATCTTACGTAGCAACTAGAAACGACGTCTGATGACGTATAACTGCAAAGTAGCGGTGTCTCATTTCCTTGGGAAATGTTTTCACCCCAACAACCACCACTGTGTTGCAAGAGATGAAGAGTAGGGGTAAAACACATTTATGATTTCAGTTTTTCCATCTTATAAAAGATATAAGCTCATACTTAAACGCCCATGGTCAGTATAAAAGTCCTCTCTTCATTTTTCTTTTCCCTCCAATAAGACAGAGACAGAGAGCTGAGTCGGTTTCATCACACTGTACAATCAATGAAACACAGGATTCGTTCCCACAGTACTGACAACATATACTCAGCCACCCTCCCACACATCAGACCTCACAACACACACACACACACACACACACTCCACCATTTATCAAAGTGGATGCTGCCTTATAGCAGCAGACAGACAGACAGACGAGGCAGGATTCCTGATTCAGGCACCAAAAAACACAAGCTGCTAAAATGCAAAGAAGAAAAGGTTGACATTAAAGTAGGATGAAAAAAAATATCAAACAAAACAAAAGATTCAACATGTTGAGATTAACACTGAGGACAAAACTGTGCTTTGTTCCACCAAATCATCATTATCCTAAAATCCTGACGCCCCCTGATGTAACAACTTCTTCTCCGTGAACGTTTCTCAGTAAATATCATCATGTTTTACACTCGTGTATGTTTTCTATCAGGGTTTCAGCTGCAGCAGCACACAGGCTGAAAACAGGAGACACAGAAAGTGAAACAAACTGGCTGAAGGTCTTGTTAGTTTTGACAGAAATGCTGGTGCTTTTTTTTTTTTTTTCTCCTCTTACAGTTTTGGCCAGAGCGAAGGAAGATTGCAAAATGGTCCAAAATTCCTTCTGGGTATCAGGGGAGCAGAGTAATCTGATCTGGAGGAAACATTCAGCCGGACAGGGTTACGGTCGCTTGCTGAGAAATTCCAGCTGATTCTAAACACGAGTTGCACTCCGTCTGTCTCTCTCCGTCTTCACAAGAGCCACGATAAATGTTTTATCAATCATGTCTAATAAGTAATGAACAGTTGCTCAGTTTGACTTCGTGTGTCACTAGTGTCTACTACGCTGTATCTTTGTTTTAATTTCTTGCTGTGATGATTTTATTAAACATGGCGCCGTGAAAACACACCCCTCTGTTCTTGGACAGTGAACGTCTTTTGAAAACTTCAAAGTTGCCTCTGTCTTTCTGTTTTTCTCTTACAAGTCTCCACAAATGCACACAAGAAATCTATCCACTGATCAATAACAGAGAAGACCAGCTAACGAGTAAGAATACTGTTTCCCGGCTAATTATCTTTTGAACGCACATGTATAGACACACGTGTGTGAATTGTCTAGAAATAGCTCCAATGTTTCCCAGTCAGGCACTTGGGCACATAAACACACAAAAACACCAGAAACACACACACAATTTTACCAAAAATAAGCCCATTATCTCCTGATCAATCAGACAAACAACAAAGCTAATCAATTCTATTGATCTTGTTGACAGATTCACTCAATTAGCCAGTACTTCTCACCCGCCTGAGCCAAATTAGGGCTGTGATTTTATCACCTAAAGCCTGATTTTTTTTTTTTTTTCTCCCATGAGAAATGAGCAGCGGTGTGTCTAAATGAGTCTCGGATGAAAAGATCTGAGCAAAAAAAAAAAAAAAAAAAAGCATTAAAACTACACATAAGACAGAGATGTCTTCTACTATTATGTGTTGGCTGCAAATATATATAACATGATGTTCCTGTGATGAAGGTGCCCGACGGTAAATTCAGAGCAAACACGACCTACTTTTGATTTCATGCTTGTTTATTGTTGGATTGTTGGGATCCGAACTCTGACTTTTAGCTTCTTTCAGATGTCGACACCGAAGGAAAGATGTACTTCTCTTGTCTTTTTAGAGCCATTAATGTTATTTTGAACTACAACCACCCACACCACCCATCTCCATCAGTAGCTGTGTACATCCTGTTCTCTAATGGAGACAAAATGAGAAAAAAAAAAGACTTTTTAGCATAAATTTTTTAAAAGCAGCTACTGTTTCCAACAGTGTCCACAAACTTTACTTCCTACTTATTGCTAACTTTAAGTTTAATGTGAAAATGTCTGACACATAGTTACAAACAGTTTCTCTCAGGTCCACAGGGATTTTCAGTGTTTTACTGTTTGTTTGTTTTTTTTTTGGCTCGCAACTTTTTTCTTTTTCTTTTAACCTTGGCAGACAGCTGTTTTCAACCAAAAAGAAAATAACAATAAATGAGCAGCTCTAAAAAGCCTCACTGTACTACCAGACTAACATCAAATATCAGACAAGACAAAAATAGCGACTAACTGGTAAACAGAGCGTTGAGATGCTAAAGAGACAGATATTTCCCTCAGGAGCTGGTGAAAACCAAATAACGGAGCTAAAACAGGAGCAAATATCTGATTTACATTCATGATGTGGAAGGAAACTTAACTCCAAATGAATGTTAATGTTTCTGTGTGTGTGTTAGATTGAACTATGCAAATCAGAAAAACTACTTTTCACCTTGACAGGTAAAAAAAAAAAAAACATGTAGGTATCCTTCCATCAGGGGGCGCCAGCTTAATCGATAGAGGTTAATGTCATCAGCTCCTTTTTAACCTGATCAGTGCTGCCATTGATCAAATGGGACACAACGTCTATTGGTTCAGATAAACAAAGAGCAGAGCCAGAAACAGAACGGACAAGAGAAGAAAAGAAGGAGATAAGACGAATTAGAAACGTATTTCCAATCAGAGAGCGGCTGAGAAAAAAAGATGAATGGATGTGTGTGTGTGTGTGTGTGCGCATGCCTGTGTCAGTGAGTTGTGTGTTTTATGACGTAACGAGTTCAAAGGACAAAAGTTCAACAATCAAAACAATACTAAAGACCACAAAGCAGCACACTGAAAATAATCACTTCATGTCTATTATTTCTATTTTTAGGGCAATGAAACTTGTGGGAAACCCTAGAAAGGCTACACTTTTTAGTTCTGTGTCTCACACACTCATGTGCACACACACGTTGACGTTGACACACACACACACACACACAGCCCAGCACAGCTAATCTTCTTAGCAATCACAAGGTTCGACTGTTGTAACAGAGCAAAGTTCACATCATCAACAACAACAGAAGTCGTTCGTCTCCTAATGAAAGAGAGAAAGACGAGGAGTAAAAGACACAAAGAGACTGAAAGAGAGATTCACAACCCCAACCTGAGGAGTTTTTTTTTTTAAATTATTATTATTGTTTCTCTACCCTTGGCACAGAAAAGTGACCATGAACACACTGAGTAATTCTTTACGTTAACGTCTCTGCCATCGCCAAAGCATCGTCTCTGACCTCCGTTTAAACGCAGATTACTGGGAACAATTTAACATCGGGAAGGACAACTGTCAGGACAAACTCGCAGTAACTCATCTACAATAACTGGCTGCTATTTACACGTCATCTGCACCTACGTTCATTCAAATCTGCATTTCACAGAAGCTGAAAACTGTAAGTAGATATTTTGGTGCATCTGCATGTGACGTCGCAGGATTGTTGAACTTTTTTGCCTCTAACTTTGGCTTGTGTTTAAAGAAACAGCAAGTTGTTGCAAGACTTAGTGCGTAATGTGAATAAAAGGGAGAAGAATAAGTCAACGACAACCACAACTACAGTTTTATTTCTCTGTGAGAAGTGTGGTTTGTTTTGGTTTTAGCCACATCCACACAGCTAATGACAACAGTTCAGATTTTAGCATTTACAGGATGAAAAAAACGTCAACAACTTCAGAAGATTTAGACTCAACCTTTGAAGCCTGCTGAGCTGCTAGCAAGACTGTAATTTATAATAAAAGCCAAAGGTGTAAGCTGTTTATTTCATGTCTCGATCTGCTTCACAGGCTGAGAAATAAAGAATTTAGTTTAATATTGAAAAATCTGTCAAATTCATCCTAAAAAACCCTCAGGTTTTAGGAGCTAGTTTTCAGAAAATACTTAGGTTTTAGAAATAAAACCTTTTAAAAATCGATGTCAAAATATGTTTCACTGTATTACAACACACACTTGCGTCACATAATTGTGGACGAGTAAGTTGATGCTTGAAGCTCACATGCATCATAAAGACAGGAAGTGAAGCTACAGTGTCCAGGATGCAGCAATTTCAGATGCAAATATGATCAAATTGCTGCATAAAATGATGAAAGTCACAACCTGTTACATTAGTCTCATCATCTTCCAAACACAAATAGATCTCTCTGAAGTATAAAAAAAAATTTTTGCGCATTAAAACATCATGATCAAGACTGCACCCGCTCATAAAATACGAGCTTCATTAACCTTGTCTCACCTTGAAACGACTTCTTATATAAATCTGAAAAACTAAAGCGTCTGATGGTTTTTAAAAGGAATAACGTCCGTCGACATTGTGACACTTTCTGACTCATTTCCGACTCAGCAGTTATAAGTCGTGGCCTTTTACTCGGCTACATCTCGCTGCTGTATCTTCTACAAACGTCAGCTATATTTTAACATGTAGCATGGAGCTGCTCCACGGTGCAAAATAAAGATGTCTATGACCTGAAAACCACAGGACCAGCGCGTTCTGGTCTGTGTTATCTCATCATGCGTCAGGTATCTGACTGTCACATCCATCCTGACCACCTCTCTTCTCAGCAGGAGCAGCATGGAGGTGCTGAGCGGCCCCTGGGCCGACGCTGCTCTGCTCCTGAGACAGATCGTCACGCAGACGGACAAAGACACAGACAGCTTTCTTCCTTTGTGGTTTGTCGGTTTGCTGCTGTTCCTGTCTGTCTGTCTGCTGCTGCTGCAGCTGATTATGTACCTCAGCTGGAAACTCAGACAGGGTAGGCCTATTATTAACTTTTCGTGTCAGGCTCATGTACACACTACTTGCTACTTGCATGTTACATTTACAATTCTCCCAAATAGCTAAATGGATACTGTGAGGAGAAGTTATTCTCCAGGGCCACACGTACTATAAATACACACGATCGTCTAAACATTGGAAGGATTTCTGCATAAAAATTAGATTTTTACTCCATGCCATCAGTTGCTATTCCTGTCATAACCCACCACTTTGTCTATATCAAGTAAATACTTTCATTTCACAGCTTCTTCCATTGCAAAAGTTCACCACTGTAACTTCAAACACACGTGTACGAGACGAGCAGCATCTCATCTTCTCTTTGTCTTTTAAAATAACTGACAGCTCATGTTGCTCCCAGGCACAAAAAAAAAAAAAACTGTGTGTCCTGAAGCTAAAGCTACATTCTAAATAATAAAAAACATCCAAAATAGACGAGAAAAAAGTATCAAGCAAAATGACATCTTCAGGATAAAATAAAACTTGACTGTGAAGTTAATGATTGCTCAGAGTATTAGTCACGACGACCGCAGGTTTTAGGAAACTGCATGAAAAAAAAAAAAAAAAAAAAAAAGCAGATGTGGTTTATTTTCTCTCATCTCTGTGTGTGCACATGTGCTTTGGGAGCAAATGTTGTTTTGATATGTGAACTTATCCCCTTTGCTCTTTGCTTTGACATAAAACACACACACACACACACACACACACACACACACACACACATAAAAGATCACGAGTCCACTTTCATCATCTGCTCCTACTCTTACTGGACATATGAAAGCAAAGAAGACTTTGATGTAGACTTTATTTAGCTTAGTGTCCCATTTAGTGATTAAAATGAATTAAAACCTTTTGAATTTAAGTTCAGTAAGTAACTAGTAAGTAAACTAGTTTTTTAATTTAAATCCAAACACAACAGTGGCTCATTTATTCCTCTACAGCATAAACCATCATTATGATACCAAATCGTGCCACATTTTTTATTTTTTTGCAAAAATAAAGAAGCTATTTTTCTGTAACCTATTTTTAATTATTACCAGGTTCCTACACATAGACTTCACCGTACAAATAACTATTTATCTATTCATCTATTTACATAACTTATTTAAAAATCAAACTTTTAACATCTAAGTTACATTGTGACTTTGTATATGATGATGTTGTCACAAAATATGTTAAATCTTAATTCATTTGAGCCCAAAATTTGTATTGGGTCAAACAAAATGCACCTCCTCCATGTTGGAGATGTCAAATAACTAAGCTTTGATTTGTATTAGTGATCCTTTTTTTTTTTCCTTCATATTTATCCAGACCTATCTAAGTATTTAAGTCTGTGTGTGTGTGTCAGTGTGTTGTGTGTATTTCCTGCTGTTAATGATCAATTAAAACTAATCTAATACCTGTGGTTTACAACTTGTTAGGAAAACACTTTTGAAAACCATTAATTACTAATTAAGACCATTTCAATGTTTTACTGACTGAGTAACGGAAGAGAAACACTCCAGGCAGCGCCTGATGAAATAACAGATGATAAAGATGCATTTTAAAATATAAACTTACTCTGTGATGATTAAATCTTTGCTGCCATTTTGAGACTTTTCTGTCAACAACAACTTTCACCTCCACAACTTGTAAAACAACAAAACACAATCAAATCTGTCAGGTTTCTAATAAATGAGAGTAAATAACCTTAATAACATAAATGAACCAAAACCTGATATATTATAATTTAATATAACATAATCACATGATCAACTATGAGCTAGCTTAACGCTAAGCTAACTGAAAAATGTTAGCAAGAATGGCTACCTGCTATTAAAGCTTTATATCTATTTAAGTAAATTAGTTGACTGGAGTAAATCCGGTTGGTTTGAAATGTGAATCGTTTCTGTTCAAATTAATCCACTTATAAGTTAATTAAAGTGAAATATAGACGTTTATTTACCTGTTAACACACCTGCGGACGAGGGGCGGAGGCATGTTGCGTCTCCTGTGGCGCATGCGCACTTTCTCCTGCTCCGATAATGACCATTTAATATAATTTTTATAGTTGCATAAAACGTTTAAACTAATACTAATAATGATATTTTATGATGTGGGGGGGTATTTGAACACTTCCGTGCTTCATTTGTGCTAAGATTAAAGATTTTAATTCTGTCACATATTTTATTTCTTTTCTTCATCCCCAGTTGAAGCGGATATATCAGAGTATCCTCTGTACGGAAGCGCCCCCAACAGGCGGATATACAGAAGTACACACCTGAGGAGGAGAAGCATTGGATCACACTCACACACTTGACTTCAAATAACTCGAATTTAATTGTTTGTTTGTTAGTTATTGTCCTATTAAGCAACATGATTGTCACACTGTCTCTTCAGAATGTAAATATCATAATTAAGCCGCTTTATTAAGAAGATCAAAGTTTGCGTCTGTGTAGAAAAACATTACGTGCCGGGATGAAGGAAACTTGAAATCCATTTATAAAGCAGCTGTTTCTGATCTTCATTTACAATTATCAATGAAAACGTTGAAGCTTTGTTTACAGATGTGGATATAAGACTGATAAGTCACATCAATCAATGAGAAACGACACAAGCAGATTTCAGAGTATAACAATCCTTTATTTAAACAGTGTTACACAGAGGGGGTGGGTGGGGGGGTGGCTGTGTGTTGGGAGACACAAGACAATTAAGCTGCTAGATAGAAAAACCCTATAGGTGATCATTGGTTGGCTAAGAGACAGAGCAGTGAGGCAGCTGGTTGATTTTCCAAAAACGTAGTTTTTTTTTTTGTTATAAAGTTTTGTTGAAAGTTACTTTTTTTTTTTTTGAAATATAAAATGTGCGGTGCTGGTTTTTTGTTGATTTTCTCCTGTCCAGACTGAAGCACAAAGTCTGTGTGATTGTGAAATATAAAGGATATAATTGACGTCAATTATAAAACATCTATTTCATCAGCCATTGTGTGAATCAGATGGATCAGATGTGACAATGCCCTCCATAATGTTGAGATAAACCTGGCAGTTTTAAAATCAGCTGGCGTTGAATCGTCTGTCTCCTTAAAAGTCAAACTCTTTCTATGCTGCTTTTTAAACATAAAATAAAAATTGAAAAAAAAAAAAAAATCTTAATAAAAGTTACTGTTTGAAAGACATTCATTTGTCATTCTGTTTTTTTTTTTTTTCTTGGGGTAATTATCACTTAAAACTTGAAAAACTTTTTTTTTTTTTTTTTTGAAAACCTGACCTCACGGCCTCAAAGCTCCTGTGACTTGGGTAGTAGTAGTAGTAGTAGTAGTAGTAGTAGTAGTAGTAGTAGTAGTAGTAGTAGTAGTAGTAGTGAGCCCAGACCTCTGGAGATGAGGTTCAATCTGTGGCTTAAAGTACAAAAAAAAAAAATGGTGGCATCAAATTGTATTTGTACTGTCATGTTTCTTCACTGTTGGAAAGAAAACGCTGTGACAATGTTATAAATATTCAACAAAAAGGAAGAGGTGGATAAATCCCAACAAATCCCACCTTTCAACGACTTGATCAGTTTCACAGAAAGAAAAAAAAAAAAGAAGACGACAGATTATGAGAAAAGCTACAAATGTTGTGATATTACCAATGCTTTTTTTTTTTTTTTTTTTTTTTTTTTTTTTTGAACAGCAAAAGCTTTCAAAGCTGCCTAGTGTTGCACTTTTTTGTGTTTTTATTTCATTTGTTTTTATCTTTTTCTGCTGCTTTGAGGTTTGGAGGTTTAAAGCTTCCTCCCTCCTCTGGAATGTCATTTAACTGTAAAGTAGAGGTCAGACCAGCGTTTCCCCCAATAAAAATAAAAATAATAATAAAAAAAAAAGCCCAGACGGTCGTTGTAACTTCATCAACTGGACGTGACTCGAGTCCAGAAAGAAACGTTTTTTTTAAAAATGGTTTCAAATGAATGAGAATGTGTGAAACAGGTTAATTATTCATGCTGAGTCAGTCAAACAGGAGAGTTAAGACAAACCTTGGCAAGTCCAGGTGGAATGTGTGTGTGTGTTGTTATTTCTTTAAATATAAATCTGTGGCACTTCTTCTTTTGTTTACAATCAGTCAGATTTTGCAGAATGCGTTTTTCTGTTTATGTTTTTTTTTTGCTGTTCACACTGAAAATCTGCTCCTTGTTCTAAACACATCTAAAGCCACTGATACTTAAACAAAGTCACATTTTTTTGTGTGTGTTTTGGGTAAAAGGACACGGAAGAAAAGAAAAGAAAAAATGAATTAAACATGACCAGATTCCATTTTAAGAGGGGTTTCAAGAGCACTTCAAACCCTCGGGTAAAATTCCCTTTAAGCTGCGTTTCTCTGTCATGTTGTAACTGTTTCTCAGCATCTTCATGTTTGTAATGTGGGAAGACAGAGTCAGAGTTGTTATGTTTGAGCGGTCGAACTGAGATGAATGTTGATTTTAAAATCTTTAGATTAATGCAGAATATTTGGCTGTTGGTAGAAACAGTTACAACACGTGAGCCGACATCATGTCAAAGATAATCTGATCTGGATTCACTGCACGAGCCGCGATAATCTGTTATCTACACACTCTCAAACCAATCAACACAGTGGCCTTTTATCTAAACTCGCTAGAGATACTCGTCATGATAACGATAAGTGAAAATGTGCAGGGTTCGTTTTTCTTTTTCTATTTTTTTTTGTCAGTATGAAAAAAAAAAAGCTGTGAGTGAAATGAAGTGTTGCATGATGAGGACAGAGTTAGCAAACCGGTAGAAACTGCGTTATTCTGATAGTGAGACACAAGCTGGTTTGTTTCAAGTTGTTCCAGCTGCTCGTCTTTGTCATTTTGGTACCTTTGCTGATCAGAGCACAAAAAAAAAAAAAAAAAACTTCTTTTGAATAATTTAAATTGCAAATCTTTTGTTAAGCTTTGAACTAAGAATATTAAAAGAACTTTAACTCACAGCAGGTTGCAAAAATAACGAGACTGAAACTTGCTTTCGTCATAAAAAAAAAAAAAAAGGTCAACATGCACCCATGGTCAAATCATTTTTTCTTTCACTCCCAATTAAGACACCGGTCAGAGCTGTGAGGCACCAACTGTTCTATCTCCCAATTATCCCACTGTTTCTGGTCCTTTCTCAAACTAAAGTTGCTCCACTGCTTCCTCGCTCCCCCGCGGCCCGGCTGAAATGGTTAGTGTGGTACAGTGGGCGGACCCAGGGAGAACGTTTCAGCTAATGAAAAAACTGGATTACAGCTCCCATCTAATAAACCTTCATTTAGTTTACTGTACACAAAAGTCACATACACCAGCTCAGGAAATCAGTTCAATTTCAGTTCAAATTCATTTTTCTTCTGTTCTGTAAAAAAAGCAAAATCGACCCGATTGAGACTCTCTTACCTAAAATCTTAATTTTTTTTTTTCTTCACAGACTTGAGTTAAGAAAAAAACAAAACTGAACTGAAAATAAACTCACTCGTCACTGGTTAACACACAAGGAATGTGGAACAATAATAACTGTATGTACTTACAGGACAAAAAAAAAAAAAGGTTGATTGGTTTTTAATGTAGTTTAAGTTACAGCTCCCTGTTTTCTGTAATTATTAGTAATAAAATGTGATAATGTGACATTGATTCTGAGATTTCATCAAACTGTTGGATTTTGTTACAGTTAAAAAAAAAACAAGTTGCGTCTCAGGAGTTTCCTGAAGGTCGATTTGTTACGGTAAAAATGTTGAGTTACACTTTGTTACTTTGTGAAGGAGGGAGCTGTAATTTAACAATTCATTTCTTTTTCTTATTTTTCTTATTTTTTGTTTTTTTTCTTTGTTTTTTGTTTTTAGGAATGCACCGATATCACTTCTCCACTGCTGAAAAACACATTACAAGTACAGAACGTACTACTTCAACACATAAATCACCAGCTTATATCGTGAGTGTGTGTGTGTGTGTGTGTGTGTGCTTTAACTAACAATTAATCTTTTTTTTTCTTTCTATCTTATCAGAAGTGGTTATCAGTGCAATCCTAAATTTTGTATTTTTGTTATATATGACAGACACACTATCTTACCTCTCTTTCTCTCTTTTTTTTTTTGTAAAACAAACAAGTTAAAAGAAAAAAAAAAACAGAACTATTAAAAAATAAAAACACACTACAAATGTTAAACTAACAAAGTGGTTCTATTTTGTTCCCTCAGAGAGAAGTGAGGATATTATTTTTTCTTCTTTTTTTACTTGGTTTCTGGAGTGAGGTGGTGGTGGAGGTGGTGGTTGTTTGGGGGGTTTAGATGCACCACAGACGTGTAAGAAAGACCAACTGGGAAGAGACCGGCAGCTTCTCGATCCTCTAACCCTTATCCTCCTGTTGTTCAGCTCCTCCTCCTCCTCCTCTTCAGTCGGGGTTGGTCGGTCAGGGTTGGTTGTCGTAGGGTGATGGAGGTCGTTTGAAGTCAACAGAGATAACAGTCACGATGGGCTCTTCAGCTCTGAGGAAATAGAGTCGAAGGTAATCAGTCAGGTGTCGTGATGACCAGCACTCTGTGTTACTATGATTTTCTACTCAGAAAACATTCCCCCTTGTCCTCCACACACACACACACACACCTCCATCAGTTTAATAATCCTCTCTCTTTCTTGAACTCTGTGGGATGGTGGTTGATGGTTTTAGCAGCTTCATGTGTGGGAGTTTCTGCTTCATCTCACTTGTGTTTCTTCAGAAACTAAAACCCCATGTACGCACTCCCACAGTCACTGTTACTTCTACCATGAATAATAATAATAATAATGGTTTACTATTATTATTATTACCTGCGTTCAGTCAATCTTCCTCCTCAGCCAGTTCAGTTTCTTTATGAACCACCACTCTGGTGACAGACATGTCAGGATGTTGCTCTTTGGCCTCCTTAATGGCCTGGGCCAGTGCCTGCAGTACCGAGGGGCAACCACACAGTGGCAGCACCGAGCACAGCGGGCAGTGGAGGAGATGCGGGGGCGAGAGGGAGAGGAGGAGGAGGAAGGGCAGACAATGATGGAGTTAAATGAAAAATGAAATAAGAAGCAAAAAACAAACAAACAAACAAAGAAAATGACACAAAGGCTGAATTCTGCGATTAGTAAAACTTCTGTCATTTTACTTAAACGGAAGTAAAATGACTTCAGATGAAGACGTGACATCAAGTAGAAAAAAAAAATAAATACTAAAAAGAAAATTAGTTTCTAACTCAATGTGACACAAAAATCTGTTGGCAAATCAGAACACACAGGCAACATAAATAACCCAGAGGACGAAGGATGATACAGATCCAGATCTGAGGTTTCTATTCTTTGTTTTTAATATTTGATGAGAACTACAGACACTTTAACACCACAAACTCATTTCTACTTGTCATAGAGATTGTGGAGTCACTTTTATATTAATCACCTGTCACTTTCAAATATCGGAAACGTCTTTAGACGTGAGTATAAAATGATCTGATAACGAATAATGAATCAAACTGTACAGAGCAGTCTATATGTATATGGATAATGAGATATTTAACATTGTTTTGTAAGTGTTTGTTTGTATTAAGGCGACACTATGCCATAGTAAATCCAGTGAGATGGTGTAAAACGCAAACACATCAAATAATGTCAACGTCATCGTCCAAATACATGTTCATGAACTCGTCAGTGTAGCTTCAGCATGTAGCCGTCGTCACATCTGAGGTGCCAATTTGATTTTTATTAAACTTATAGAGACGAGCAACAAAATGAGACACTGTTGCAAAAAAAAAAAAAAAAAAAAAAAAAAAAAATGTTAAAACAACATTTTCTGCATGTGTGGATGAATAAATGAGAAAATAAAACATGTAGCAGATCCATCAGCTAATGGTGATATTAGAGTGGGACACGTGGTTGTCTCTATGATTAATGAATTCAACTGTTCAGACTGGAGGGAAACATGATCAACACCAGATCACCAGATGTCTCTTTGTTCCCGTAAAACTAAGCAGCTAAATGAAAGTGAGCAGGGGCTGAATACTCTGCTGTCAGCAGTTGTCAGCGTCCAGCGTTTAAAGTCTAAAGAACAAAATTCATGACCTGCACCTGGCAACATATCTACAAAATGATTTTTGTGAGCTTTTCAAAGACACGCACACACACATTCAGTCAGAACAGAAATATCAATCACCATCATCATGAAACGGCAGCTAAAGCAGAACGATCAGAGCCGTGTGACTGAACACTGACCTGGTCGTGGTCGATGTCGCAGTCTCCGGTAATGACGATGCGTTTCTCAATCCTCGTCTCCGACAGGCCGCCCTTTAACGTCTGGAACAAAAGTCACAACAACAACGCAACGACGGGTTCATTATGAACGATCACGGACCACCTGTGTGCTGCTGCTGCTGGGACACAGCTGAGTAGCTGACACTGTCATGACAGCCCAACATGTCAAAGACATGACATCGAGACACAAAGACATCAAACAAGATTTTAACTATGAACCAGAAAAAGACCGAAGCATTAAGTCTTTGTAGATCGTGTCAGAGGTTGTACACAAAATAAAATGAATGTGAGTGTGCGTCTGCCTGTACCTTGGTAATGTGTGTGGTCGTAGTGGTGCACAGAGACTCAGAGGTGATTGTCTGAGCCGTCATCAAAACTCCGGGTTCGCCTTCGCCACTGCCGTCCAACTGATTACAGAGACAAAAGGAGATAATTAGCTCGCGATTACCACTAAAAAATCCCTGTTACTTATCCTTGATGTTTAAAATACATACTTTTGAAATAAGCTTAGTTCTTCTAATTAACAACAACAACAACAACAACAAAACTCTTTCCCTGTAAGAGAAGAAATGAATGATGGCATCATGCACTGTTGCTAGAAAGGAAGCACTTTGGAGAATCGAGCATTTACATTTCTATATATAAATCTAATGGATTCACACAAACACAATATGATGCTAAATGCTAAAACACATAAGGAGAATATGAATAAAAGCTCCCTGTGTTTCTTAGCTGTGCACCTGTGCGGCTTCGTAAGTGATGGTCTTGGTTTCCGTATGTACGATGGGCACTTCTTTTGTGGCTATCTCAGTTTTCTGGGCTGCAAACGTGTCTGATATAGTCACCATTTCTGTCTTTACCACAGGTGGCTGGGGAGGGAGGAGAGAGAAGATGTGAGGGGGAAGGAAAGAGGGTTAATATATTAAACTTGAGACAGTTAGGGAACAAAGAAACACCTTTGTATCTAAGCACTTTCCTTTGGCTTTAAATTCACTTCCAAATCAGTCGGTTTATAAATGAATGTTATTAATCTGTCATGAATTAGTAAGTGTTTGCTTTGATTAACTGCAGTTTTCTTTTAATTTATTTATTCTATTAGAGTTCACTGTGTTGAAATGGAAGTGATTCAGTTGTGCCACGTTCAGTGGCAGCGGTTGCAGATGTAGAAACACAACATAATGCGAGCGAATGCAGCAAACTTCATGCAAGAAAATCAAGAGCTTCCAGACACATGCGACACGTCAACATCACACGACGGAAGAATGTGACAGCGTCTACTTGATGATGCCGCGTAAAGAGCAACGGCTACGACAGCAGCACAGCTACAGAAATATCTTTGGTGTCAACATGCAGCTCACAGTACGACACACACACATACACATGCGGTACAAACATGCATAAAAACATGAGCCAGTAAAAACCCGACAAACATTCAAAATGACCAGCAAACAAAAACGGCGATTGAAATGCGAACAGCATGCAAAAAGATGACATTCGTATGAGTGGGTGGCATTTTCCAAAGTGTTTGGCAATGACGATTTCCACAATACTGTTACCATGGTGACCACAACAAACCCAATTAACCGCTAAACCAGAAAGACAGAGAAGCATCACTGCCAAAACACATGACAAGGACGACGCACAAACGCACACACGGCAGAGGTGAAAAACTGCATGCAGAATAAAAACACATCTACAAGCAACATGCAGTTCCACACTTAGGCCCCATTTACTTCACAACACTGAAACACAGTGGGGAGTAGGTACCAGCAACACACCACACTAAACACAAAAGCAGTGGACTACTCATGTAGATAGTGGTATGAAATATGATGACATCAATGAGACATGAGACATCAAAATATATGAATGAATATATGTTGAAAATTAAAATAAAATCTGAGATGTTTTGTGTTACAAACAAGACCCCTCTGTCTCTTTTGTACTGGGATTGAACTATACTTCTAAAAAGTTTCATTTTGGAGTTTTTACAGGACAAAGATGGGTGTGAGGATTTACATGGGGCTTAAATTTTCACGCAAGCAGGAAGGAAACCGGCACTGTGGTAAGCAGGAAGGAAAAAAGTGGGTGTTTCTACAGTTTGGTAGGAGGGATCACAGCCCAGGGAAGGCTCCGCAGCCGGCCCGGTGATGACTTTACCTCAGAGCAACAAATAACCTGTGGCCGGGGCTCTGCTTCGATCAGAGAGGATTCTCCGTTCACTCTGGGCTCCTCCTCTTCCTCTGCAGGCGCTACCAAGCCGTTCTCGGCTTCCTCAGGCAGATCCAGACCATTAGGGGCTTCGTCAGGAGTCAGCATCAGATCGTCGGTGCTTTCTTCCATCTCCCTCTCAGCTTCTTTCTCCCGCTCCTCGTTCTTCTTCTCCGCCTCTGTGTCGTTGTTTTTGGACACGTTTACATCCGCTCGACTGGTTTCTTCTGCAGGTTGAACGATCTCAGCTGGAAGAGGAGCAGCATCTGGAACTGACACAACCTGCTCCGCCATCTTATCATCCTCCACCTTCACCTCCACCTGCACGTCATCCTCTTCTTTCTCCTCTGGAATTTGAGTATGAGAGATGGAGACAGAGACGTTTGGGTGGTACTCCGCTTCATCTTCGCTCTCGCTCTCGGATGAAACGCTCTCCTGCTTCGCCACTTTGGCTTCCTCTGCTACAACTACTTCCTCTTCCACCTTTACTTCTTGCACTCTTGTCTCCTGCTCTGCGGGCGGGGCAGCCGGAGAGCTGTCTGTAACTGTGACAAGTCCAGCTTTGGCTGCTTTGGAAACCTCTTGGACGACAACAGTTTCTTCGATTTCGACTTCAGTTGTCTATACACACACACACACACACACGCACGCATGTACACATAGTGCACGGACACACACGTGTAGGATGAGTTGCACACACATACACATCAAACGCATGGAGACAAAAAACAAAAACATAACAAGATCATTGAACATAAATAAAAAAAACTGTGTTAACTGAAAATAAATCAATCACAAAGAAAAATCAGGAATAAAAAGCAGATGAAGATGTTCAACTGTGGACGAAAAGGTGTGAAAAAGTGAAGGAGAACGAGTCGGAAATCAGACAAGATGGCTGCAGCGAGAACATGAAGTTTCAGGCTGCAAGTGGAAAATGAATGAAGGGATGAACAGAACGATGGATGAGAAGTCATGAATGGAAAGCTGGATGGATTAATAGAAGAACGTTAGCACCACCTTCGCTGCTTCTTTGGTATCAGAAATCGGTTTATCAGCTGCAGCTGCTTCCGTTTGGGGCACATTCACCTGCATGACACAGAGGTTACCGCGACAGTTAGAAATCACGTACCGGCATCATTAATTCATTCATTATTCAAGTTAATTTCTACACAGTGTCAAGTTGATATCAGCAGGCATTAGACAGGAGATGGGATTAAAAAAAAAAGAGTTAAAAGGAGACACAGAAAATGGAAAATATAAGATGGATTGAAGAGAAAATCCCATCAGATGATCGAAGCTCATCTTCACTTCACATAAAAAGACAAAGAAACGTGGTATTGAAGTCAGCAGTGTTGCATCATAATGAATTTAAGAAGAATTTAAACGCATTATGACAACTCCTGCTTCAATACCTGTTGCTTTTAAGGGTTAGTTTTCCTAAAGATAAACAGACAGATGGCACCCATGTCATCCACAGCTGTTAGTTGTTTTATATTAGACTCATCGTGCCCATTTTACACCCAAGGTTCAATAAGAATAATTGGTCATAGTCAGGATTAACACCATTCATCCAGCATCCAGCAGGCATTATGGGTAACTACACTCAGATGTGTGAAAACATCTGGAAAACATCTCCACTTATAGACTGTCAGTTTACTTTCATTGTGATTGATGGCGATTAATTAAAAATAAACTGTGCATGAATTTGAAAGTAAACTGACAAAAAGTTTACTAGCGGCAGCACCTGAGCAGCAGAGAGTGCAGCAGTTGGGGAAACAAGAAGCTCTTGTGGCGCAGTAGAAGTAGAAGAAGTAGACGACACTAATGTGGCTGTAAGATCATCTACTGTCGGCTCAGGGTTAATGTAGGCAAATTCATCGGCTGAATAAAAGCCGATGTGAGAGTGTCTACTGAAAAGTACAGAAACTATCTCCTCTTCAAGGCTCTAAATCAACATATAAACAGGAAAACACACAGGACAGAGCACAGAGAAGTAAAGAGACACAAAGTCTTTCAGAGCAGGTTAACACATGATGTGAAACGCACACAGAGCCAAGCGTCTATACATCTTATAGTGAATTCATCAGTTAGAAAGAGAATGAAACAGATTTGAGTCCAGCTGAAAAGGAATGAAGAGTTAGTGACCGTCAGTTTTTCAAAGAGAAATCCTACAGAAAAAGAGATTAAATGATGAGCTAGTTATAAACAACCGAGCAAGAAAACAACCGCTTATGAGTAAGAGAAAGAAACTTTACAAAACTTACAAAAAAAAGATCAAATA
This sequence comes from Polydactylus sextarius, assembly GCA_016801845.1. Lineage (NCBI taxonomy): Eukaryota > Metazoa > Chordata > Actinopteri > Polynemidae > Polydactylus > Polydactylus sextarius. Next base: position 5,302,480 of record CM028918.1, read on the forward strand.
TGCAAATTAAAACCATCATAAAGAAAGAGCATGAGAAGACAAGTGAACACACATGATAACAGGTTCTTCTTGCTGCAGATGCTACATTGTTACAAAACCAAACAAATTAAACCAAACAGGTTTCAATTTCTGCAAACGTGAACAATCTTTGCAGAAAACACGTTGCTGAAATAGAAACATCCGGGCAGACGTACCACTTGTTGCTGTTGAATACGTATCGTTGTGGCGGGAGAGGAGGTGAGACGTTTCTCCCACTGGTTGGGCTGCGGAGGAGAAGGAGGTGGCGCCTCCATAAAGGAGCGTTTTAGCTGGCTAATGCTAGCTTGGTGTTTCAGAACCTCGTCTTGGGTCTTATCAAGGTCCTAATGGGTGGAGGAGGGAGCGGAGGTGGGGCAGGAATAAAGGAGGGTAGGTTGGAGTCGGGGTCATGGGGAAGAAATAGAGAGTAGATGAGATGATTATGGTTGAATGAGGAAGGGAAGAGCAGAGATGGGAAGAGAGAGGCGGCAGAAGAAGAAAAAAGAGTGGAGGAAAGAGAAGCCAGAGTGGGATGAAAATGGAGATGGAAGAGAAATGAAATGAGGAATAAGAAGGAGGTAGGAAGGGAGGGAGGGAGGGAGGAAGGGAGGGATGGGGGAGGAAAAAATTGGTTCAACAGGACAAAGGAACATTAGTCTGTCAATCAGGAGGGAAACAGGATGGATGCCGTGCCTCACTGAAGCCTTGTTGAATGGGATTTGAATAAACTCTGAAATGAGGTTTTTCACCTGGATTGTGTGTAAGTGTGTGTGTGTGTGAATCAGGCTGCAGTGAAACAGAGCCTCTCCATCTTGTTGAGGAGTTTTTTTTTCCTTCAGCAAGCCAGAAACAGCAGCGCAGGCTGTAAAACATGGAGCTGATAGTGGTGGACACTGTGACCCTGACATGCTCTGTCTGCTTTTTGTCAGTTTTATTCTCTGTCTCATTTTGCTCCTCGGTTCCTGGTGAACTTTTCTGCCGTCCCTTCACTTTATCTCTTTGGTTCCTACTCTCTCTGTCTGCTACTCTTGACTACAAATATTTATGTCTGGATGACGATAAAGCTATTCCAACGGCTGAAACTAAACTTCGATAAGAATTTTCTAATTTTCCTAATCTATTCTAATACCCTTTTATATTTGACTACAGATAACAGCTGGAAAGACATCGCTATCAGCCCCATGAATGTGTTGTTGTTGTTTTAGTATGTTATCAAACCACACATCACTCGACACTAGGCAGCCAATCACCAGAAAACAGGAAGAGATCTCCTCGTGTGGGTTAGGTAGGAAGTGTTAGTCAGGTTAGGTGCATCTGGCTGCAATAATCATTGACACTTTGACCAAGTCAAGGACCGGAAACACGACAAGATAAAAAAAAAGCGGTGACAAAACAGCATTCGACATGCACAGAGCATGCATGAAAGTCACGTTTACACACCGGTGATACTATTCACAAAGCAGCCATTGTGAACACTCAGACTAGGCGTTTCCTGGAGCTGTTGTGTACTGAGATAGATATCAAATAAATGCTTTGCATTTCATGGAGATAATTCTTTGTTCTCATTTCCATCCCTCAGTAAGACTAAGTTATAAACGTAACCTCCGTTTTTTTTCATTCGCTAATTCGCTTTTGTTGGTGAAACTGCTCAACGAGCTTCTAATCTTATTTGTTTGATAAATTAAAGCCACATAGAGACAATACAACTAATGTTTCACATAAACAGTCAAATATTAACTCTCACTCTAAGCCTTTTTTTCTGGTTTCCTCCAACTCTTTAGAGAAAAAATTTGGCTCTTTAGTTGCTAAATGCTCTATTACGTTGGACAATAATTTAGTCTGTCTGCTATTTCATACTGGACAGTTACAGAGGAGTTATTAAAGCCTTTTACTGGGTCTGATAAGAGCAGAGACACTGAATCAACAATGAGCTAAAAGAGACTGAATCTGTGGATTTGTCACTTCAGCATACACCCTGCTGTTGTTTAAAATGGCTGCCATGCGACGTAGGAGTCACAACCTTGTTGAGTAACTTTTTCAATACAATCTTAAAAGCTTTGATAAACAAACACTCACACACATTAACACACACGCATGCATGCACACAGAGCCTGAGAGTGCGAGAGGTCAGCAGTCTTGTACAGTACAGTTGAGAGGAAGTTGTAATTCTGATGGCGTCAGAGTACACAGAAACATGTAGATCTTATGGTTCGGCCATCAGACGACGCCAGTACCAACCTCCAACATTAAATTACTGTGCCTCACATAAATATTGTCCCCATGCACTCTCATTGGACTCTGGAAGGCAGATATACAGCAAAAAATGAAAATGGAGAACACTAATTAAAAAAAAATAAAAGTAAAATTAACAAAAAATATGATGATGCAACAAAAATAATAACAACTGATTGATGAAATTAACTGTAATCAAATAAAAACAAAATCAGTGGCAGATCTGTAATGACTGTCAGACTGTATCAAACTGTGATGACGGCTGGAAGGTGGGCACAAGCACAAATTAAAAAACAAACATGTTGGTATCCTGGATGAAATGGTTACAGCAGCACCGGTACCCGATGTTAACACAACTCAAAGCATTCACAGCATCACAAACCCAGCAAACCACTTACACAAACCAACAAAACCCCAGTGAGTTTTCAGTGAAACCAAACAGTAATGAGAAGAACCACAGACATGAACTGAAACTGTGAAACCAAAAGCCACAGCAGAGCAACCAAAAGTGAAGATTTCGAGTGAAAGAGCTCGTTCAGGGTCAGTTTTTATACTTAGACCCAATCTGCAATCATAATGTCCAAGAAAAAAACAGGATAACATGAGTATTTATAATTAAACAGCCTTAATTCTCTAATCTAATCGCTATAAATGTTGTTTTATGCTTATAGATGTTGCAGATTGGGTCTTTAAGTAGCTGAGAAATTGGGGCAACTTCACCCTGAAAAAGTGAACCCAAACCAACAAACCAACCGACACACGATGGCAGAGCAAATGATTGACAGACCAAATACACAATCAAAAAACCAATAACAGTGTTTGAACCTGAGTGAGGGCAACATCACTGGCTCCAAGTGACTGTTGATGGGGGAGTAAAGTCAGGAAGAGAGTAAGGACAGGTTAGGTTCACTGCATGCGTTCCTCCACGACCATAAAACCACAGCACCACTTCTACTTAATATTCACAACTTTACTCTAGTTCTTAATCAAGGATCTTTGATTTATTTCTAAGTATGCATGCTAGTTGAAGACAGGTCCTACAGACCTGGGTGGGAGCCGCCTCAACATCGCCAGGGCTCAAGTCCACCTTCTCGACCTTCAATGTCGTAGCCATGGTGATGGTAGTCATGACAAAATGAAGGGGTGGGTAGGGGCACGAAGAAAGAAATAAAGTGAAATGGATGATGGGAAAAGCTATTTTTTTTTCCTCTCCCCAGCAACCTCGGTGTTGGGGAAGACGACTGGTCATGACTTTTGCACCGAACCCACAAACCCACTGAACACGACACACAACATGTGTTAGATGGTCAATAAAGGGAGACAGCAGGTGCTGGTGTCTGCTCCTTTAGGATATTTAAAACAAATATTTACAGTCTGTGTCTACAAAAAAATAATGAAATACTACCACTTCTATAGCTCCTACGCTGGTTTCTGGGAAACTGATGCTACTTTTCAGTCAAATAACAAGTTTATGAAATTATTTTCTGGGAATAAGTGATGTTTTTTTACTCACCAAGACTTAATTAGTTACTCTGACAAATTACAAATTTGTTTCATCTGCAAGGAAAGCTCACTTGAACCAAAAAAAAAAAAAAATGCTAAAAGGTCACCACAAAAATGCTTTAATAACGTAACTTAAAACAAAGCAAACGACAGACTTGGGCTGAGGAGATTGTCTTGGATCAGGGTAAAGTGTAACACTGTTTACTCTAAACATCCATTGGCATACGTAAGATATAATAATATATAAATCCAACAGGTTTTAAGTGCTTCAGGGTTAAGGGAGACAGTATCTACAGTATCTATTTGTATTTACAGTTATAACGTTTAAACTACAACTAAGTTTCAGTGCTGGACTTTCTCTGCGCTACAACGGCAAAATGCATCGACTGAGGATTTAATCAACTGTTTATTTTAACCTGCTTGTTACCTGTTGATACTGTTACAAGTGCAAACACAGAGCAACTGCACAGACAGGATGCCTTTCTGAGCACAACTAATTTTAAAGATATGATCTGCACATCACTACGTTACTGTATTTTGCCTTTGTAAATAAAAACTGTCACAGTTTCTGTACCATATTTATATTCCTATATATCTTTATCTCATATATTTTATATCTTAATAACATTATAATAGCTTCTGTATTTCAACACTGCTCATCCTTTTATCAACTCTCTGATTTAAATACTTTGATCTACTCTTTATTATAAACAATACAGTGGGGTTGGTGGGGTGCAGGGATGGTAAGAAAAAAGAAAACGTGAGGTAAAATGCCACATATATAACGTTTACACATTCAAAGGAACAGAGGAGGGTTGTTGTGGGGTGGGACATCTGGTTGTGTGTGGGGGTGTGTGTGTTTATGCAGCAGGATCACACATCTCTTGTGTCCAGGCTGCACTTGTGTGAGTGTGATGCCTGATGCGAGGAGGTGTGTGCGTCTGCGTGAGAGGAGAAGCCTGCTTGTTGAAACCAGAGCTTAACTGATCGTCGGGCCGATCGTTCGACCCGTCAACGATGAACATCGGCAAAACTGCCTTTCTCTGACTGGAGACCACGTTCTCTAGGTAACACAGGGTCAGGCCGAGGGGTGTAGCTAAAATCAGGGCCAAGACCAGAGACTGGCTCGCTGTCAGCATCACAACTAAGAGGAAGACGACTAACAAGCAAGGAAGAAACAGAGGGGAAGGATTCAGGAGGTAACGATGTACGGATGCAGTTAAGTTAGAGCGAGAGAGGGAGGAGACAGACGAGAGAGAGGAAACATAGGAAGAAAAGGGCAGAGAGGAGAGGGAGGAGAGTGTAGAGACAGTTGGAGGACAGGTGAGGGAAGACACTGAGGGCAGACGGAGTTGTGCTGGGTGTAAAGGACAAGCTGAAACCAAACGAACACATTTAGTAGAGAGATAATGGGTAAAAAGCGCCACATAGTGATTCAGTTTTACTGATAAACTCTTTGGAATTTGACGTAAGCTGGATGGATTCATGTTGGAAACGATAAATTTAGGAGAACAAACAGAAAACATCTTTAGCTTCTCTGATTTGGTCATTATTTTAGACACAGTGAGGCTCATAAAGCTCAGTTTGTTCCCATTCTTTCCCGACATTGAGAGGAAACAAAGCATGAATGAAATATATTTGACCACTCCTCTCAGAGAGAACCAGCTCCGCCAGTTTGGTAGCCGAGATACTGCTCTGGTTTCAGCCTGGCATCTCTCCTCAACTCCCAAATCCTCTGAAGTAGAAGTTTGGGAGCTTGTGAAAAGGTTACAGGATTGGGTGTTTTGTGCAAGATGCTCAAAATCAGCCAACTGCTGATCGGAGGTGACGGAGGCGTATGTGGGAAGGGCCCAGAGTGTGTGTGTGACGGCCACGTCATCAAGAAGGTTCTCGTCTTCCGAGATGTCTGACAGGCCGTGGTCGAGCTCAGAGATGGAGTCAAGGGACGGGGGGATGGAGGAGAGTGAAGATGATGAGGAGAAAGAGAGAGGAAACATGAAGATTGACTGAGGGAGAGAAAAACAGACAGAGGACAAGGAGACAAAAACACATTTTGCACAGGGAGAGACAGGGAGGGTGGAAAAAGAAAAAAAAAACAGTGCACACAGAGAATCAGAGTGTGGAGCAAGCGAGCAGCAAGGAAGTGAAACAAAACAAAAAGACAACGTGCATTAAAAAAAAAATCATTTCATTTTTCATTTTTATGAAATGATGGCAAAAATGTGAACATGCAAGAGGGTAGTGAGGAAAAATTGAAAACAAAATGTGTGTGTGAGGGGGAAAAAAGAGAGAGGGAAAGAGACATAACATTAGTCAGTGAACAGCACACAACAACAGGTTTAAAGTGAACATAGCAGGGTAAAGAGCATAGAGCAGAGTACAGCTGTGTGCAGAAACAGTATCAACAGGGTGCCGCCACTCAACAGAGGTTAGGACATGGGTCAAGTCCACAGAGCCGGGGGAGTGCGCAAAGGTTAGGGGGAGAAAAGGGAAAGTGAGGGAGTGAAACAGGAGACATGCATAACATACAGTAGTTATATACTGCTACTACTACTTATATACTGCTGCGATGGACACAAGAGGGGCCTGAATTAGGACTGAACACAGTCCGACTAGTGGACACAGACGCTTCCTACAGGACATTTAGAAGATGCAGCTTCAGTGTCACACTCTTAGATATTTTATTTAAAAGCTAATAGACTTTCTCTGTCAGTCTAGTTCATCTGTGTGTACTTATGGCTGCCTCCTGTTTGCTGTAGTTACCTCCAACTAGTGGAGGAAGAGTTGTGTATCTAAAGAGTCATGTGAAAACTATAACGAAACAAGACACTTCCTGTCTAAGACTAACACACCTGCAGTCACTATAAAAAACCACTGTAAGCCTCCTAATCCTGTGAGGATCCCTGCAGCTGTTTGACATGCAGTTATGATTCTGTCGTTTCATCTTGTGAAGTAAATGCCTTTTGAGCTTCAAACTGTGGTTTTTGATGCTTCGTTTAACGTTAAGTCCCTCTGTTTTTATTTCAGATCCGGGGCCAGTTTTTGCTCGTTTACATAGACCCAGACTTTGAGGATCACTTTTATGAATCGTTGTGAAGAAATACGACTTTTTCCATTTCATTGTTCCCACAAAGAATTCACAAAATGAGCTTCTGTGGTTGTTCATCTATACAACTCATCCAAGTGGACCTGTAGACCAGTAAATCTGGTTTTCATGTGACAATGACGTTGTACCAACCAAGGTAATAAAATGTTGATCTGTTGCAAAATCAAATCAGCCGTTCAATCAGCAGTATGTGATTAACTTGCTGTGACAAAGTCTCAGAGATACAAACATATCGATTCTTCATCTTTTCCATCACCGACATAAATACTGTCAAGTCTCTCAGAGTCAAAAAAAGATAGAGACAGTTCCTGTGGGACAACGTGGGCTCCAAAACAGACTGAATATCAGCAAATAAACACAAAGACTGGAAAAGACACACACAAACACACACACGCACACACACCTTAGAGTCAGAGTGGAGCTCCAGACGAGGTTCACGTCCGTTCTCAGCGGTGCCTCCATCAGTTATACTGATCACAGGAGCTAGAACACAAGAAACACAAAAACAAAATTATCTTATAGAAACTAAACTTGTCAACATTCTTATAAACAGGCTGTGAGAAGGTCACGATTTAAAAAATTGCCAAATTGTTCCACTGCCTGTATTGCTGAACATTTAACTTTTCAGTTATTGTATGAATGACATGAATATTTCTGGACACGACAGAGTGAAGAGTTTACACTTCATAAATTATATAAATGAATTTCTACGATGACTTGTAGTGGATTTATATGTCCAGCAGGGGGCAATGTAAGGTAGTGGAGTAAACCTGACAAGGATAAACATCTGTATGAGGAGGGATCTTTAACCCAAATCTGGAAAAGACAAAAAATGATATGTACTGTTTTCCACAGATAATAAAATATATATCTAATGTTGAAAAAACGCTCATTTCAAACTATTTAAGTATCAGGATTGTGTAGAAATCCAGTCAAATTATTCATAGTGACATTTCCTCAACAGACAAGTCACTGCAAGTTCAATTACTTGTTAGAAACTTTATGTAATTCTTTACGTTTGTGCTACAAATATGAATGAACGTAACTTTAATTTAGTTTAGTCTCATTTCTTCCATACTATCACGTAACTGACGCAGCAGTGAGTGTGTGTGTTACACTGTATGTTAATATTGTATTTCTTCCATTAAAAGGTCTCTTTCTTTCTGTCTTTGACAAACACACAACATTCTCTCTTTTCATTTCATTTTTTTCTGTCTCATTTTTCTGTCTCTCTCTCTCTCTGTGACAGGAAACATATGCTGCAGCTATTTCCTGTATCTGGTCAGACACCGAACGTTTTACGTCCAAACACACACACACACACACACACACACACACACACACACAGTCCCTCCCTTTGCTCATCATTCCTTCCATTTATTCCTCTTCATCAGTCAATCCATCTCTTAGATATTGTTCATTTTGACGCTGACTCTCCTGCGTTACCTCCATCCAGACTGCGGCTGATGCGTTTTGACGAGGTGCGTTCAAAGCTGGGTGGAGGTCGGTCTATGAGGGAGCTGGCCTGGCGGGTCTGGGCCTGGGTCCGTCCGCTGTATCTGAACTTGGATCCCAGAGTCAAGAAGCGGGGCTTGGTGGGAGGTTCTGGTGCGTTTAACCTGAGGACAAGAGATGGAAACAGAGACAGGGAAATTTATTATCAAGTGATTCCTGACTTGCAGTGATATGTCCATGTGGAAGAAAGACAAAATGTTTCCAGACAATTCCTCCTTGAACAGGATATTAAAGCTTATTTTCCTCTCTCTCTTACTGTTATACAGTAGTACAAATATTATAGTATAAACACACCAACCTGAAGAAACTGTGATTCTCCACACAGACTTTCCACAGCCTTTTGGCAGATCGATGATTCTGGAGTTTGAATCCCACCGTGCTCTCAAACTGCTCCGTCTGCAAAGAAACAGAAATTAAGAAATATCAACAACAGAAGAAAATGTCTTAAATGGTTCTTTATGTACTCTGTCACGTTAGCGCTAGAGATGGCCAATTCTGCGAAAAAGTGTCCACAGCCTGTGTTTTTACATTTATACACGTTTGCGTTTACATACCTCTCCTGGTCTGATCTTAATGTAGAAGTTGTTCCTCTTGTATGAAATCTTGAGTATTTTGGGCCAAGCAAAACGATTTATCCGAAGTCTGTCTTTGTAAACCAGGAGCCCGTTGGCGCACACACCTAGCATGATGTCCACGCCCTCAGAGTCCTGTCACAGCCAAACACAAAAATACATACGACACATTTTACCGTGAAATTATTATTGCAAATACAATCAGTGTCAAACTTCTTCTGCATGTTTATCCTGTTTGGCTAAAGTCAGATAGTACAGTACATCAATGGATTTCGAAGTCGTCTGCTTAAGGTCAACAGAAACTCAATTACCGCACACACAAACACTGTTGTTCAGTGCGACTGTAACATAGTTAGCTTGCAGACTAACTCACTAACAAAGCTTTTAAGTCCAAGGCCATCTGGTAATGGTAAGGGGGGGGTATTGATTACAGTAGTGAATTAACACAGGAAAAATCTGTTGGACTAATGGAGGAGGCAATATGTTGATAATGGACAGTTTTAGTGGGACATGCACACGTGTCACATGGCCTCGCCATGCTATTAGCTCGTCATCGACCTCTGTCCTTGTGCTGCCGCCACAGACACATTTCAGCCCTTTGGCTCGGTTCATCGACAGAAAAAAAAAGAAAAAACAATGTTCCATTTACTTTCTGTTGTTTTGGTGAATAAACAATGACTATTGGGTGACTGTAGCGAGAGGCATGTGGTGTTTGAAGCTGCAATTACTTGTAATCACTATCACTAAGTCGCTCTCTTACTCTGGAAATGAACGCCTCAGTTTGGAAGGAGAGGCTGACCATCTGTTGTCGACGTGCCATTTCTTCAATATTTCTCAGAATTTAACTGCAGGAATAAACGCCGGCAGCCAGAGATGATGTAACAATGCAAGATGATTTGGAAAATAGTTAATAACATGAACCGTGGAGCTGAAATGATCTGAAAAATCCTCCTTAAAATCGTACTACATACATTACTTGAATTTACAGTCAAGTGCTACAACACATTTATTTCTTTCAGAACAAAACAACCTCTGACATGCAACAATCAAGTATCACTTTGTTCACTAGTGTCTGTGCATGATGAGATTATCTTTACACTATTAATATAAACTAGTGTGTTAGTGCTGCTGCGTTGACTTGCATGTTTATTTTTGTCTCAATACACTTTACAGTTACTATTTATTTAATCTACATAGTCTTTTGTCACCATATCAATACGTATTATATTAAATAAGTAAGTAAAGGAATTGTTTTCTTACATTTCACAGCTGCTTTGTTTATTCTGAAAAGGATTTTCACCTTTTGTGTTGTTTAATATCAGCACAAAATAATGACTTGGAAACTTAGCTCCCAAATTTTAATTGTGACAGAACACAGCACTGACATGTTCTATAATCAACCTGCTGATGCAGATAAAAAAAAACATAAACACAATCCTCCTACTAAAGACCTAAAGACCTAGAAAATCCCCGGGTCAAATTTGTGTGAAAAAAAAAAGTTGTATTTGTTCCAATGCGATGTTGAAATGAAATGTGACGGTACACAGTATCTTTAGTGGTATTTGAAAGGGTTTCTTTGTGGACCTTTGGGGTTATGAAACTTGCACAACAAATTAATGGCACAGGACAGAAATAGATCTGCTGCTTGAATTCCCACAACTATGGAATGTCGTAAAAACAGATTTTCTACATTTGAAACGCTCTCTCCCTCACTCTGCTCTCATCTTTTCCCCCGGTTGTCCGTCTCTGTGTTGCAAACAAGTGGAGCATGCCCTTAAAGGAGACTCGCCTCTTTCTATCTTTAAAGGATCTGTCCGCATCTCACTCTAACCTCATCACTGTCCCCCATTTCTTTGTGTCGTGTCGATGTCCTCAATCTCACATCCTCTGTTTCTATTTAAAGAGTCTCTCTCTGCCTCTCTCATGCATATTTCCCCATCTTCTCTGCCTCCTCTTGCACAAAGACACACAAACATACTCAGACATGCATGGAAACATGCACGCACTCTGTGGATGACCTGCTATCCCAGTGTGAAAGCCTGGCTGTTCCCATGGCAATGGCCTCCCTGAGTGTTTGTACAGCTGACACACACACACACACACACACACACACACACACACACAGATACAGTGACACAAACATGCAGACACACCGGCACACTGGTCCCACATCAAAGACACTCTGTTAATCCCCAGATGTCAACAACAAAGGAGAGGAGAAGAAGAGGAGATTTATTTGTACCTTCGCGTGGTGCAGGTCGACTCCGTACATGGACAGTTTCTTGGCATTTTCTAGAAACTGTGCATCGGCCTGTGCTGGTGTCATTCCCCTGAAACACACACGGAAAAAGACAAATGACTACAAACACCCTTTTAGTGGTGTAAGCACATAATGTCAGTTAATCATGGCACCGCTCTGACCTGTGAGACTTGTGGAGTTCAAGAATCTTCTCCTCCATCTCTTTATTCTGATTGGGTGCAAAGGTCAGCTGGCTAATGTAGTCCTGAGGCCGAGGGTGGTCGGGATCATAGTCACCGAATTCTGCCTGTGAACCAATAAAAGATCATTGAGTCAATATACCAATATGTCAACACATAATCAGACAAAGTCCCATTTAGAAAAACAAAGACCATCCAAACCACGTACTATACTTTAATATACTTTATTATACCTGCAAAGTGTATGATCCCAGGAGAGTGTGAGTGACAAACGAACAAGGCAGTCGACCGGAAGCAATATCCTCACGGAGCTGCAGACACAACAGGTACCTACAAGAAAGATGAACGGAAACAGGCTTTTAGTTGAACTTCACTCCATTCACAACAAGACCAGACTCATTCTGAGCTTTTCTTTGAACTAAAACCAGCTCCATTGTTCATAATAACAATAAAACAAACCGGTTCATCAAATCACAGTCAGCTGGTGAGGATTAAATGTCTTTGTTCTATATATTTAGCTATTTGTTCTATAAATTTCTTAATATGCTGCTACACTTGTTTGTGGGACGATCCGTGGGTCTAATTCTCACTATCAAATACATAAACTCAGTTGATTGACGTGTCCTGTCTGGTGATCGTGTGGGTTTATGACGGAGCAATCTGTCCTCGGCAGTAAACCTTTATGGAAGGAGTCATTATGTGATTAAAACTTCTGTGTGAATAACTGATTCCAACACCTCAGGGTGCTTGTAAACCAAAATATGTCCTTCAAAGTCACTTTAGCAGGAAGGACGTCTGATATGAAGGCTTAAACCCCAGTCATCCGGTTACAGAGCTTCACATTAATGGGGCAAAACTCTGCCCCGGGACATTTATTGTATTTATCTGAATAAACATTGTGCTACAGTCTGTAAAGTCAGATTAAAAAAACATTTTCAATCTGTTGCAATTATTCTGTCTGTTAAAAATGAACAAAAGATGAATAGGTAGATTTTTTTTTACCTCCGTAGTGCTGAGAAACAGACGTTACTGTTGCAGGTTATGTGTTGGTATTTGTCTGAGTGAGTCTATGTGCGTTTCTGAACGTGTGTCCTCGATTAGCCTTTAGCTACAACCATCAGAGAAGTTGCTCGCTCCATTAGACATACACTTCAGCCTAAATGCTGTGTGCTTGGAGCATGCCCGCGTGTGTGTGCGCATATGTATAAATACAAATGGATTTAAAATGTGCACATCGTCAATTTGAGTCTGTGTTTCTTTCTTTCATTCTTTTTTTTTCGGTTACAGACATTATTTGGCACGGCTACAAAGAGATAATTTCAAATACTGGTAATCGAATAAGTATGTGTTTTTGCCCAATTCTGCAGTTCGTTTCAGCCTTTTCCTGCTCATTGTTTTTGCTTTTGTTCATTTTCTCTCATTAACCTGATTTCCAACTGTAGCGGCCAGCTGTTCTCAACAAAATAAAAAGCTCTGTTTAATCAGCCGTATGCTACCTGCGCAACATCAAACAGCAGACAGATTAAGTTAGAGACAAGCTGATGAACAAAGAGGAACAAAAGGGCTAAAGAGTCAGATATTTTTCTCTAAAGCTGGTGCAGACAAAAACCCAGAACTAAAAAGAGATTAACTTACATCAGGTAGCCTAGTCTGTGTAAATAAGCAATAGTTTACTGACACATTGGCTGTAACAACTTAGAGAGAGATAATGTATCAGTATTGTGTTTAGAGTTTCTTCCATTGTCCTGAATGTCCATAGAAATCAATTCATCCAGATCTAAATAAACATTGCTTCGTCTGATGTGTGATTGTGTGAGATTGTGTGTGTGTGTGTGTGTGTGTGTGTGTGTGTGTGTGTGTGTACCTGGTAATATCTTCAGTGAGCAGTGAGGGGTCAGGGGGGTAGAACTTGACATTGAATGAAAACTGCCAGTTGTTACCTGAAGGAAAAGAGAATGATTTAGATAAGATCAGATAAGATAAACCTTCATTAGTCCCATAGCAGGGGAATTCACATTGTTACAGCAGCAAAAAAAAAAAAAAAACAATAATATTAAGAACAAGAATAAGTGTCAGAGAGACAGTAATAAGAGCACTACAATATATACAAGGATAATAAACAGCAGAGATATAACTTAGAATATGAGGATTATGTATAGACTAAAGCAGCAGTTATGTAAAACATAAACAGTATGAGTATAAACAGTATGCACCCATATATCATCAGTATGTAGACAATAGTATGCATTGAACATTGATGTAAACCATATATACACTACACACACGACAGATTGTTATACATATTCCACTGGGCGTCAACCAAAAGGAGAAACAGAAGTAGAAGAGCAGTAGTGAAAGACTGTTTTCTGTGCTTAAAGTGCAGTGAATATGTTATTGCACAATAACATATGAATATGAACATATGAGAACTTCAGAATTGGGCACTTTTCTATCATATCTTTCTGTCCAAGTCCATCCACCCCCCACCACCACCCATCTGTGTGAGTGTTTGAGGGACAGAAGCGTGTGGTGAGTGTGAGAGAGGGCAGCTAATGCAGAGCAGCTTTCAGAGAGCACTAAGCCTGGTGCAACACACACACACACACACACACACACACACACACACACACACACACACACACACACACACACACACACACACACACACACACACACACACACACACACACACACACACACACACACACACACACACACACACACACACACACACACACACACACACACACACAGATCTGCTGTTGTATAACCTCATCCGTCTTGACCAAATACCAAACTGTGATCTGTATCACCATAAAAACAAAAACATGGTCATCACCAGTAATGTCTTAATTATTGTTTCTCCTGGCCATGCTAATTTCATTTCGATCTTCATTTGTTTCCAATTTCCGATTCTCATTGGTGCAGGAGGACGCCATGTTGCCCTGTCTGTCTTCCAACAGCTCTGAGCTGCTCGGCTCCACCCGGCAACACGCGTACACACACACATAGTACACAGACTTGATAAAAGATGGTGATCACGTCATCTGGAACATTAAACTGGGGGGAGAAGCTGACATCACATCGTGACCATTTCCTCCTACAAGGTCAGAGACATGTCCATGTGCGCAAGTGAGGACTTGACAATAAATCCTCATGGACAGAAATACACACACACACACACACTCAGACCCTTCACAGCTGCATCCCAGAGGAGCAGAGAGGATTTTGGACACTTCATGACCACACAAGGAAATTCAACAACGACACTTTCACTATTAACGATACATTCGTTTTTCCACTCGTAACCATTTTGTCTCTTATTGTAAACATACACTTCAACAATAAAACATGCTGAGAGAAGAAATTCCGGTATCCCAGTGTGTACGTCTGCTGGCATGTGAGTATCGACGTGTGTTAAGTGTATGAGATTGAGTTTGCATGTCTATGTTGGCAGCGCTAAGTGCTCCGAGAGCCTCTCGTGACTGATTTTTCTTTCTACGCAACCATATGCCATCCATCATTCCTCCTCATGATCCATGAAACATACACACTAAAGGCATATGTCCAGTAATGTACACCCTATTCCTCTACTCCTCCTTCCATTTTAGCACTTTCTCTCCATCAGTCTTTACCCATCTCTTCGTAGTGAAGTATTCATTTAAAAGTTTTCCAAATAAGTGTTAGACATTTCAGCTTTTAAGAAAAATGGAGCATTAGCAGTGTGTGTTTTACAACAAAGCTTGTGTAGTAATAAATGGAAAAAGCACAATTTAAATCCTCAGATCTTCTCTTACTTTAGTTCCCAACACAGAAACTGAACTGAAATGGTTGCAGATGTACAGCGAGAGTATCGGTGCGGTGAGACACCTGAAAGTTAGTTTGATTAAGAGAAGAACACGGGTGCTGCTGTTAAACATTAACAACAGCCACATGCTCTGCAGAGGTCTACTGACTGGACACAATCCAGACTCTTCAGCTTCTCTGCTCGACTTCCAGAGACACTGAGCATGACGGTGATAGCGTTGAGATGAGACCAAATCTTGTTTTCATTATCTGTCAGAGTGAAAACCCAGGAGGAGCTCTAGGAAGTAGCACTGAAGGTTGTACTTTTTTTTTTTTCTTGATCCCTGTCACATTATTTTTTAATCACCAGACCAACAGATTTTTTTTTTTTTTCAGCGCAGATTTATCTCTGATTCACTTGTTGGACTTCCACCTTGTTTTTCTCAATTTTTTTGCATCCCACCCTTAAACCAGATTGCCAGACACACACACACACACACACACACACAAACACACACACACAAAGGCAGAGACACACCCACGCTGCCTTCGTCATAGTAACCTGCATTATGGGCAGTTGAGTCTCAGATGTGGAGCTTAACCATAGACAGAACGGTCCACACCCACTCCACCAAACAACAACTAAACAAAACGGTTCAGATTGTATTTTTGTGCCTTTGACAATAAAGTCCTCCAGTCCTTCCAGGTGACAGTTGTAACACCTCGATTTTATACTGTTTTATAATGTCCGTTTTGTTTTACAGGCTGGTTTTTATATTTAGAAAACAGCTTTAATAGCACAACACAGACAGCGGCTTGATCGTTCCAAAATAATTCACTGACATAAAAACTTTCAGTGACAGATGTTTGAGTCCCTGTCGAGTATGTGGTGATGTCGACAGCAGACTGATGGTAGTTTACAGACGAACGTCGTCTAGCCTCTCATTTGTGTGGTACTTTGTCTGTACATACACAGACAGAGGCATCCAACTCACATGAACACAAGCACACATGATAACACACTGTCTCTCTCTCTCTGTCGTTCTGTATAAACATTCACACACGCAGAAAAATGCACACCAGTGAACACATGCCGAATGTTGCATACCACTCACCCATGAACCACATGCGCACACAGCGACACAGCCACAAAAACACAGGCATGTACACACACCACAGTCTGTGATGCTCACATATCCACACGGAACCACACACGGTCCTCACACACCCAGACCAAACTACCTCACATGTACCGACTCTAAAATAACCCTTTATGAGATGAAATTACATGTTTTTAGCAAAGTCTTCCTCTTAAAAAGTTCAGCTTTACATTTTATGCTGAGTTTTAAAGCCTGTTCTTACCGATATTGTTTAAAAAAGAAAAAGAGCATGAAATAAAAACAAAAGAAAGTTTTGGGTTATGTCAACCATGAGAAAAATATATATATAATGTAATCTCACTCAACACAAATCCTGAATAAATGAAAAGACAGAATGGAGACACAATAACTGAACTAAAGATAAACTCTATAAACAACTTGTTTGTTTAATGCAACCAATACCGTGTCATAGAGATGCTGTGTGTGTTTAAACATTAAACAAAGACTCATCTGCTTGGTCATGGCAAGAAAAGTCAAGAAAGGATGAGAAGGCACACCTCACCCTGCGTTTATAAATGAACAGTTAATAAAGAGATCAATGAATAATGAAGCAGGGTGATCACACCACTGCCACGCCACTAAACTGCTGTCGCTTGGTCTCAGATGTCTTTGGTTTTGTTTGGCTCAACTGTGACACAGTTTGTTTTTCTTCTATTTTATTAATTAATCTTTTTAATACATATTTTATTCATTGCCTGAGAAGTTGAGACCCTTTTTATGTGAAACACAGCAGATGAATGGACGGATGGATGATACATGGACAGATGTTATCTTAAAAGTCAAACTTACTGCGTATCTGTCTCTTGATTTCCTTGGTGGGATCCAACCAACACTGGAGTAAGACAAAGAGCAAAAAGACAAGTTAACCTCCGTCACAGAAACGATGTGAGACACTTTCCAGACGTACATGTCTGCAGTTTCTGTGAACATCACTGACTTATATGGCATTACAACACATCCTGTGTATACGTGTGTACGGATACATACCTTCTGTTCATGGCTGTCCTTGTATGTCAGCCCAAAGTAGTCTTTTTCCAGGAGATTAAGGTGCTCACACACTTTAAAGAACAAGTACTGGCCTTTAGCACGTTTCTGTGAAGTTAGAGAGAGATTCGAACACAAAACATTAAAGTTTGTACTGTTGGATTTGGACCGAAATCAATATTTAAACCAAAAACGTAATGGTTTCAGTCATCATGTTTAGAGATATGAAGTGAAATATGAGAAAAAAAAGTATAAAACTCATTTTGTGAGGTCTACAGAGACTTGTTAAATGTTTCTTTCAATTAAAGAATCACTGTTGCTGATTTTTCATCTACATCTGTTTCATTATTCGTTTTCTCTTTTTCTCCGCTGCTCTATTTGTTCTTTTGGTGACACATTCCTTCGTAAGCCCGTAGGGAGCCTTCGCCATAAAAATCCTCCACGCTCAACTATGACAATGACATTTAGCACACAACTGCACGTGCACACACAAACGTACATGTGCACAAACACATACTGGCGCCTTTTGACAGACAGAAGGTCAGACAGAGAGGGTGGAAAAAAAAAAAAGATGAGAAAGAATGAAATGATGAAATAATTTCTTTCATTTCTTCTTCAGCTGGTCGGCGCAGCCTCGCTCTGATACTGGTGCACAGCGGCGTAGCGCAGACAGACTCACAGACGGGATGGGGAGCGTGGTGAAAGTGGAAGGAAAAGAGGATGAAAGACGGCTTTTTTCCCCTCTTGTCCTGTGACAGCTGAAAACATCTGCGGACGCATGCACCACGTACACACTCTCACAGTGTCGCTGCATTCTCAACGCCCAAAGAATGTGAGAATGTGACCTTTTCGGGGTTTCTGTTGTCTGTGCCAATGTGCTTCCGAGCCAGGCACTACCT
Source organism: Polydactylus sextarius (assembly GCA_016801845.1). NCBI lineage: Eukaryota > Metazoa > Chordata > Actinopteri > Polynemidae > Polydactylus > Polydactylus sextarius. The sequence goes on from CM028918.1 coordinate 5,320,694, forward strand.
AAAGACCACTGTCTAATGTCTGGAGGCAGTTAGAGATATGGAATATTGAATGGGAGGATGGAAATTATGATCCACACATTTTTTGGGTGTCTGTGTGACAGACGTTGGTCTGTACTACACTGATCTGTAGAGAACATAGAAAAAGACAATATACTTCCTAATTTTATCTGAATGAGGTTTAAATCCCTACATCACTATTGACCAAACTTATTTATCTACAAGTTTAAGAGTAGAGAAGATATATAAGTTATATGACACCGTATAATAATCATAAAAGCTAGAAAAGCTGTTTTTCTGTGTAAACATCAGGCAGTAAACTCACTGCTCTGTGACAAATCCAAAGTTACTGTGTCTAATATTTGTAAATACTACTTGACTCATGACTAAAACCTGATGAAATTCTATAGATCAGAACTTAAACCGTGTGAGACTAAAATCCCTCTGAAACCAATACTAATGAAATTCTTAGAGAGGGCATTAGGACCATGTGACATCTAAACCCACTATTTAACAGAGTCTAGCCGAGGGTTAGGGTGAAGAGCACTGCAGCTAATAAAATATGTATTAAGTGATTTCAATGGAATAAATTTAATGCCATCAGACAATAAATGAGAAAGATGGATGATGGAAGAATAACAGGGAGTTAGAGTAAGAACTGGTGTGTGTGTGTGTGTGTGTGTGTGTGTGTGTGTTGGAGGCTGGCGGCAGAAAAGAGAAAATTTAATCTCTGGAATGCATTGTGCATCTCTCCCTCTTGCAACCTAACTATGCCAGTGTGTGGAGGGAGGGATGGATGGATGGATGGATATGTATGTGTGTGTGTGTGTGTGTGTGTGTGTGTGTGTGTGTGTGTGAGAGAGAGAGAGAGAGAGAGTGAGTGTGTGTGTGCACTTTAGGACAATAGCAGTTAGTTGCAGTATCAGCGTTATCTGTCGCGAGACAAAGCGACCACTGTTCAAACGAAGCGGCGACACTCACAGGCCACGCTGTCGGGGCGTTGGCATACATATTGTAGATTAGGACGCGGGTTTACCGTGGTGGTATAGATGCCAGTTAAAAATTCCCAGACTGAATGAGAAAAATCTAGAGCTGCAATAAAAAAATTAAAAAAAAGCTGACTATTCTGCCGAGGCCGATGAACCAGGCACTTCACTGTTCGTGTGGACCTGTGACGGTGGCTGCTATTCTGGGCAGAGTCCCAATGAATGTGAGTGAGTGTGGGAATGCTGAGGAGGGACTAAAAATGTACAAGCTATTTAAGAAATCTAACTTTTTATACATAAAGTTATGTCAATATGAGAAGAACACATGAGTAAAAAACATGATCGAATTATTAATCTTCATGCAAAATTTGAAATTTCATCCAACTTTGTAGCCTGGGCCCACCTGTACTGTCTGTGACGCTACATTGAATTTCACATTCAAGTCAGTCTGGCCAACCTGCATATTCTCTGCTCTTCTCGATCTTGAAACCTCAGGAACCAATGAAAAATGAGCTTTTACGCCTGTGCAGGTTTAACGTGATGATGCACTAGTTAAGCGACCTCAAACACGTTTGTTTACAGCCAACATGGCGGCCATGGAGGAGCAGAAACCCTTTGATTCAGCTGTAGCTGCTGTTTTAAGAGATTTTAAAGGCGAGTTTTCTTTGAAAATGGAGCAAAAGGAAGCTCTAGGTAGCAGAAGGTAACTACAGTCAGTGAGGTTTTCCGTCTCTGTGGTTACGCATACATCATCGGAAACGGTGGTGACTGGTTGTAGCTTTGTCCAGTAGTACAGAGGCATTTGATAGACGCACGTTGATCCTCCTTCTGAACCTCCCATCCATGGGACATTTGCTCCTTCTACGAGCTTAGTGCGACAGCCAGGCTAACAACGTTGGGTTTCTCACTTACTCTTTAGAGAATCACAGACACGTTACAAGATAAATAGTTTTAATTATCACTGATTTGTTGTTAAATATTCATCTGATAAATTGTTACAACAAACCCTGTGAGTGTCATGTGATGGTGTGAATATCAATATGTATGTTAGGGGGGTGATGAGGGGGACCAGAGCACGTGCTTGTTGGAGCAGCAGATGCAGAAAACTAATCTGGTGGGTGCCTCCATAATCTCCCAGTTTGTGTGCATGTGTGTGTTCTGGTCACCAGACAAGCCCCTGCAGCGTGCTCTGCATTTATCCGCTAAACCCCACCCAAACAATGTGAGTGGATGCCTCTATGTGGCATAGCTGCACTGAGTCAGAAAGTTAAATACTCCATGTGTGTGTGTGCGCACATGCGCACACACACACACACACACACACACACACACACACACACACACACACAATAACACACTAGATCTGATCCTATTAGCGATTACATCACTGACACACCGTCACTCACGTGTGGCCCATCTGACCAGTGAAGGAAGATAAGACGGACAATGTTTCCATCCTTTCTGTCAGTTGTCAGCTGAGATTTCTGTCTTGTGAAATTTACAACCTGTCTTATCAGCTTCTCATACACTGGAAGGCTGATAAGACTGAAGTGGTTCACGTCAAATATAGAAATGCTGATAATCACCGGGGCAAATTTATCTTGTAGGAAACTTTCAAGTGGAAATATTTGAAACATTCAACATTCGTTTTATCACATTTTGCGATTTTGTACGCAAGCGTAACTCATCGATGTGACGCCATGTGATCGGGCAGAGCTGAATTCCAGCTATTTGTTTTTCTTATCGAAACAAATGTTGAGTAAATAATGTGGGAATGGTGTTTTTCATAATTCGAAGCAGCATGTTTGTGTGCGTCTCTAACGTCTTACCTCCACCTCACAGGTGAAGTCGGTGCCGTCCAGTAGAGCCACATGACACACCACCAGTTTCATCTTGGTCTTCCTCACCAAACGAAGAGGCGATTGGAAAATGGAGGTCTGGCCTTCTTCTTCTCCCTCCTCTTCACCTTGCACTTCTCCTTCTTGCTCCTTCTCGTCCTCCTCCTCCTCCTCTGCTCCGTCTCCCTCTGTTGTCTCCCTAGTCTCTTCAGGACTTTTCTCAGCAACCTCCTCAACGTTCTCCTCTTTGGCAGGCTGGTGGAGGAAAAAATAGGGAGGGGGGGTATGTCAGATCACAGATGCTCAGTGAGTCGCTGTAGCTGTTGCGTAAAAACTTCTGATCTTCCTTAAACAGTCAACATTTGTTCAGGAACATGAAGGAAATCACCTAAAATCTGTTTGTCAAAAGAAAGTAAAAGGAAACACTGTTTTCTCTATCGCTCTCTTCGTGTAATTCCCCCTTCGACATAAGTCTGAATCTGCTGTTAGAAAGTGCAGGCGTTTCTTTTGGCCTGATTACCGTAATGCTGATGTCACTGGGTGGGCCTGGGTTGCTTGATGTGATCACAGGATGGAACTGGTTATGCGTGTGCATGTGTGTGATTGAGAATGGCTGTACATGTGTGCATGAGTGTGTGCATGTGTTATACTCCCTCCTTTTCTCTCTGGGTTGAGTCGTAGTTTTAAACATCCTGCATGTGCTCCTGTGGAGCTTTTACACCGCTTTGAAAATTATGCAAAAATGGTTTCCAACTATCTAACTGTCAACATCCCGTTCCTGACTTAACTAGTGAATGTAAAAATGAGTAACTCAATAAACACTGTGTACACAACGTGTCAGACTGACGTAGGAGGAAATTTGTTTAGGCAAAGTACCAAAGTTTAGTAGCAGTTTCATCTCTCTCTCTTGAATAAATGTATTTTCCAACTGTATAACATTAGATCACAGATTCCCAACACTCATCAACTCATCAGCCACAGACTCGTTCGTACCAGACATCATAACATTTGCTTTTATTCTCACACTCTCTTGCTCCCTCACCTTGCCTCTGTCATTTTCTTACCTCTGTAAAGGTTTATTTGTATTTTGGGAGGGTAAACAGAGAGATATCAGCCTCTGTGACTTATAGGAGACCACTTGTTTACTTTAACTCCTTGCATGTGTGTGCTCACTGCTGAGGTGTGGTGGTGCAATTGGTTGCGTACGACGGGTACCTCGGTGTCTGCGCTGGCGTTGGAGTGAGATTCTGCTTCTTTTTCCTTCACTTGCTCTGACTTTACTGCCTCCTTCTCTTCCACTTCCTCAGCGTGACCGTTCACTTCTGGGGCAGGCCTCTCCTCTTCCTGTGTCACAGCTTCCTCGGCGGGTGGTGCCTCCTTGGTCGGAGAGGTCTTCACGGGTCACAGATGTTAAAAACACAACCAATATAAATGCTCTTAGTGGACTGTTTGGGTTTGCCCCTCCATTGACTTTCCTCAACAAATCCAAAAGAAAACGATACCAGCTAGAAGATCAATTGTGATGAACTGGAAATCAAGAGTATCGCTCTGTCACACCCGCTGGATTAGAGACATTCTTTATTTTCTTGTCATTAAGTGACTCCTCCAGTAAATATATGTTAATAGTAATATTCCTTCAATTTGTTATGAGGACAGATCTCCAACTCATCCCTGACTGAAGCAACAGAGGCAGCTTAGAGGTATAGAAATATATCTCCAGGTATGAGGTGATTATTGATGTCTGTGGCTGTTTTGTTTGTTTCTTTTCTTTTTCTATTCCTTTTTTTTTTTGTGGCTGCTGTTTTAATCGTCATTGTCATAAGTTCAAGTTGTTTGGGAATGCAGCAATGTCACGATGTTTTTTTTCTATAAAGAAAAATGTATACATTACACCTCTTTATAACTGTTTTTGATACAACTGTAAACATTTGCAAAATTCAATAAGCAAAGTAAAAGAAAAACACAAACAATAAAAAAAATATATTCATTTATTTACAGTTAAGATAGGAAGATGAATCATTTTCTGCTAAATCATACTAATAATAATAACAGTGTGGGTTTACTGTACCTGGCTTAGAGACTTCTGCTTCTTAAGCCATGTCGGCAGATATCGAGATATGCCTTTCCCGTCTTTCCCCTCTTTCTCCTTCTCCTCTCCTCCCGCGTTCGCAACTTCCTGGGTTTCTTCTGCTGCCTTCTCCGATTGGTCGGGCCGAGCAGCTGACTCCTCTGCTTTCTCCTTCACCTCCGTCTCAGAGCCTGCTTCTGTTGTCATGGTGACAGGTCAACCTGCAGTGACGATTGAAAATGGGAGACGGAGGAGGGATATTGATTTAAAAAAAAAATAAAAAATGAATGAATAAAACCATAATACTAATAATGAACATAATATATACATTTTTATGTAACTGAATTTACTGAATAACATCAGTTTTGACAGTTTGACACAGAACTGGAAAATTAAATCTGACTGCCCCATCAATTTTGGCACCAGTGTTAATTTTTAATGACATGCAACTTGGATTTTGGTCAGAACTATCATTTATGAATGAACCACATCCTCGCTGGTTTTGAGCTTTCAGTGCAATCAATGCTTTCATCACAACCGGAGATGGACAGACTGGCAGAAAGAGGAAATATATCTGCATAAAATGGTGTTGTGAAAGCAATAAAACACTGAAATGAATGATGAGGTTATGAGGTTTTATCAGTTTGGCTGATCTCAGTCCTTTGTCTCGCTGCACATGAGATCATTGCTGTTTGAAACACTAGCTCTTGGGTTTGGCTCCGTCTCTTTTACCCCGAGTACACAAAAACACGAGAGTTTAGGATGTCGTTATGTCACACAATGAGTTTCATCTGGGTCAACAGCTCAACAGCTGGTTACAAGCAGGCGCGCACAAGCGTAGCCACACACACAGATGGAGGGCGAATTATTCAATTCTTGATATCTGAGTCATTGGTTTTACCCTGCAGCTGTGGTCAACACACACACACACACACACACACACTAACTCTATCTCTCTTTCTCTTCAACCCAAATATCTTTGGCAGCTCTGTGCACACACACCCAATCAAAGCAACACACTGTTATTTAGCATGACACTAATTTGCTGATAACTCTCCCTGACCATGACATTAGTCTTGAGGACAAGTTGAGGTCAGGATGAGTGTGTGTGTGTGTGTGTGTCTAACTGTTTTTCCACAAGCAGTTTCAGTGTAAAGGTTAGACACAGCTCCTACTCTATTAAGTCACTGTCATCCACTCGTCCTTTCGTTTCTTCTGAATCTTTTCTGACCCCGTTTTTTTCTTTTCTTTTTTCTTCTCTGACCATCTCCGTTTATTATTCATTACAACATCTGGATTTTACTTGCTGACCATCTTACCGAGTCTTTTTTCTCGTTTATGCCCTGCCGCCTTCAGTAAGTGAGGACACGCACGCACACACTCTCTCACACACATCCACAGTGCAGCAGTGGTGTGTAGGGAGGGGAGTTGGGTGTAAAAATAGAACAGGTCTCATTATGCATGATAGGCTAATGTGGTAGGGAGGGGAAGAGGAGGAGAGATGGCTGGAGGAGAGAGAGGTGTGTACGTTGCTGTGCAGACGTCACTGAGGCGAGATGTGCACTAGTGGAGATAAGGAGGACAAACTTATCTCTTATACAAGAGGGAATCCCTGTGACATTATACCACAGATACATAAGGACAAAGTATAGTTAGTAAACGTTAAATCTTCTGATCAGGTCTATTACAACACAACACACTAACTGCAGTTCCCCCTCATCTGACACGTTTCTCAATAGATCAGATCACAGTGCATGTGTTGTGTGTGTGTGTGTGTGTGATTTGGCATCAGCAGGGCAGCTTCTTACAAGACGTTTGTCACGGCCACTTAGGCTGCCTTTAAACCGGCCCCTCTCTCTTCTCCACAACTGTTTAACACCAGGAACCTTGTTCTTTCTCTCTCTCCGTCTCTGACCATCTCTCTCCTCTTCTCTCTCCAGCCAGTGGCTTTTTTTTTCTCTTCATCTGAATCTCTGCACTCATCTCCCTCTCCTCTCAATCCCGTTCTTCCGGGGCCCCATTTCATTGCCCCATCCAATCATCCACTTGCATTATCTCTCCCCCTAAAAGCACCTCCTGTTTTTTTTTCCTCTTCTTCCCACAGTCCTTATATATAAAAACCAGCTGCAGCTTCACCCTTCATATAAATATCTATATATATATATACATACAAACACATACTGAGCAGGATATGGCAGGAGAACCATCTGTATAGCATCTATCACAAGTCAGTATAGCAAGTCAGTTATGACAAGTTTTCAAGTACGTGACTAAGCTACAACTGTGGCAGCAGTTTCATGTGAATGGGGTCAAATATGGGCTAAATGATCTTCTGGCAAACCTGCGTCATAAATTCACCTGCTGCGTGGAAAAAAGGCCTCAATGTTTTGTGTTTTTCTTCTTGTTTTTTTTTTGTAAATAATTAATAATAATAATAATAATTATTTAGAGGCAAATTCTCAACCAACTCAAATGTTGTGGTTATGTTCTATTGGACTTTTTCACTGTCATTTAGTAGCATTCAAGTAACCCAGTTGTGCAAATAAGCAAGAGAAAAGCCTCCAGATTCACGACAAACAAACTCAGACACAGCTTCTCTCGCCAGTCAAATTAGATGAGGTATTTGTGTTTGCACACACACACAAGAGGGATGTCTTTCTTATTCAGCTCCATCTCCATTTCTCTCCAATACTCACCGAGCATTTTCTCCACTTAACTTCCTGTTCTTATCATTATCTAGAAAGTTAAATGCTGCTATTTGCCTCTGAGGGCAGCTTTTATCAGTACCACTGACTGTCACTGCAGCAGATAAGCAGCAAATATTAAAAAAATCATTTTTTTTACACTGTTTAATGTCACAGGTTAGTCATTTCTTTCTGCTCTAAAAATATCCATCAATTCTTTGTTTTTGTTCAAAATGAATGATTGAATGAGTTAATGGTTAAATGAGCCGATGAAATGACAGACACAGCTAACATCCTTACCTACTGTCGCTTCTGTTGTTCTCTCCTTTTACTTTTTGTCACTTCCCTTTACTCCTTCCTTCTCACCTCCTGTTTTCTTTCTTTGTTCTCACTTTCTTTTTGCTTTCCTTTTTTTTTTTTTGTACGTCACAACACCTCCTATATGCTTCTGTTTGTGTTCCTTTCCTTCACTTTATCTTCCCACCTCCTTGCAAAAACGCCTGTCCTACAAACTGTCATTGCCATTTTCTCTCCTCCATCCTCTCCCGTCTCTCCCTCAGTGCTCTGTTTGCCCCACGGGACGACTGCGCATGGAAACCAGGGCAGAAAACGAGAGAAAAAGGGGGTGTGAGAGAGGGAGAGAGAGGAGGAGGAGGAGGAGGAGGAGGAGGAGGCGCAAGATGGATGGATGTTGGAGAAGAGAGAGGGAAAGAGATAGAAACCCCACCTACTGTGTGTGCCCACTGTGCCAGATCATTAATGGACACAGCATGGAAATGGAAATTACTCTTCCTTGGCTGTTCTTTTCATGTCCATTCATCCCTCACTACAGGCAAAGGAGGAATATACGAGGATCGCTGACCTTTAAACGCCTTAACTTTCAAGTGCACAGTTTTTCACTTCATTCATTCGGGATACTTCACAGATATTTATCATTTCCTCCTCTACAAAAATTTCATCTTTCTTACACATCCTACAAGAAAGAAAAAGTAATTAAGCAGTGACAAAGAGCACCAGAGAGATGCTTTTATTTGGCAGAAATCCCTGTGATGGAAATATTTCTGGCAGGTTTTACGCACTTCTCCAGACTAGATTCCCCACGAGACCAGGTCTTCATTTCCACATTTAGACTGTTGCTGTTTTTACCCCCCAATGTTATCACCACCACCATACTGCAGCTGCACACATACGACAGCTCCTCTCACACAACTTTTATTGCGCCGTCTAACTGGGTTTTAGGGGTTGTCGTCATAGCAACTACAACTTCACGGCCTGGCCTGTGGCCAAGAGATAAAGTTTTATGAGATGCAAGCACAGGATACGGTGCAAAAGTCGAGAAAAAAAAAAAAAGGAACTAGAGGGCTTCAAACTATCTGATGGAGCAGATATGACATCTTCCAGTCTGATGATAAAACAAATATATAATCAATCTATCGCAGTTTATAGTTGGGGGAAGGGGTTGAGAGGGAAAAGGAACTGGTTTCCATGGCAATGACATTCATAGACTACAACAATAAATCCCGATGGAGACAAGAGATTACCACAGCAAAAATAGAGATTAGTGGAGCAGCGCAGAAGTGACAATGGAGATTATGAGCGTGTATAAACCTATTTGAGACCACGTCAGATTTACAGCAGATATTACAAGCTGCAACAGCTACTTTTCATTCTCTGCTCTCATCACTGATGCTCCTCGCTCGACAGAAAAAAAAAAGATTTACAGTCAATATGTGTGTCTAAGTACCAACTTCAATGTCGTTCTCAGAAACCACATTTGCTGCAGCTGCAATTACAAACCTGACAAATCGACATACCACATGAACCACGATTGACAAGCTACTACTGTGTAACTTAAGCGAGGGGTAAACTTCTCACAAGGGAAGATAAGACGGCAGAGAAAAGCAACAACGCCCAGTCTTCAGTCTTCAGAGCTGCATTTCCAAACTAGGAAAAAAACTATTCACAAGAGCAACATCAAAACAAAATTGAATCGTGTGGTAGGTTCACCAGCCTGAGTGCAACAACATTATAATGTTATGACATAATAACACTTTTATGGTATAACCATCTAGGCTAATTTGCATGTGCACAACTAAAACCACCTGGTTTCTACATTATGTCACACACATTAACACACAACAACATCTACATGGAAGACATAATGAACTCATACCATACACAGAAAGAAAGATAAAGTCGTGCTGAATAAATATGAGTCATTAAAGCTCAAGTTCATTATTGATCATAATATGTTATTTGTTCCCATTTGAAGCCTTAGAATTCACTTTGATCACTGTACACAAATGTTTATATCTGTTTTTCTTCCTCCTAGCCATATTTTTTACATATTTTATAATTTTATTTTTCAGGCCTATATTTAATGATCCTCTGTTTTTACATATTTGTATCGTTTATCTTCATGTAGCGGCCGAGGGAAACGCTATTTCAGTTCACATGTATGTCCTCGAACTGGAAGAATTAACAATAACATTGACGTTAACATGATAATTTCCACACAAAAACACAAATTTCAATTCAGTGACAGTCCTGGACATCTGGTGTGGACCGAACCCAACAGGTTCAAATCAACAAAGCAGCGAATTAACAAGACGTCCCAGCAGATCACACTGGGACGTCCCAAACGTTGAACACTGATGCGACAAATTAAGAGCAGCATAAAGTGTTAAAGCAGCTGACAGTTACTGAGAATCTTAATCTGTGCTGTTCTATTGTCCGATCTGTCCATCTGTCACACGATGACACATCCAAACTTTCATGCAGCCAAACCAAAAAAAAAAAAAACACACAGATAACTGGATTATAGAACGCGTATAAATTCATCACACAATCAGTGATAAACACAGAAGCTCTGAGTCTTTGTATTCAAACATCCGTACAAACAGCTGGTGTGAAAATTCAGAACCTGTCTGTCCCTTTATGCTGCACTCTGACCCTCAAACTGAGGATTACACGATGGATAATCCCGTGTGTGTGTGTGTGTGTGTGTGTGTCTGCTTGTCTGTCCATTCATCCCTTCACCTTACACCGTCTCTGCCTCTGCTCTGTCCATCTACAACCTTTCACTGCATTCAAACAACACTAAAGCTCCCTGGTGTCACTTTGCTGCTCAGTCTGAGCTCAGCAAATGAACGGTCAGGTCATAAGTGATGCCTAAATGACCAAAACTATGTAATTACTTCTCTTACTCTGTTATTACTGTCAGCTCGTAAGTAATAGTGTCTCCACCACATTAGGACTTCAATCAATTCTATACATCTCAGATTCACTTCCCTGATTCAACATCTACTCTATTAACACCATATTATCATATACTATAATATGTTATGGTCCTTGTGTTATCTATATTTATATATTTAATTAATTATTTTCTCACATTTTTTCTCTCTTTAATTTCAGTTCATCTTATTGGCATAACCTGTACAGCTACTCACATTATAGCTATGATTATTTTTTCTTTTATTAACAAACAAACACAGATATCTTTGTAAATTTCACAGAAACTAATGTGTTGGGAAATGATAGATATTTACTGAAATGGAGTAAAAAAAAAAAAAAACAAACTGGGTGAGGGTTGAACCTTCAACAAAGGACCAATTGGTGGCTATAGTTGAATACATCTATATAATGGAGAAACTGACACATGTTAAGACCACAAAAAGCACAAGTGGAGGAAACAGACTGAATATAAGAGTCAAATTACAGATGTCAAGAGATTAACTGGACTGAAAGAAGAAAATAAAATATTTCTCAAGTTGTTTTGTGTTTTGTTGATGTTGATGATGTAGATAAAGATTTTAGTATGGAAAAAAAAAACTGAATGAAAACATATTTTATATACTCTATCTTCTATTTAAGTCTATTTAAGTTTCTGTGTGTTTCTGTGTGCGTGTGTGAGAGAATAATGGGTCAGCTCATAACTACTATTGTTAACTGCTAAACTCCCCTATTCAGCGATTAAAGCAGTCAGGCGCAAGTGCCGTGTCTGCGTGAACATGTGAGTGTGTGTGTGTGTGTGTGTGTGTGTGAGACAAAGAGAGAAAGTATGGGTGGGTCACACAAGTGCACATGAGGAGAGTTGATGGGGGAAAAAAAAAAGATGGAGAAGTGAAGAACAAGAGAAGTGGGCATTAGCTGAGAGGAAGAAAACGAGACGGCGAAACCAACTCCACGTCACCTCTCTCCCTCTCTCTCACTCTCGAGTAGCAGTGGGTGTGGCGTTACTATGACAACTCACATCCCATAGAGGGTGTTAGCAACAGGTGCTTTGTCAAAACAAATGACTTCATGGGCATTAGGGCTCATTATTACAGCTGCTTTGTGTGGCAACTTGATGCAGAAGAAAACATCAACATCGTCTGAGATGAGAGCTGATGTGTGGATCATCGAGTATTGATCAGAAAAGATGGATAAAATCAAAATGACGAGAATAAAGTCAAAATTAATGAGAGCAGAAAGATTTATCTGCCTGTCCTGAATAAAGTCAATGTCGACTTTATTCTCAGCAGGCAACATAAAAATATCAAACCTTAACAATCATAACTACCAGCATCATTCAAAGTCATTTCTTTTGATCTATTGTTAATAATAATGATTGAATAATATCAACGGTCTCATCAGGTCTGGTCTTGCGTCTATAAAGCACATCGTCACCTCACAGCATCCTTCCGTTAATTTTCTAACTCCTAACCTTTACCTCTGAATCTAAAATTAGACATTCCTCTTGTGAACACCATCGCTTGTCCTCATTTTTCTGAGCATCATCCTGTTTTTGCAATTACTGTAAGGTCATGTTGCCTCTATAGTCAAATCAGCTCTTGTTGGGTGTGTGGAGAGGGGGGTGGGGGGTCAATGACATGACCAGACAGATTACTTAGTGAGCCTCATATCAGTTAATCCCAGACCAGTCACCTCTGACCTCTAACCAGGAAACAGGAAGTGTGGCAATGAGGCAACTTTGAACGCTCCTATGGTTCCTCCTGGTTAATCTCTCATCCATCTGTATCTTTATCTTCCAATTCATATTTTAAGCCACAAACACACACACACACACACACACACACTTATGTACGCCTAAAGTGTCTGCATCTGTTCCTCTAACGTTACAAACCTGTCGATACGAAAACAGGAAATGACGACCACGTCTCCCCCGTCTCCCTCTAACTGTGTCTCTAACTCATGGTTTACAAGTAAACACACAGTCTCCTGTACTGACTGCTCTTTGTCTGACTAACATCTGTAACTTCATGGGGTTTTCTTATACAGGGTTTCTTTATTCAGTCTTTGAGGGAGGCTAAAATGTGTTCCTGAAGTTTTCTGTCCACTTTGAGAGGAAGATAAAAGATGGGAGTTTTATGAAAAACCTTAGTTACAGGTAAGAAACTAGCTGAGGAAGCTGATGTTTCTGTGTTTAGCTACTTGTCTTGTGTTTTCAGGTGAACCTTTGACATAAAACACAGAAACCAGGACTTTGGACATTAACGGACACCCCCATCTCGTTATAAGAAAAAAAGGCAAAGAAAACAAAAAAGATATGATAAGGAAAGTGAAATAATGTGGGATGATGTTAATTGTTGTTGATGAATGTTAAATTTGAATTCTTAAATTAGCTAAATAACGATAAATAGGAGAGTAAATCAAATCAATCGAGATAAAACAGTTATATATTTATTTCTAACGTCTACATAACTTCTTGCCTTGTGGGAAAGATTTCTCAATCGACGCTGCTTTCTGTCTGCCTCCTTACACAGTTCGCTGGTTTCTTTGCACCTTTTCCAAAAATGTTGTACAAACTTCAGGAGGTCTCAAAAGCGACTAATGAGAGGGAGCAACTAAATCTACACTCCCTCCTCAACCTTCTTGCCCCAGACACTCCTCTCACTTCCTTTTCCTCCCCCTCCCTCCCTGTGATTCCTCTCTTCTTCTTCTTCTTCTTGTTCACAAGTGTTTCCTGCTTTTTTTCTTCTGACAAATGAATGAACAGGCACCACACGGTGAATGAATTAAAGGAATTAATTGTTAAATGACTGAATGAATAAATAAATCCATCAATCAAACAGTGAAATAATGAGTGACTGAATGAATAAATGACTGATAAATAAACACAATAATCACATCATCTCTAATTTCAATTAATCATTTTGACTTTTGAATTTAATGACGTTGCCTTTAAGAAGGAAACGTAAGATTGCAAATAATTGGGCTAAAAGTAAATTCCCTCTATAGTTTTTGCTGCCATGTACAACCACATCAGTATCAAGTTTTCTGTTGATATGAACGTCTGAGCCAACATTTCCTCGTGTTGATCTCCAAAAAGATGCGGCCTTTAAAAAGATGAAGGCTCTGCTCTGTCCTGCCGTGCTCTGTTCAGCCTCTCTCGTTCTGTGAGAATGTGACCCTATGCTGATTAATCTGTTTTTAACTATGTTTGGCCCCCCGCCAAAGCCACAGGCCCACGCTCTCTCCCTCTGTTTTTTATTCTGTCGTTTCTTTCAGAGCTGGACACTCTCTGGGGGGAGGCAGTTTGCCCCCCTCTGATGTCAAATGTTACCCTTCAATACAAGGATTTTCTGCTTTCCTCTAACAATCCCTCTCATTTAGACACAATATATTCATACTGATCTCAACTATTCAACTGTCAAACACAAATAAGAGTACATGCTGTATTCTTGCTGACAACTACTGCAACAATTAATTTGGTGTATTTTTGTCTCTTATTTGCATTTTTTGGCATTTACCAAACATCTCTATCCCACTTTCACTCTCCTCCCCTCCTGCTACTGTGACTGTAGAGGTTAATAAGCTGAGCGCTGCAATACAGTTTCCATTCATCTACACCTCTCTGATCTCCTCTGTGTGAATTGAGATCCTGCAGTTCCTGCTGGCTACGCTGCCTTGAAAGTTAGAGGCCAAATACTCGCCAGTCACAGCCGACCGCGACGCTGTTGAAATAAGTCCACCTTGGTAATTGTTGTGACGTTACAAAGTCACTACAATGGAGGCAGCAGATGAAAGGGGTGAACTGCGCTTTGTGGAAAGCGGAACGGAGTTAAAAAAAAAAAAAAAAACGTAGTAGAGGCTCAACATTTTTCTGCGCACGCTGCTTTTCTATAAACTGTCGCCACTTTGGTCACTGAAACTGATGTGGGACAGTAGGACTATCAATGTGTGTCTGAGCTGATGTGACGTGTTGTGCTCCTGTTGAATGCACAAGGTCAAAATGAAAATACACGCATACACACACACGGGGATGTTCCCATAGCCTTTCCGAATGGTTAAGCAATATCTCTCACTCTCTCTGTCGCTCTCACTTTGTCACTTTTTCACTCTTATTTCTGCTTTCCTTCCAATTTTTCTTTGGTCCTTCCATCTTCACTTTGCCTCCCTACGTTCCCCTCGTCGTACCCTTTCTACCACTCAGATCACTAAACGACCGTATGGGACAACAGCGATATTAAGAGAAACAAAACGAAATCGTGCTCACATTCTAGCTAACCCAGAGTTAGTTCCAGCTAGTTTTAATGAGCAGATTCTCCCACCACAATGACCAATTACAGCTTCTCATTAGTGGGTTTGACAGAGCTGCTACTGTTCTACACATCCTGAGAGTCTGAGAATAAACATGGCATTGATGATTATAGATAAACTATACAGAGAGAGAGAGGGGCCTGACAGGAAGAGCCACCAGTGACATATTGTGCATGCTCACTATTCAACTTGTAGCTTTCCAAATTTACTCTATCTGGTTTTATATCATGAAAGACGTAACCTATATTGAAGTGGATTTTCCTGTAGTTGACTGCCAGTTCACCTTCATGTGTTGCTGTACCAACTAACCTGAGAAGCTGTAACACAATACAATAAAATACAATAGCGTTGCGGAGAGGAATGTCTTTGTGGGACGTCTAATGTTCAATTGCTCGCTGAGACCGTGTGAGGAGACGTATCAAATCAACTCTGTGGTTATTTGTGGTTGTGCAACCTGTGCCGTTGTAGTTGAGCTACTTTCTTTAAAAAAAACATATTTAACTGTGACCTTTGTGTCCACGGTCAAACTGAATAATGATAAATCATTCAATCCAGGTAATGGTTGGTTGACAGGTTGACTGACTTTGATACACACCAAAGTCAATAATGTGTACAAACCAAAACTGATAAGATGAGTAACACTGACATTCATGCAGCTTGTTGGCTGTGTGGCTGGATGGATGGATAATGACTCTTTCATATGTGGTAATTTGTTCAGTTTCACTTCATTTCAACCTCAACTCTTTAAGAGTTCATAACATTCCCAGTTTCCAGTCTCATTCTTCACATCCACATTAAGACGGAAAGCAATTATTATCACAAAAAATGAGTTTAGCAGTTAAACGTGACCTGTTATTTTTAGCTCATTCATTCACTTTACACCATCATTGCCCATGACTTTGTTCGTGCCCTCTCGTGTCCTTCTTTTCTATCTAACCTACCTTTCCTTCCCTCAGAGGAGAAAAGACACAAGAGCCACAGGCACCACAGCTGAGTTGTGCTGATTAAGATGATGAGCTGTTGGCTGCACAGACACATAGTTTGAGGTAACGTGTGCAAGTGATTGTTAGTAGCGTCAGTGCACAGCGAGGTGCCCTAATATTAGTGCGTCTGTGTAAGCGTCAGTCTCGGTCGTGGTAATATTATAAGGTTCACATCAAACAATGCCAGGTAAGACTGTTCAAAAAGACACAAAATAACAAACATAACAGAAAGTCAGATTAAGTCTAATTGTGGCACCGCGACTTAATGCCCTAGAATTCAATTAATCATTAATCATTGTGTTTGAAAATTGTCAGCGACTTTTTTTTTTTTTTTTTTACACGTCAGCACAATCTCAGTTCAGTTTAGTCTGTCCGATAGTGTGATGGCCGGTCGCGCTTATCTCTCTGTGAACTACCACAGTCCTTGCCCCTCTGTCCAAAAAAAAAAAGTTTGTCTTCTATTGGTTTGCCTGGGAAAATCACACATGGGAAGCACAGTATATACAACCAATCATGTCAGCAGATAAATGGCAGTAAAGAGAGAGAGAATGATGTGGTAAATATCCTTAATTTATATGATCAAATTTATGTTAAAAGGTGAAATGTTACTTATTTTTGTGTGGTTCATATCAAATGTCCTCTTCCCTATCCTAACCATCGAATCGGATGTTTCTAAGTTCAGCGTTGTGGAAATATTTTAAACTCGAAAGCGAAAACAGTCCAACAGCTTTTTTCATTATCTGCAATACGATCGTTTAATGAGGTAGTGGCAGTGGAGCTGCGTTCAATACGATCAATTTGATAAGACATCTTAAAAATAAACACGTAACAAAATACGCCAAGTTCACTAAAGCGACACGAGAAAAGGACGCCAACAAACTAAGGACAAAACTTTTGAAAGGAAAACTAAAATAAGTAGATTGTCGACTGAACGTTAAAGTCAAACCCAGATGTTACTAATTACTAATATCGGATCAGAGCCAATCTGGACATTTTTATGACAATCAACCCCGATCATGTACGTCAGCTGTTGTAAACTGAGCAAACACTTAAATAAAGTCAGCCTATATAGACAATGTTGTGCTTTAAGTGTCAGTGTCATTTTAAACTGCTTTTAATACTATTTTTAGCTGTGTTAGCATGTGCAACTATTATATATGTATATATTATTTACTAGTAAAACTACTGGTCTATGTTAAGTATTTTAGACGAGCAAATGCAAGTATCGAAATTGGCAGATAACCGATATTTTTAACAATGGATCAACATCACATGCTAAAGAGATGCTAGCTGTAAGAAGTTAAACTGATAAAAGTGAGGGCATGTTGTAGTCACTTTGTTATTTTGTAAATAATCTGATAAAACTAACAGTAAACAGATGTATAACATATGTGGGACAATATTTTTTTAAAAATGGAGCAATATCTGAGGCAGAAAAAGTTATATAACAATGCTAGCTAGTTACGCTAGTTAAATGGATAAGATTTAAGATTTATTTAGTTATTTTTGTAAACAAACAAACAAATATATTAACAAACAACATGCAGAAAGCATCGGATCTGGACTCGATATCATCGGGATCAGGACACATTTCTGATAATTATTAGAGATAACAATCATAGATGCTTTAATACCACACCCTTGTTTTTATTTACTAGTTTACAATCACACTACAAGTCAAACCCCATCCTTTAAATTAAGTAAACAGACATGATTGTATTCAACCCCCAAACATGAAAACAGTAAGTTAGCATCACAATACAACAACAGCTTGTAATTTAAATTTTAATATAGTTTTTCTCCTCAGGTTGAAGCTTTTAAACAAACCAGTTGGCTACAACTTGTTTACTTTAAGCAGCGACACGAATAAATAAATAAAAAAACAACAACAGAGGCGGATTTTTGACGTGTTTTTTTTTTTTTTTTTTTAACGTAACCTTTTTTTTTTTACGTTAGCTCGTTTAAAAGAAGAAACGAATCGTCAACGGTTGAACTTACCGCTCACGTAACGGTGATATTCACCTACACCAGGAAATACACACCGCTGCTCCGTAACTAACGTAAACGTAAAGTGAAGCGGAGTCTTATTCATTTTAAGGAAAATCACTTTTTTTTTTTCAAACTGAATGTTTTTTTTTTTTTTTTTTACTGAAGCTAACTGTCAAGACTAAAGTGAAAGAAACGGTTGATGCTAATTACGGTTTAAAGCAACACGGACGAGATAAAGCGACAGCGGAGGACATGAAAGTAGTTTTAGGTGATGATAACAGGGATAACATGGGAGAAGATAGGCGCCATGAAGCGTCGTCCACCGAAGGTATGACTACAACTCAAGAGTAACGGATTTTAAAGGAAAGCATGCTATTTGCTTCCTCGTTTCAAAAACCCTACTTCTACTTAATATGGTTGTCAGTGCAGGTTGAGTATCTTTCGTCTTTAACTGCAACAAAATCGATTATATTACGCGCAAAAAACCTTCAAAACGGCGTTAAAGCAACAGCAGCAGCAGTTACTGATGTATAATATCACGTGATTTTAAAGGGAGGTAAAATTAAACGGTTACCTGTTTGTGATTTACAACGATGCCTACAGGGAAGTTTTTTTTCTTCTTCTTTCCAAAATGTGGCTTCTCGCTCCGTTCTCCTCCGAAAAAATAACGTACGTCCCACTATCTCAGCCTCCAAAAATCTCCACTTCAGTCCACACCGACAATCTGGCTACGGCTCAGAGCAAACGTGTCTATCATCCTCAAGCCCCGCCCCATACAGTGAAAAACATCTTTTAGCCGCTTTTCATTGGTTCGCGCGTTTTACTGTATTAAATACTGGAATGTGATTGGTTGAGCGCGCTGTCAATCTATATTGGAGGGACGTTCGATGCGGATGTGGCAGAGGTAGCGTGGCGAAGCAGCTCCCTCTAGAGGTCAAATAGCGTCACTGCAACATTTTGATGTGTTTTTTTTTTGGTCAAAATCATTTAAAGTTACAGGCTCATTTTTTGTCTTTTGGTTATGTTTATTGATTATTGATAGAATTTGATTCATGACACATGTTTTTATCTGTTCTTATTTTATTTTTACATACTTTAGCAGGGAAATTTTCTCTACCTTCTTTTACAAAATTAATAGTAGACACTTTGGTGATTAACTCACAGTGTTAGTTAATTCCCATTAACATGCGCAGTTTAATCCTGATGCAAAAACCCCGTATGTGTTTTTTTGCATCATATTAAATAGACACACACTCACACATTTGCTGGCTATCAAATTAGACTAGTTGCATCTTTCACACTCAGTTATTCTTCCTCTTTTCATCTCATTGTTACTGTCATATGCAGGCTTACACACCCATACAAAGGACACACTGGTCACTGCATTACATAAGGCATGGCTATTACAGCACACACACACACACACACACACACATCTAAACCCACACCCAGATTAAAGAAGCTCAGGTAATTGGCTTATAGTGTGAGGCAGCATGTGGATTTGACATTACAAAAGCAGAAGAGTAAACAACCATAAAACACCAACGCTAAAATCATCGTAGAATAATATAACTATGGGAGACATGTTAAAAAGTGAAAATACTAATATTAAAATGAAGTGATTAAGTTAACTTGGAGGTGTGTTTAATTGACTCACCGTGAGCAGGGCAGCAGACGACAGCAGGCCAGAGTGACGTACATGCACAAACACAAACACAGAGAAATAAAAGGACATTAGAACAGAAAAGTAGACGTGTTTCCCTTCGCATCAAATCAACATGTTTATTTTATGAGATGCATCTACGACAGCTCAATGTCTCAGTTAGCTATGGCCCAAAATCAGGGTGAGGAATTAAATTGCATTTCATCTATATTACATATATACAATTCATTTTACTGCTTTTATGATTCCTACATTATGACGATGGTGATTAAAAAAAAAAATAAACAAGATATTTTAATTAGTGACAGTTGACTCATCAGTGAACGTGACACAGGTGTTTTCCTGTTCATCCCTGACATCCAGGACACATCTTAGATATGCTCTCTGGCGTGACAGCAAACAGTCTAGTATTAATCCAATTCTACTGTCATATAATATCCACATGCTGGAAGAGTGACAGGAAACACACCCACACCAGGACATTTAATCACGCAAATAATTCAGGGCTAAGTAAATTAAAATCACCCTCCTCTGTGCCAAAAGTATGCAACTCTGTTGGTTCACCGGCCTTTAAATTTAATTTCAGCCTGCAGAGGAGGATGTACCCGGAACAGTTTGGTCTTCATCAGGTTAAATTTGGATCACAATTTAGTAAAATACACGGTGTTTAATGAGGTAAGTTAAACTCCCGGGAGCAAGGACAGTCTGATCACAAAGTCAAAAGAGAAAAAGCTGATATTAGTCATGTTTAAAGTGTAAAATGTGCTCAGTAAATGTATTTTATAGCAGCATTTATGTAAAATCAAAAGAAGAGAAAACTGGAACAAACACAAAGGTCTGCTATGGTTATTTATGTGTGTGTGTATATATATATATATATATATATATATATATATATATATATATATATATATATATATATATATATTACCTGATCATCAAATGATCATCAATATTACCTGATCATCAAATGTCCCATACTGCAGAAATAGTTCCCACACTGAGATTAAGACAGTTGTAAGCAGTTGTAATCAGCCTGATCTGATCTATCGCTCTCTCCTTGTTCTCTCATAACTCAGTCCTCTGTACATCAGCGAGCCCACACAGTAGTTATCCCTCTGCCTGCGTTGTTGACTGCCTAAGGCTCTCAGTGTGGAGCCAGTCACCCAGGTTATACCAGTGTCCTCGCTGTAAGCAAAAAGACCGTGCTCCTGTCAACAAATCTAACGGGTTTGGCTGTCAGAAACACGCAATGTCCGACAGTCAGGGCAGCTACAGTTAGACTGACCGATGGTTCAGTTTCCCATGCAGGCATGAGATCAAGCCAGCACAGATTCTCTGGAGGATTAGCGACGAGTCCCTCTGAGAGGAATTACCCTGACATGGCCATCTGGACGGCAAAATACTGCCCACGAACACAACTATCATCTAGCAGTCTCCACCAGTCATGTTTCATCCCCTGACCAGCGAAACTAAAATCATTCAACCTTGTAAAAACAGAAAATTACAGCCCAGATAACGTTGTAGTTTGATTTTTAAAAACGCCATTTATGCAATTAAATGTAAATTTGCAATAAATTTTAATTTAAAAACACAAGATAATTAAGATTGAGGTTTAATATTCAGATATTATGAGGCTTGTGTCCTTATTTTATAATTTCACAGTGTGTTCATGGAGCTACAGCCTCACGTAGCTTCCTCTTCATTAAAGCTTTTGTGAACCATCAGCTGAAGTGCTTCATTTAAGTGCAATTAGAGAACGCTGCCATGCATAAACACTTACATCCTCACTACCTGTTAACCACTTGACTTATGCTTGAGCTCTGTTAAACAAACAGCATATTTGTGGAAGAAGCTTGTTATAATTTGGAATAAGTATTAAATATCTAAATGATAATGTTGCTGCACAGGTGTGACATCTTGTATCTTTGCACAGGTATATCTTTGACTGTCTTTAATCCTCTGCAAACAACGTTTGAAGTCTTCCCAAACTGTGTGTAATTAAACATGACTGCTCAACACTCAACACTGTTGACCTATATATTAGGGCCGTTCTCTGTAACCCTGTTGCATCGTGCACCTGCAGGAAACACATATCTAGTTACATGTGTACAACAAAAATACACTGAAACTCTGGTCTCAGTACATATAATACATCTGCAGCCTATGTGCTTGTTTTTCCACCAATACAATTCAAAATCTTGTAAGCTAACTGGTATTTAGTATAATCTTCTGAACAAACACAGTGTTTGTGCCTTTGTCAGCCAGAAAATGTAAATAGTAGATATATTACCATATGCATAAAATGTGTAAATCTAACAAAGAGTTATTCCTAAACTTTTAACACTAAAGCAATAAAAACATGATAATGTAATATAATGTAAATTAATTACAAACAAAGCTGTATTTTACCTGTCAATCAATTGACAACCAGCTGGAACAAGTTGCTTGACCGGACTGAATATTTCCCCGTGAGACTCTCTGACCGTATCGTCACGTGTCAAACAAACTTCAAGACAATGAACAAACACTTCTCCTCCAGTTCACATCTGTTTGTTTTTATGTAATGTCAAGCAGCAGCTCTCCCTCCCTCTTTCTCCCTCTTTCTCTCTCCACACTTCTTTGTGCTTGTGGTAACTCTAAACTCCAGGGTCAGGTGTCGAATAAGGAAGGGTGGATGACAACAAAAAAGAAGAGGAAGAAGAAGAGAAAGAACTTCCTTTTAAATAGAGAGAACCACATAGACACAAAAATACAAAAGACAAAGATTAAAAAAAAAAAAAAACACAGAGTATTAAGAGAAGGGAGAAGTAACAGAGAGGGAGCCACCCATGGGTGGCACCATATCTTTATCACTGGAATTAAGAGGAACAGGATATCGAAATGTTAGTTTGCTCTCAATGTGTGCACAAGTATCCATTTAATATAATGTTTGCAAATGTTTATGTGTGCTTGTACCAATTAGTCTTACACTTACACATAGAGAGACACCACTGGGACTTGTGTCCTAGTTCAGGGACAAATCTCCAAAGAAATACAACTTGTCATTTTACTTATGATGAAAGTAACAGTCATGGGTGTGTCTTGAATAAAGAGATACACAAAGTTTGTGTTTGTTTTGTGCGAGCACATGTAGCAACTCACAACCACATTCACAATGGTTTTGTGCTGTTACGTGCCGAACCTCTCAAAGACAAAAATATCACAAGTTTTAGATTAATTTCATCTTAAAGAGCCCGAATTATCACCCAAATCTTTGGATGATACTTTGTATTATCAAAATAAATCAATATTATAATATTGAATATTTCATCATGACATGTAAATGCACTCTGACAGATACATTTATATTTAGTGACTAAGGTAAATAGATGTCCAGAGAACAGATGTAGTTTGTAATTCTTTCATTTACTTAATACAGCATGTTATATTGTATTATTTCCTCCCTTAAACTCTGTCATTGTTGGTGAAGCTTCATAATGTTTGCAGCTGCATAAAACCAATAGACCACTAGAGGGCAGCAGCGCCTCTTGGCATCACCACTCCCATTTGAATCCATGATAAATGATGGAAAATCTTATTATGGGGCCTAATGTGATAACAATCATGAGTACAATCTTACAAAACATAGTGATGTGTCCCAGGAAGAAGGCAGATCATATTTATTATAAGAATGAGGTTTTGAATAAAACTTGTGTGTTAGAGAAGAGTCCTGTTTTCCTTCACGTGGTAGACCGCTGGATGTGGTCTTGTTTGGGTTTTCTTTTTTTTTTTTTCCCTTTTTTCATTCTTTCACACTCTACACAAAGTCATACAGTTATACTGAAGCCTTCCCGGAAAAATGTGAAGAATTTTTTGTGTTTTTTTTTTTCATACCAAGAGAGCAGAGAGGAAAATTCACATCTCACCCAAACTTAAAGCTGTAGCTTATTATCTGCAGGACTTGCTGTATGATGTTATATAATATCCCTGAAAATATTAGTGTAAAATAAAATAAGAAAAATGCTACAGCCTGTCAGTCACATCACATCATCACAAAAACAATATTACTACCAGACAGACTCACCTAATGTCTGTTTTGTCAAACAGTCTGAACAATAAATATACAGAAATCATTTACGTATATTAACATTTAACTTGTTAATATTTCCATTTTAAACTACTGTCGATGCCAATGTAAATACAGTCTGACCAGTTTGACTGTGGTCGACGTGTGTTTCGGTGCAGCGTATCATTTGCGTCAGTTATATTTTGTTTATGTTCTACAGACTAAACATGTGGACATAATTGTTTGATTCCAGTCAACGCTTTGATTAACAAATTATGTGCAAAGTTGTTTATTTCGGCTAGAGGAGATTTCCAGTAGTTCAGGAGAAACCGTCCAGATTTTTCCAGCAGCCACCTGTCGTCCAGACTCTGCCCCCACATATCATGGACAAACTTGACGTGAGTGTTTCCTGTCTCAAGTGGAAACGCTGGAAAGAATCTCATCCTCCAGTATCCATGGCAACGAGCTGATCCTGAACCAGCAGCAACTTTCACAAGCGAGACTCAGAGTTTTTAACAACCAAACCACCACTGCAGAGCAGCACAGAGGTTGCTGTGTGATTTCTCAACATGCTCAGTACACAACACTGAGTCTGACACAAAACACAAATATTATTCAGCAGCAGAGTCTCCCCAACTTTCTTCCACATCTGAGGTTTTATCACAGCGAATGCATCTATCTGGCCTTCTGGTTTGACCCTACAAGTGAGGTCCAGGTTTCCTCACTGCATGAGAGCGTGATTTCGGAAACAGTATTGACTTCATACTGGTTTGAATTGGGGTCAGTTTTTATGTGGCATTCATCTGTAGCACAACAATTTGAATACACATGTGACTTTTCCAATAAATTACATCTACATCTGAACTGTGTTTGAACAAGGGTTTCATCTATGTCCTCTTCCGATAAAGGCTTTATTCTCGTCTGTGGGTGGAAAATTAATTTTACTACGGCTCCATCACCGGCCACAGTCAAATCAACAATTTCCAGCAGTGATGTCTATATTGGCATGCAAACACTGAGTAAACAAATATTCATTCACGAAGAAATGGGAAACAAAAGCACACAGCACATGAGTTCATCGGTTCAATGACTGTCACGTACTTTAGTCTAGAACGAGGCACATTTTACTTATAATATCATAAATTATCACTTATACTTTTTATTTGTTTTCATTCCAGTTATTCATAAAAAAAGGGGGAAAAATCAACTGCTCTACAGTGTTAATGTCAAAATTAGAGAGTGTTAATGTTAAAAAATATGTATATAACATGTCAAACATGGTCTCTTTACGTCTTCGGCCCCTTTGTCATGTCTGAAGACGTCACCGTCTTCTCTACAGTTCAATGTTGATAAAAATCAGAAATGAGAAGTTTTTACAAGATGTAATAAACTTACTGTGGTGTTATTGGTTCTAAAAGCAAAAATTATAACACAGTAATATGAACACTGTGATAAAATTAGTATGAAATTGAAACAACAAAGAAACTAAAAATAGAAAAAGGGAAATTAAACTATGGATAC
Organism: Polydactylus sextarius; assembly: GCA_016801845.1. Classification (NCBI taxonomy): domain Eukaryota; kingdom Metazoa; phylum Chordata; class Actinopteri; family Polynemidae; genus Polydactylus; species Polydactylus sextarius. The sequence goes on from CM028918.1 coordinate 5,346,016, forward strand.
AAATATTGTACAAAGTGACTTTGACAATAATGATATTTGATATATGATGTGTGACATTATATCATTATTCTGACATGGTAATAATAATAATAATTATAAATAATGATAATGTACAGTCACTGTCCTAGACTTGAATGGTTTTGTATTTGAATCAGGTCCTTGTGATGACTTTTTTACCTGCTAATATCCAAACTTTATTGTCTGGAGGTTATTTGTCATTTGTGGTTAAATAATCATGTAATTAAATTAACAAATCTGTTTGTACTGTAGATATATAGTATGAATACGTTTTTAATACGTGAGTATCTTCCAGTTATTACTTGTGTTCATGCGCGTTCACTTCCATGTGTTATCATCTGACGGAGGTTTGTCCTCTCATGAGCTGCACGTGCGTACGTGCGTGCGTGCAGGCGCGACGATGACGCGCGCAGCTTTTTAGTTTTTATCCCTCCGGTGAACCGAAGAGAGAGAGAGAGAGAGAGAGAGAGAGAGAGAGAGAGAGAGAGAGAGAGAGAGAGAGAGAGAGAGAGAGAGAGAGAGAGAGAGAGAGAGAGAGAGAGAGAGAGAGAGAGAGAGAGAGAGAGTTGTCTTTTTGCTTCCGGCTTCAAACACACAGACAAACATCGCTTTACTACGAGCTGAGAGGGAGTCGAGCAACACGCATGACAACAGAAGAGAAAACCTCCCCATGAAAATATTCAACATCCAAAACTGTGACAGCTTTTACCGAAAAGTTTTACTCAAAATAAGCTGAGAGACACAAGAAACAAGACAAAAAAAAAAGCGAGAAAGAAAAGAAGAAAGAAAGAAACCGTAGCTCGTGGAAGAGAAAGACATTTTGTAACCTTCTTCTTCTGTGGAGGAGGATTTTCTTTTTCCTTTTACTTTTTTTTTTCTCTTTTGGAAACTGTGAAGGAGCCCGAAGTTGTTTTGTGTCAGAAACAAACAAGAAGAAAACGCACGAGAAGAAGAAGAAGAAGAAGAAGCAGAGATTAAGTTTATTTCGGTGCACGAGGAACCGCGACTTTCTGTGTGAGTGTTTTGAATCTTTATTTTTTTATTATTTATTTTGAATGTGTATTTCGAGACCAGAGAGAAATTATCCTCTGTTCAGGGTTATAGCTGTTGGTATCTGACTGTAATATCACACAGACTGATTAAAGTCTCCTGAAGGAGAAGAATCCTGAGGAGGTGGAGGAGGTGGAGGAGGTGGAGGAGGAGGACGGGGCTGAGGTAAGACAGCAGGGGTGGGGGTCTTCTTCTCCTGCTGCTGTCGTCATGTCAGAACCAGGTCTTCCATCTGTTATTGGAGAATTTTAGTTTCATCACACTTTGATACCACAGTTCTGGTGCAGATGTTGATGTTACCAGTTAAAGTTTGCATAGAGTTTATAGATCTGATAGGTCAATAATGAGTAAATGTGGAAGTTTTATGGGGGAACCAAACTTTTTTATTTTAAAGTTTTAAATTAATATGTGTCTGTGTATTTTTAAAAAAATCACTCTCATGTCTTGTGACATAGTTACAGATGCACCCAGTTTAAAGCGACATCTGTTTCATGAAGCTGTAGATTCATTTTCAGCTACTGTGACTGAGATAAGAAGCGTTTTTATGACATCTGACTAAACGCATAAATGGATCGAGACTGAAAACTTCAAAACTACCTTCTTCTCATTCTTATATTTATTTGTATGTTTACCGTTCAACAACTGTACTTAGCAATTTGTTTATTTATGCAGAGGAGCCACAGCTTTTTAAGAGTTTTTGCAAACATGCCTAACAGATGTTTTGCATATTTCTGTTTACTTATGAAATGAAAAGGGGAGGAGACACAGATGATTTGATTTTGGGGTTTAACAAATTTAATTTCCAGTGGGAAACCCTGACATTTGCATGTCGTAATCTAAGCCCTGTAGATATTTAAATTGGGGTTAAATTAGTGATTTTTTTTTTTTTCAGAAATATTATTAATCCAATCTTTGTTCCCCCCTCATTATAATCTAATATAGATTCATGGTCTGTTTGATAAACAACAAGGAAACAGTTTAAGTAAAATTCCTGTCATATTTTTTCACATGCCATCAAACATCAGCAAGTTTTTCCTGTCCAACACCACCGATCTTCAGCTATAACTCATTTAGGGGATGTGGGAGAGATGTTGCAGATGAAAGAAGAGTTCAATGTTTTTGTTTTTTGTTTTTTTTTGCTTGAAAATTAACCTCATTTATTAATGAAATAGTTTTGTGGCCTTTTATCTCTTCTGGGAAAACACTGGACGTTTATTCTGAGTCTTGGTTTTCAGTATCACATCTGCTTATGTTTTTGCACATACTATGTTTTTGTTGCATTACTGAAATATGTTGTGACAGAATCACGTTTCAGTTTGAGCTTGACGTGTTACAGGAATAAGTGTTTTTTGGGATAGTTGAATGAATCAGGTCCTTCTTCTTGTTGTCGTATAATATTTCCCATAATAAGACAGTTCACTTATTCATTTAAATGATGTATTTAAACATTATCATAATAACAATCTGGTTAAAAAAAAAAAAAAATGTGTTGCAGTTAACTACTGTTTATCGTCTCGCTCTGTTGACCATCTGCTGCTTATGTAAATTCCCAGGAGCACTCAAAAAAGCATGTTTTTATTTTTTATTATTATTTTTTTATTACTCAGGTGGAGTGTATGTAGGTTTATTGCTCACCCGTGTGGGTGAGAGGGCAGTTCGAATACTCGCACACTCCCACTCAACCTGACACGAGGCATTTAAAGTTTGAGTTTACTTCATATGAGCTGTGGTGCCAGCTAATATTTACTTAGGTTTTGGCCTCTCTCTCTTTTTTTATTATTGTCATAAATTCCCTCATAATTATCGCATATCACTTCAGGACAAATTAAGAAGCTATCTTGCTTCGTAGCTGTTGTGTTGATTTTAAAATATTATTATCTTTACCTGAGGTGGAGACATGTTTGTTCCAAAGTGGTATTGTTCTAATTCCTGAATGTTTACTTCCAGTAAATAGACTGTAATTACACTGTATCTGATTTGGTTCGAAGTTTGTCTGTGTTTCCACTGTTGCAGTTTTTCCATCATATTTTAGCGAAACATGTGATGATCCCTGTTGTTTTTGGCAAATGCAACTTCCTTCAGTGTAAAACAGAAAACAAGTCTTCGGGATGTAGCTCACCATGTGCAACATGTTGTATGAAAACACTTGTGGGAGCTCAGTGCTGAGCCATTTCACAGACAGTAAATCCACTACTTCTGCATGAAAGATTCAGAACAGACAGTTGACCCAAAATAACCTGTAAACACCTCTTTCCGTCCTCACTCCTCACTCATTCATCCATCTCTCTCTCTCTCTGTCATTTCATCCCCTCTTTCTCTTTTTCCCTCATCTTCTGTTTTGGCGTCTTCTCTCTGTGCGTGAATCTATTTTGAATGTTGGCGTTTAATCAGCATAGAAGTGATTTGACTGCACAGTGTGAGAAAAGCAGCGGCGCCTGGTTAGTGAGCTACTCAAGAGACGAACCATTCAGATTGTTTCCTGCCTCTCTCTCTCTCTCTCTCTCTCTCTCTCTCTCTCTCTCTCTCTCTCTCTCTCTAACTGCGTCACTCCCCAACAAGGAAATCCCATGTTTACCTCCTAGTTCATGGCCTAATGTCTTAACTTATCTTGGAATCAATACTACCTTCTAGGTTAGTTTCTGGTTGACACAGAGAGCGCGACAGATACTGGCGTGACGCGTGTACTGAAAAGAAAATCAGTAGCTTTTGTTTGTGCCTCTGTTTGACCATCACATCTCATTTCAGTGCATTTCAGTTTACGGAAATATTTTTTGGGAGAAAGTTCCTTGATATTTAATCTGTGAAGTGATCAGTGTTTTGCTGATTGTAAAGAAACTATTTTCCTGCACAGATCACAGTGTTGATAACCTGTCTAAGTTTGCACAAAGTTTATTTTAATGCTTAAGAAGAAGAAATTGGTCACTAATTTGCAAACACATCATTTGAGAATGAGATGCACAGGTTGATCCCTGTACATTATCTGCAGGCGTTAACCTATTTGCATTGCTTATTTCACACACAATGCGATAACCTGTTGTTCTTCTTTATGAACATTTAGGACAAGTTAAGACTAACCACATAAAACACAAACACAAGACTCGACGCCTGCGTTTATCTTTATTCTTACTGGAACCTCTTCACACCAGTCAGTCTTGTCACAACAGTCATCTTCTAGCATCTTGATTCAGGAGCTAAAATGACTGTGGTTTTAGTTCCTGAATGTCTTGTGTCTGACAAGAAGAGTTAGCCACCTGTGTTGCTGCACAGCTGAAATTGAAAAGGCCAGTTCATGATTTAGTTTATTTTGAATTGGATAATCTCTAAACAAGGACAAGTTTTGATTCTGTTCTTGTTCAGTTCTTTTCCATGTACAAATATTTTGAAGAAAAGCAAGATAATCGTGTGATAAATCTGCACAGGGAGCTTGTATCTACAGATCTTTATTTGCATGATTTGAGATGCATGTTCTTTATCTTCCTTTAGCAGAAAGAAAAACCTTCTGTTTTCTTCTCCGCTGCCTTTTACTCCTCTGAATGTTTCCCTGTATTTGTGACCTTGAAGTTATTTTATTTTTGGCAGATCTGATTCAAACGATCAGGGATTGAATAGAGCGTATGACAGTCATAGTGGTTGGTTAGTTTGAACTTTGGCCACAGAGTCGCCGCCTCCGCTCATTTTAGAGCAAAAACTTGTGTTCGACAAACAAGAGCAGGTAAAAGTTCCTGCAGTCGATGGCAGAGAGGAGGTCAAACACTGAGCTCTGTGCTGAAACGGTTCGATTCAAACAAGTGTCATAAAAATCTCTGCTTATATGGAACATCGACAGGAGAGAGTTAAAACATTACCTTGCTCATTTTCTTTTTCTTGAAATATTAATCCCTGCACCCTCCTGTCCTTCTCTCCATGTCTCTGCCTCTTTCTGTTATTTTTCCCTCCTTAAGTTTTATTTCCAGTATGAACAATGATATCTTTTATTTTGGGTTAATAGCAGGGCTACATGAATAATCGTCTTTGTCCACGATGCAGTTATGAATGGATTTTCGGGACTGGAAAATTGGACTTCCAGTATCTTGTCATTTTTGAAAAATATTTGACATTTTTCATCTTAAAGAGCGTTGTTGTCATTTTGATATTCGCTCTAATTACTTTCCAGTTCTCATTTGTTGGATTGTCAGACAGTCGACATACTGTGTAATGATCTCTCTCTCTCTCTCTTTAACAGATTTTCTAGCTTTTTTTTTTTACTGTGGAAAAGCTGCTGCTGCTGTAACTGAATGCAGAGGAAACACTGACGGCCGTTAACCAGACCTCCCTGAAGCTTCAGGGGAGATTGTCCGATGTGTACCCACCACTCAGAGCCCCTGGCCTGGCCGCGGGGATGGCAGCCTCTGCCCTAAAACTTAACGGCCTCGGAGTCATGAACAGGTCAGTTGTTTTGCTTAGACATTAACTATTTTTTTTAATCTTTTTTTTTTAGTTTTTAATATTATACAACCTTTTACAGAATTATATTTTTGATGAAGCAACATTTTAACTGGTGAACGACTCCTCTTGTGTCCGCAGCAGTAATCAGTTTCACACCCAGTCAGGCTCCTCTAACACCACCTCCAGAGGTAGAACCAACCCAGTGGCTCGACCTGTGCTGCCGGTCCCAGATCGGAGCACCTACTGCCAGTTACTGGGTGGAGGTCTTTACAGCCCAACCAGCCCCAAGGTAACTTAGTTACTCCAACCAACTTGATGTGTTTCACAACACCCGTCTTAGTGTGTGTAAAAGCCAACTCTCCATCTCTCTGTCTGCTTCTGTTATTTTTCACTTCTTAAGTTTTGTTCCCAGGATGAACAATTATATCTTTTATTTTGGTTTAATAGCAGGTCTATGCTATAATCAGATTTGCTAAAAGCCAGTTGATGCAAGTGAGTCATTTTTGTCTTTGTTTTGTCTGTTTACAGACGAGCCCCCGATCCCCCGGTCGGACCTTTGACTTCCCCCCTTCCCCTTCCCCTTCGTCCTCTCTCTGCCCCAGTCCGACCCGTCGAGCTCGCTCCCCTTCCCCGCGAAGCCCCGAGCTCCTCGGAGTCAATGTGGGCCAGCGGGTCCGACGCCTGAGCTCGCCCGGCGGCGAACAGGAGAGAGGGGAAGGAGACGGGGAGCAGGAGGACAGGGGAGGAGAGTCGGGAGGGGGAGAGAGGCGAGACGAGGCGAGACGCCAGGCGCAGCTGCTGCAGATTCACAGAGAGCTGCAGAACGTGGAGGTGATTTTTTTTTAGAAGCACATTCTTTCTTTGTCTGATTTGTTTTGTCTCTGAAATTAGTAAAACATAGTTTGTTTTAAAGCTCATGTTCAGCTGTGTGTCTTTCACTGCATTTATTTTAAAATCTTGAATGAATTGTGGAGGCAGAATTTGAGATTCAGCATCATCCGGCAAACTCCATTAATCTCTTAATCAAGTCTACATGAATATTTTGTCGATAAGGGGCAAGAAACTTCATTCATTTGTTTATTTGCCTTTCAGGTCAGGGATAAAGTGGGTATTTTTGAGGCCCACATTTCTGGGATTCGTGCCCAGGTGCTGAACAGCGAACTCCAACGTAGTCCTCGATCACCAAGGCGGTCAACAAGCCAAACCCCTTCACAGCCCAGACAAGGAGGCACAGCCCTCACGGAGAGTCAAGTCCCCTCTGTCATCCAAAATGGAAGAGAAAGGGATCAAGAAATAATGGCAGGAGGGGGAAGAGGAGAAGGTGGGAATGACAGCACTGCTACTAAAATAAACATGGAGAATAAGAAACTGATAGGTCAAAATGGCCGCCTTTTAGAAACAACAATGCAAACTCCTCTTTTGGATGGACCTTTTGTTGTTCAGGGTTCTCTAGAGACATTAAAACCAGATGGAATGAAAAAAGAGGGAGAAAGACTAAGAGATAAGGAGGGAGAGAAAGACAGAGGAGATGTAGAAAGCAAACAACCACTGGAAGATGAAAGACAACGGACGAAGACTGATGCGGACAGGACGGAGGTCAGTCATTCACAAAGCAGCGAGAGCTCCCCTCCATTGCTGGACAACACCGATCAAACCTCCAACCACTCTCCCTCCGTCCCTCCCTCCATCCCCGCAGTCGTAATAACTGACCACGGACTGGAAAACCAGTCTCAAACGTCCGAAGGCCTCGGCTCAGACCAGGGACTGTGCGGCACCCCGAGCCCCAGCTCCAGCCCCATCCCTGGGCTTAACTCATCCACGCGCTCCCTCCGGAAGCTGTCGTCCTCCTCCGCTTCCTCGGCCGGTTTCTCCTCGTCTTGGGAGGAGTCGGAGGAGGATATTTCCAGCGATACAGAGAAAGGGGATCTGCTTCTCAACCCAGCCTTACTCAGTTCTCAACAGAAAGCAGTAAGTAAAGACAAGTGAGAGTGTGTGTCTGTGAGTGTGTATCTGTATCACAACCTGGTTGGGATTCAGTCGACCTTTTGACGTGTGAAACAGCAGTGACTTTTTAAATTCACTGCTGCTATTGGACGTTACTCCAGGAAGATTTATGGGTTTGTTTGTCAACTATTAGATGGAAAGCCATGAAATTTGCACACACATTCACAGTCCCCACAGTCATTCACAGGTCAGACTGTTAACATATCCTGTACAAAACATGATGCAGGTGTTTTGAAGTTTTCACTTTTGATAGAAAGGTTTAAGCAATAATTGGAGGGATTTCAGTGTAATTTGAAGTAGAAACACATGATCACATGTTCATGAATCGTACTGATCCTCTGACACTGACTTTATAATTAAATATTAATGATATTTTATGGTCTTCAGCTGCTCTTTATCACTAATTAGCAAATGTAAAACTATGATCACTTTGCTCTGATCCCGAAAATGAAAAGCAAACATGTTAGAATTGATACAATGAGCATGTTAGCGTTTAGCTCAGTGATGTGTGGTGTTAAATGGCCAGAGGCTCTGAAATCCATCAGCTGGATGATGACTCTCAGCCTTGTTTTCTTTTTATTGCATTGATTCATTGCACTAGATCATAGTTTTATGGTTTTCAGCTGCTGCGTCACCGACTTACTGTCACAGAGGCTTCAGATGAAAATGTGAAATCTCATAACTTTCATGGAACTGACCTCTGAGGTTTTTTTTCTTTTGCAACTGTGAAGATCTGGGAAAGAGACGTGGGCCTCTGTCACTGATTGCACCTCAATATGTGTCTGTCAGTGTGTATCTGTGTGTTTGTGAGTGTGTGTGTGTGCGTGTGTTTGTCTGAATTTGCCTGTGCATGTTCTTAGGTGCTCCTGTGTCAAATTGGCCTGAGCTTTCTCCCTGAGTAATGGTTGACATTCACCAGTAACAAAGCTAGCTCTGTGCCCCAACCCGTGTGTGTGTGTGTGTGTGTATGTGTATGCGTGTGTGTGTGTGCGCGCGCACGCGCGCATGTGTGTGTGTGTGTGTGTAGGTAGGTGTGTTTTTCAGTGTGTGGGTAATGTGAGGGTGTGCGTGAGAGAGAGAACGCGGGTGATAGAAAAAGGGAAAGCAAGAGAATTTGCCAGTCACACACACTTAGGCTTTGCCTACATTTGGATGCAGTTCAAAGAGGAGGCTGAGTGCTGTTTGGGTATGTGTGTGTGTGTATGTGTGTGTCGGTGTGTAGGTGGGTGGATGGATGTGTTTGTATTTGGAGCCAGCATAAGTTCATGAGGCTATCTCACTTCTGTTTTGAAACATGATTAAATGCAAGATTGTGTAACTGCTTTTTTAAAACAGTTATAGTCCTGTAAGTGTCACTTTCTCAGGACTTTTTTCGCCACAGAAATCTTTCTCTCTCTGGATTCTTGGCTTTAGAAATGAAAATTAACTTTACACTATATTAGTTAAACTATCATGAATCTTCATATCAGCCAGAAATCAATGCAGCATCTTGCAGTAGATATTTCTGCAGATATTTTTAAGGCACGTCATATTTTATAATTTTATTATATCATTTGTCCTGGAAGCACAGGTAATGACCTATCCCTAAACCAAAGTCCCTGCTCTCCCAGGTAGCACGGATTACCAACCATTTGTTTAAATGGCTTTGGCCGGCTGATTTGAATAATGTTTGTATTGCTCTTTGCATATTTCCGGGCTTTGTTTTTTTTACATTATCCAAAGAAAAGGACAGAGGCCGAAGCTCCTGATGGAAGCTGCTGCTGCTGCTGTTGACTGACTGAAGCTGACGGGGTTTATAGTTACACGTTAAAGTCTGGATTTCTCCCGTCGTCGTGTCGCTTACAGTAGATGTCAAACATGAGGGTTGTTCATGTTCTTGTCTGCAGCTTCACACGCAGCAGCTCCTCATCTGTAGTTTAAGGAAACCTGGTATATGTGTGCAAGAGGCGAACATGCAGAAACACATAAAGCATGCTCGCCTGTGTGGGAGGTATGTAGGAGAGAGGAGAGGGAGAGTCAGAAGAGGAGTGATACAAAGAAAGAGGAACACAGTGAGTTTGAGCGAAAGAGAAGAGAAAGAGAAATAGAGGAAGAGCGTATAATATTTCGGGTACTCTATATTTTTCGTTAATTTGACTTTTTCCCAGGATATTTGTCATTTTATGAGATAGTCAAACATGCATCAGGATATTTAAAAAAAAAAAAAAAATGGTGCAGAATAAATTCGTCACATTCACAGGTTTACGTTTTCATTTTTATTTTTAAGAGCTCGTTGTTGATGCATTTATTCCTGATGACTGATTCACGCTGTTTCACATTCATTTTAATTAGTTAGTTAGTTAGTTAATTAATTAATCCTCTCACCCTGCTTTGCCACATTTAGCTTTCAGTTGTATATAATATACAACTAATTATTTTTTAAACGGAGCACATGCTGAGCTGGTGGAGGCTGGAGGCTGAACAGAGCCATATATAGACGCCGTTTGGCTGATCTCTTGACTGTTGGGCATCTCTCCAAGGTTAGAAGGCACATATGTGCTGCCGGTGTTTTAGTTGCTCTGGCAAATTACCAGCCAAAGGGCACCTGCAAACAGATTGTCATCTGAAAATTTCAGTTGACTTCTGTGGATTGGAAAAAAAAAAAAGAAAAAAAAGAATAGTGTCTTGTCTTCAGGCACCATTTATATTTGACAATGAGGTGGAAGTGGCTTCTGTCAACACGTCTGTCCTTAATGTTGTTAAATTAATTGGAAAAGAAAAGTATATATGCAAACTATAAAATATTCTCTAAATGAGTATCAAGTGGACACATCTTCAACCTGTTATGCAGGTTGTATCACCTCACTTCTTTTGTTTATCTGTTCATCACTTTAACAAATTAATTAACCAACCATTTGTCAAGAGCAAATATTAAACATTTCCTGGTTGTAGATTTTCAAATATGATGATGTCTGACTATTATCTGGTTTATATTACAGTAAAAGTCAATATCATGCTGTTTTAGACTGAGATGTCACTTTGAGCTCTGAGTACTTTCTGACAAACTGCTGTCTTTTTCTAAACTATCAGTAGATTAATTATTAGTTTGAGCTTTTTTTTTTTTTTTTTGCACTTTACAATTATAGCTTTGCTGACAAACCACAGTGGGAGCTGTAGCTACGTTTAAACCCAGACGATGTGCTCCAGCATTATGTTTCTGTTTTCAGGAAGACTTGACAGAAGACGAAAACTAACGAAGCAGAAGCTTCTGTGTAACGGAAGTGGGGCAGGACTTACGATGATATCTCTCTCTTTAAATGATGCAGAAGGTGTGTTGATACACATGTTGTCTGTACTGTAAAGAAATTAAATCTCAGGTAAACATTTAACTTTGTCGGACCCGTTTCAATATACCACCTCCTGTTGGTAAAGATCGAGACATTTTCATTAAATAAACAGGTCCTTTATATAAACACATGTAACTTTTGGAATGAAGACAACACCCTTACCTTTCAACTGTAAAACAACACACACACACACACACACACACACACACACACAAGTATGTTAACAGTGGCGCACCCTTTGTGCTCACCAGAGTGCAACTTTTGCTTGTTACACTCAGCAAAAAAAGGCGCACACACAGACAGAGAAATGTTTCTGTCACAAACAGAAGGTAAGAGACACTGACTCACGTCCCCTTTTTTAATTGACCCTCTCGCTGCTCCACGTCTGATCTAAACACATCACCCAAACAGGTTTTAAATGGTGGACTGCGCTCAATGAAAACTATCACTCAAGTGGGTCAGCACAAAATATCACCACACAATTACTGAGACACAAATGAACACACACACACACACACACACACACACACTGTGTTTGTACTGCAGTGGAAAATCTTCACTACCACGGCGGCTAGTCACTTAGCAACACTGTGACGTCAAACCGAGTTTCCCTCTCACAGCTGTGTGTGTGTGTGTGTGTGTGTGTGTGTGTGTGTGTGTGTGTGTGTGTTACAGAAAGTCTGCAAGTTTATGGGTGTGTGTCTAACTCTTGTTTGTACATGTGCACACACATGTGTGTGTTCACTTGGTTTACTGTGAGAGGGGAAACACCGGTCAATTCTTTATTTGGTGTTTTTTTTTTTTTTTTTGCTGTTGCAAAGTTATTGGCAAGTGCACGTGGTGAAAGAGTTAACCCCCCCCACACACACACACACACACACACACACACCACCTCCGTCCGTAGCAGCAGAGCGAGGGGAGCACGACATTACTGACGCTGACATTTTGGCTGAAAGAGAATCATAAGTTTTGGATCCAGAGCAGAAGTGAAGTGTGGTTTCACTTGGTTTCAGAGCTGTCAGTGACAAACTGGGGGAAACCTTCATGTGATACATGACTTCAAAAATAGACGTAGAGTAAAAAAAAAAAAAAAAAAAAACCTCCAACGCCCTGGAGATCTACACGTTGCTCCTTTTCAACGTGATGTCTTTTAAACTGTTTGGATGTCATTAATAGTTTCACATGAAGTGCACAGTGTTTTATAGATTGTTCTGCAGGATGGAGAACCGCCACTGTTTCTCTCTGTTTAGTTTATTTGGGTCTTGTTTCGGAGCTGAGGGCAGATGTCAAGTCAGATATGCTCTTTAATGTTCCATAGTGACCTGAATTTGGAAACAAATTCCCCTTAATCTACACTCTACACGACTACACTCTTCAGTTAACAACATAACTGAACGGCCACATCACAAACCTCCGACTCTTTTTTTCTTTGAGGTGTCGCTTTTTCACACCATTGTGTTGCTGTTAATTTTGCAAAGCTAGTTTTCCACTGGCCGGCTATGGTTGCTAAGAGATTCATCACAGCTTCTTCAAGCATGTTGTTTAGCCTGAACCCTCGCTGCACTTTAATTTTATCCTGGTGTGCGTGTGTGTGTGTTTGTGAGTGCGTGTGAGTCTGTGTCAGTCTAAACTTTGCAGACTCAGACAGCTGCAATATTTGTATCTGCAAGGGGACCTTGTGGTGAGCGATATCAAGCTTGTTGTTTCCTCAGCGCCTCTCCGTTGAAAACATCAGCATGCATCAGTGTTTCCCCTCGCTTTTTCACATTACACATTTGTAACCCAGAGTTACCCTTTGCCCAAGTTCTTTTTTTTTTTTTTTTCCTTACCAGTCTCACCACTCTCATGCTCACTTCACACCTTCCTGCATGCAAATGAGAGATATCTGGATGGCCCTGTGCAACCCTAACTCTCATGGTCAAAAAAAAAAAAAAATTTTTAGATTTTTTTTGTGTCATCACCTACGCATTTTTGTCTGTGGCAACCCTCCACCCCACCCTCCTTTTAATATGTCTACGACAGCTTCACGGTTTGATGGGTAACTTCTTAATCTTATGCAAATGCACATTGCACGAAATCATATCTGCAGGAAAACAATGATGCACGTTTTTGATGATGCACTAAGGTGCCAATAAAAACTCTTTGCCTCGGTGCTTCTTTTCTTCTTCGTGCTCTTCGTGTTGTTTACAGAGAGGGCAAGGCCTTTTTTTTCTCTTTCTTTTGTTTGTACTCAGCGGCGGATGTGGAAAATACTGTCGCTGAGGCAAGCGGCAACCCCCCCCCACTTCCTGTCTGCAAGAAGTTCCTTCGCTTACCATTTCCTCCTCTCCTCTCTCTCTCTCTCTCTCTCTCTCTCAATGGAAACTTTACTGTTTTTCCTGCCGCCGTCCTCTTGTCATCCAGCTGGTCTGGTGATGGAGATAGGAGAGGACAGGCAGAGAAGGAGAGAGACAGAGAAACGTCCAGAGAGTAATGAACCAGAAAGAGATGAGAGGAGAAAAAAAAAAGACAGAAAGACACTGACAGAATTTTTCGGCAGAAAAACAGGTTCATCGTTGCCAATTCAAACACCTCCTTGAATTGTATTTCACTTTCAGCTTCATGTCCAAGTTTTTTATTTTTTTTTTGGAATTTTTTTTTTTTTTTTTGAAACTCATAATTTGACTAATTAAGTATAAAAACTGAAAAATACTTTTCAAGCAACTACAAACATTTAGCAACTCAAATCCCCCATGAGACCAAGAAATAGAAAGAAAGTTTGAAGCTTTTGTTTTAAGGATTATTTCCTGGCAGAGACTATTATTAAATTCTGAGGGTGTGTGATGATTGACAGTCTGCAAAAAAAAAAAAAAAAAAAAAGAAAGAAACAGTAATGCAGGCACTGATATGGGAAAAAACAGTGGCACTGTTTTTTTTCCCAAGTCTGTTTAAATAGTATTTGATGTTGTTCAAGAATAAATAGCTGCAAACTTCTGTAGAGTAAGACAATTATCTACAAGGCTGCAGGAAAAAAGAAAAGGATTAGCAAAAGCCTCAGCTTTTTTATTTTATTTTATTTTATTGATCAACAGAGTGGTTTTGTGTTTTTCAACAGAATACAACAAAATTCACAAACAGTTAAGTTGAGGTTTAGATTCGTTATTTGAATCGATACTTAGAAATACACGAAATGTTTCACTTACTCAGAATAAATTGACAAATTTCATTTATATACTTTCTTTCTTTTCCAACCACAGCGATGATCTGCTGTGATCTTTTTCTTTACGTGTCACATTTTGAATCATTCGTTGTTGCTCTGAAAAATGATTGCAACGAGAATCTCATCATTTTTTAAGTGAAACACTTTCTGTATATTCATTCTGTGAGGTTTTTAAGTGTTTGTTTTAATAAAATCACATGTAACGTTACTCAAAGTGGCAGTGAAACAGGCCGAGGATGCATCATAGTTGTTTTCTGTCTCAGACGCTCGTACAGAAACTTTCATGTGCACGAGGAAAGTATAAAGATTTGCAAATCATCCTTGCACACTTACGCTCTTTTAAAACATATATATTTACTTTAGTTTTCCCAAAAGCTCCCAGCATATTCATTTTCCTGGTGCTTTAGTGTGCATTAACACTTGTACACCCACTCACACACACTCTGCACACCATCTGTGTCTTTCAGATGTTGTGACCTGTGCAGGGATTTGCCTTTTCAGATTATGTTTGTCTCTGTTTTGACAATCAAATGATCCACAAATGTTTATCCCTGCATGCACACACACACTCACACAAACATGAAAATCTCGTGGGGCAAAGAAAAAGGATCTGTGAGTCCGAGGAGCAGGTTTTTAAAGCAGACGAGGGGACGGAGTTGGAGTTGTTCGTGTCGCGTTGTACCCGACCGTCGGCCTTCGTCCGTCTGGCTCGACGTCCCATCTGTCGCGATGTGGTCGTCATGGCTGTGTTCATTATGGAGTGTTGTTATGTCAATCGGAGCCATTTTCATCATTACCCTCATCCAACTCGGCACCAGCCACCATAATGTATCAGAACCAGAACAGGAGACAGAATCAGAACCAGAACCAGAACCAGAACCACCGCGTCGCCCTCAGGTACCATCACCTGCGCTTTTACTTCATCAATTCACCACCACAGGATGCTTTTACACCTCGATTTAGTCTTTGTTTATTAATGTTTGACAGCTCGAGTCTTAGAATTACATTTTATTGAGCTATAATAATGCTGGTAATATAACCTCAATAGTTTTTCTTTTCTTTTTCGTTTTCTTTTCTTTTTTTCTTTTTTTTTTACAAGTTATACACTTGTCCTCTCTTGTCCTCTCCTCTCCTGTCCTCTTGTGATTGCACTTAAACGTCTCAAGCTCCTAAATCTGCACACAGAGACATCGTCTGTTATTACTCACACTTGACGGAGTCCAGACTTTCTCTTCGTTTCTCTCTCTCTCACCCTCCACAGCTCTGAGTCTCACACACAGATCTACATCCACGTGCACCCACCTCTGTGGGGACATGTCATTGACATAGTGCACATACTTACTCCTTACCATAACTTAAACCATCATAATTGAACACTAAACCCTACCCTTTAACCCTAAAACCAATTCTTAACCCTCAAAGACATTCAAATATGTGCAGTTCGGCATGTTGATCCCTGTGGATTATGGTGGTCTCCTCGTCTTCAGACCTGTCAAATATAGTAAAACAAACCCCACACACACACACACAGCTATATGTGTGTAATACGGTCGACAGATGATAGTGGGGTTGACAGAGAAAGTACAGACCCTGGCAACTTACCAAGCTGTAGCCTGATACTCTTGCTCTCTCGCTAACTGACTAAAGATGGTGGAAAAAATGAGAAAGGGGAATACCATTCAGTTGAACGTATTCCTCTTTCTGGTGGTATACACAGTTTAATCAGAGTTACGTTTCCATTAAGCACAGGACGGCGTTGATTAGAGCTCTGTCGTCCTTTGTTTATTCACGATGACGTGACCGTATGAGCTTCTGTTGTTGCCTTTTTGCCTCCAGGCCACCGTCACGTTACATTAAACCAAATCATATTTCATTATTTTGTTTTGCAAAGGAAGCGTAACAAGAAGTCATAGAATAAGGATTTATACCCAGGAAATCAGTGCGGTGCGATTATTGAAACATTGTAACTTGTGACCAAATTTGTGGTCGTTGTCGTTTCAAAATGCAAATCTCAATAAACCCAGTGAATCTGAGGGTCAAACCGTTGCTGTTTCTCTTTCTCTCTCTGAGCCATTTCAGCTGACCTACCTTGGCGTTAGTTTCCACCATGTGATCTGTACATGTGTTTTTTTTTTTCTCTGTCTCTCTCTCCTTCGCTGGGGCAAAGAGAAAAACCCCTCATGACTTTTCGCTGCTTAAGACACAGAGCGAAACATGAAAATGTGTGTGTGTGTGTACGCATGCACCTATCTAACCATAGATAGTCATACTATCAGCTGATTAATTTCCATTTCAAGTCCAGATTATGTGACATGGGTTATATATCTCCTTCTATGGTCCTCCTCTCTCTTATCTTATCCTTCCTCTCCTCCTCTCCTTCTCCTTCTCGTGTTATTTGGAAACCCGGTATTATTTCTTCTGGACTTTGCAGACAAACACAAAGAAAATCTATGAGTAAGACTAAAAATTTGATTATGAATAGATAACAATTTCTGGGTATTCATTTAAAAACCAGTCATGCGAGGCACATACGAAACATTTTCTCAGCACGATTTTAAGGAAAAGTCATTTTCTTATTTTCATTGCTGCTCCATCCACCGTTCACTCTGTTACAATGCTGCACAGCCAAGCATTGTTTAAACCCACAGAACAAGACAACTGGAATTTTTCCATCTGATGTAATGCTGCAGGCATAAAAAAAATGGTGTTTGGTGTTTGAATGTTTTACTTAGTCAGAGTTTTTACTTTATCTTCACCAAGCTGCTGCGACATGCAGCTTCATTAGCAGATGTTGTGATAATATTGAGTGAACATGAGTGGTTAAAAGTATATTTTTTTGTGTCACTGCATGTTTTTTTTTTTCTTTTTTTTCTTTTTACTCATTTGGAAATGTCATGCTTTTTTTTTGGCCTTCAGATATTTTTACCTAACTTGTCTTAACCTTAAACCTGTAACCATAACAGAGATTGTCATCCAGGGAACGTACAGTACTTTGAGATGTGCTTCTCCAGCTGTAAATCTTCGATAGTTAAATATTAATGAAGGGAAAGTCTTTCCAACACACACACACACACACACACACACACACAGGGAGAGAGAGAGTTGGAGAGAAAAACCTGTTGATGCAGAAAAGAAACAACTCAACAGAGGCTGCATATGGCTCTGTTTGTGAATGAGTGTGTGTTGTGTTTGTGTGTGTGTGTCTGTGACTGCGCGTGCGTGTGTGTGTGTTTGTGTGTGTGGCAGGACTCCCGCAGTTCAATGTGTCCTTGCCAGGGACAGGGAGAGCCCTAGGAGGGAAAAAAAAAACACAGTGTGTGTTTGTGCATATGTGTGTGTGTTACCAGGGGAAACCCTGGCTTGATCCTGGAGAGTTGAGTTGAGTCAAAATGATCGAAAATGACCCAAAGAAAAAAAAAGTAAAGTGTGTGAGAAGCAGGCAGAGACATTTTCCCCAGGGTCAGGGATGCCCCACTGTGTCTGTGTGTGTGTGTGTGTGCATGTTGTTTTTGCTCATGGCATCTAAACAAAGCAATAAATATAAAAAAAATAAAACTTAAGAGTCAAACTGAAACACTAAAAGTACAATCTCTGTTTTCTTAGTGGTTTTAAGCCAACCATCTTGTACTATTATCAACTGTCATGTCTAAGAAACAGACATTAGAGCTGTTGATGCTTGAACAGGTTGAAGGGTGGGAACTCTTTAGGCCAATGACCATGGCACGAGCTGATTCTGGTCGTTCAACTCTCAAAACCACATTCTCATCATTCTGAAGAGCGATTATTTATGTTACGTGTGTGTGTTTCTCTCTGTGTTTGTGTATAGCACAAGTCATGGAAGAAGATTAAAAACATGGTTCACTGGTCGCCGTTCGTCATGTCCTTCAAGAAGAAATATCCCTGGATACAACTGGCCGGACACGCAGGTATGTGGACGCACAAATGATATGATTCGGAATGATAAAAAAAACTCAAAATCCTTCCTAAAAAGTTGTACAAAACAGAAACCTGGATAATAATTAAATGTCTGTGACCTGCAGTCTTTGTTGCTGTTGAGGCTGTTTGAGTGATTGAATCTACACAAGTAAATTTAATAATAGAAAACACTGTTGGTTGTTTCCTGGAACATCAGACAATGTCTCCTTTGAATGTGTGTCCCAGAGTTAATTTAGAATAAAAATAAGAGTTTCAGTTTAGTAAAAGTGTTTTTTTTTTTTGTTTTGTTTTACAGGGAGCTTCAAGGCAGGAGCCAACGGCCGCATTTTAAAAGTAAGATGCCGCGTTTTCACATGAGTCTCACCTTGTTTGTCATTATACAGACATTCACATTCACAATTCATTGTTGATACAGAGTCTGTGCACAAATTGACCATAACTTGCCGCCGATGCGCTTTTAGAAACACTGTGACTCCGAGCAGCACTGCTTATCGCTCCTGATGAAAGACGTACTGCGCCCATATGTCCCTGGTTACCACGGAGACGTGGAGAAGGATGGGCAGAAGTACAACCAGATGGAGGATCTGCTGGCCGAGTTCGACTTTCCGTGTGTGATGGACTGTAAGATGGGAGTGAGGTGAGAAAACGACACGACATTAATCTTTAGAGCAGGAGATTAGTGAGTCAGAAATTCTAAGGTGTTGTTTCATAGCTTTGGCCATCATTTATAACATTTATCAGAAAATAACCACTTTATTTAGAAGTAAAGTTCAAATAAAGTACCTAAAATGTTTGTTTTAATCCATAATTGCACATTACAAATGCAAGAGAGAGAGAGATCTTCACACCTCCTCTCTCCTCTGGTGTCTTCCTCAGGACTTATCTTGAGGAAGAGTTGACCAAGGCTCGTAAGAAGCCCACACCGAGACCCGACATGTACCAGAAGATGATCGAGGTCGATCCCAACGCGCCCACGCCAGAGGAAAACGAGCAGAAAGCTGTGACCAAACCCAGATACATGCAGTGGAGAGAGACCATCAGCTCAACGGCCACCCTGGGATTCAGAATAGAGGGAGTCAAGGTATGAATCACAAAGAGAAAAAAGGGTGTGTGTGTGTGTGTCCTTCCTTCCCTTCTTTCTTCCAGTGTTCATTGCCCGTGTTTGTGTATGTGTATGTGCGTGTGTGTGTGCATGTGTGTGTCCTTCAGGGGCATGATCTAACTTCCTGTTTTGACCAGAAACTTCCTCTGAAGTATATGTTTGTGTGTGAGTTCCTTTGTCGAACATGAGGCCTGTCTGTGGCACCTCTATAGACCTCGGCATCTGGCACTGACACTGCACACACACACACACACACACACACACACACACACAAATCTCCCTCTCTCTCTGTCTTTATTTGAGGGTCTTGGCTATATAAGGACATTCACTGCCTCCCGGTGGTCTGTTGCCATGACACTAAGGGTTATCCCCCAGAAACACAGATTTGTGTGTGTGTGTGTGTGTGTGTGTGTGTGTGTATGAGAAGAAGTTTTCCATGTGATTTTAATACATATCAATCTCAGTTCTCAGTTTTTGTCAAAATGAAAGTTTGACTGTTTATGTTCACTATATAAGTTGTTCAAACTCAAGAAAGCTGTAAGTTGTGATCAGAAATGATGTGTGTGTGTGTGTGTGTGTGTGTGTGTGTGTGTGTAGAAGTGAGAGACAGGACCCAGGCTGTGCTCAGACTTGAACCATAACAGGAGAAAATACTTTTGTCTCCAAATATTGCTGCGTTGACTCTTATTTCCACTCATTTATTTCACTTTGAACCAACCCACTGATTGGCTACAACTTTACACACACACACACACACATTTAATAATGCTAACGCTACCACAACATTACCACTACTTCTACTAACCACACTACTGTTTTTCCGTCAGTGCTACTACATCTACCAGTGCTTCCTTTTCGCCTTTACCAGACGTGAAACATAAATGTAATGTGCTTTGCGATTTACTCAATTATTTCCTTTTTTGTGAGACTTTGTAGTTTGACACCTAGTTAGTGAGACTCCAGATGTTGCTAGATAAGCAAATGTCACATTTGTAGGTCACAAAAAAAAAAAAAAGGCTGTAAAAGCTAAAATTATTACTAAATCAGACAAAATGTTTCTTGTGTGTTTATTTTTGATGCATCTTTCTCGTATGGTCGGTGTTTGTTTTTCTTTCATTTTAGTTTCTGCTGTAGCAACAATTGAATTTCCCTGCAAAGAGGGATAAATAAAGCCTGATCTAATAAATATAATCTACTTTTTCATCATCCCATCTAAACTTATTTGTTTATAAACTGCCTTATAAAGTGCCTTGTTAGTGTAAGTAACCACATTTAGTCTCATGGGGATTAAAAGGGAATATCTTATCTTCAGTTGGACTTTTTAAATAGTTTTAAATAGTTACACAGACAAATTGAGATGAGTCTGGAGAAACTGTGATGGCTATTTTTCATGAGTTTCTGAAAATATATGGGAACGAATTAAACAATTAATCAAACAAATAGCTGAGTAACCAGTAACGATGATGTCAAGAGCAGGTTTCTGAAGTTTTTCTGTGCATGACTCAAAGGCTCAAAGTCAAAGACCCTTCCCTGCTTAAGGCGAAATTTCTAAAAATATAAACTCCCCCACTCCCTCGTTTCCTTTCCACCCCCCATGCCCCCATTGTTTGTTCTGCCTTTCTTGTCCTTTTTCTCCTCTGCTCCTTCTCCTTCCGCTCTTCCCGTCCTCGGCCTCCTCCCTCTCATCTACAACAAGAAGCCTGGAAGTTTCGGTTGTAGTGAAGTTAGAAAGTAAATATTATCACTCAACAATTCTCCCTTTACGGTGATATATGGTCATATACGACCAGTGCAAAAATAAACATCATGCTGAGCTCTCACATAAAACTTAATTCCCACGCTGATGGGTTCTTCTCTTCTCCTCTGCAGAAAGAAGACGGCACAGTGAACAGAGATTTTAAGAAAACAAAGACGAGAGAGCAAGTTACTATGGCCTTTGAGGAGTTCGTCAAAGGAAACAAGGACATACTGGTTAGTAGTTAAGTGCCTGTGCGTGGGCTGAACTTATAAGAAACGCTTTTAAAATTAGTGACGTGCAGGTGGAAGTCAAAACCAAAATGACTGTTGATGTAGTCGCTGAGCCCAGTTCTGACGAAGCCAAACAAAAAGGTCTTTATCAGAAATGGGCTGAACTTTGGAGACAATAACTTTAACTTTAACTTTGTGTGTGTGTGTGTGTGTGTGTGTGTGTGTGTGTGTGTGTGTGTGTGTGTGTGTGTGTGTGTGTGGTTTTTTTTTTCCAGAACGCTTATCTAATCAGGCTGAATGAAATCAGAGACACTCTGGAAATCTCTCCCTTCTTCAAAACCCACGAGGTAAAAACACAGATACGCTGATGAAAATAACCTGCTGTTATTGTTTAATGTAAAATCTGTCACATCTTTCACTTATAAACTTAATTTAAGTCTAAAATAAAACAAAATCATGTAGATAAATAGGTAATGTTGCAGAAAAGACTAGAAAGCTAGGTTTTAATAGATGCAGTTATTTTCTTTTTTCTGGGTTTGCTATTTGTTGCATTTTGCTGAAAAGCAAATGTTAATTAAATGTAATTTAGTGACAGGAACTCCCTCGAGCAGAGAACACACCAGTGTGCACGACACGTACTCAGACTTCGCAAGTCTTGTCATGGAAATTGGACAGTAATAGCTCTGACCACACATGCAGTTTCGCATACTCTGAAGCGCACATGTACGCATGAATGTTAAGAAGTCAGTGTCACAAAACAGGAAGTGAGATAATGTTTTTAAAAGACTCAAACCAACAAAGTCATGTTAACTGTCTTAGTAATTATTTCCTGTTTTCGCTCTCGTCCCTCCCGTGTCTCTCTCTCAGGTGATCGGCAGCTCCCTGTTGTTCGTCCACGACAATAAAGGACGAGCAAAAGTCTGGATGATCGATTTTGGGAAAACCACGCCTCTTCCTGAAGGGCAGGAGCTAACGCACCGAGCTGAATGGGTAGAGGGTAACAGGGAGGACGGCTATCTTTCTGGACTTGATAGTTTGGTGGAAATTATTTCAACCATGTTGAATTCTGAGACTTGAAGTCTGAGGTCCGCGACCCTCTCGGACTTGAACGACCACTTCCAGTCCGTGTTCCTCTCTCTCTCTCCGATGGGAAACACTTCGGACTTCCTCAAGGACTCTCTCGCAG
Source organism: Polydactylus sextarius (assembly GCA_016801845.1). NCBI lineage: Eukaryota > Metazoa > Chordata > Actinopteri > Polynemidae > Polydactylus > Polydactylus sextarius. Next base: position 5,368,230 of record CM028918.1, read on the forward strand.
ACATTTGTCCTCACATCGGTAACCACATCATTCCACAACAATTCGTGTCCAAGTCATTGACGGATGCAGTCTCTTTAATCATTTCCAGTTAAAATACATGCTCCGTTTATTTCCCATTCACAGCCTTTTTTTTTCCTATTGGCCTTAACCCCTCAAGGGCAGGTCCCTACATACCTTTTCCACAGCAGACAGTTTAACTTTAGTCATAGCAGGAAAAACACACTTAATTCCATTAAGTACCACTGTAATCTACAGGCCACTGAGCACAATAACTCTATTGTTATTAGTTCTACTTGTACTTATTTTCTGATGACATAGGAAAATGTCTGCTGTGAAAAAAAGGTTTATTTTAGATGCATTTATACCTGTAAAGGATATTTTTCTGAAAAAATTATGCATTTAAAAGCAGAAAACAAAGACAGACTGCTTATTTGAATTTAAAGGATAAAACTTTGAATATTTGATGTTTTTCATTATTGTGAACTAATCCCATGAATCTCTCAGTTATAAACGGTCTGTGGCTGTATTTTTTTTTTTTTTTTTAATTTAACAAAAGGCAAAAATATTCCTGAAAATGGCTGGAAATTGCAGCTATTACGTTACCCAAAGTACAAAGAGTTCCCATAGCCTCATATGTGTGACACGTTGTGTCACATCGTAGTCAGAGGAAAGTGTTGCATTATCTCATACGATCATTATGTTACGTTTGTGTCATCATTTCTTCTCTGTTTTGATCTTTATTTTTATTTTTTCATGGGATTTGTTCATAAAATGAAAAATATTAAGTACCATCAAATTCAAAAACCACTGAGTGGAAATTTTAAAACATTTGACTTTAGCGCCCCCCGGTGGTTTTGTTACAAAACACATCTATTTTATATAAACAACCTTATATTGTCATAATTTAAGTTTTACCCCTTGAACTTTTTTGTTTGTTTTAACTTCAGACATTTAAAACTCCCTTTAAATTTTAATAACAATTATTTTGGACCTGAATATTAAAAAAAAAAAAAAAACTGCCGTGTTGTTAGCTCCTGAGCTCAGATTTCTTCTTTAGCAGAGCTGAAGACCGATTTATTATCAGTTTTTCTTTTCTTTTTGACCACAAATCTGCACTTAATTACCTGTACACTGTTTAACTGTACAGTCAAGTGTGTTTTTACTTCCTCAGAAGGTTTTTACATTTGTTTTACATGCGTGCGTAGTTACACTTTGTTATGGAGGGCATTGTCTCATGTAACATATCTGCAGCCAATATGGCGTCTGTAGTGGCCAAACACTTATTACCCTTCTCATACTTTGTTGGGATTGTTCACAATGTACAGTAAGATTTATTATTATTAGATGTAGTTTTTTTGTTTTGTTTTGTTTTTTTTTTTGTGTTTTTTTTTTTTTTTGTAACATTATTTTAGTCAAAACCTTTTGGAAACACTTACAGCCATGAACAATCTTATTTAAGCTATATGGTGCCTTGACAATACAAAGCCAAGTCAGACAACTGAAAATATGTTTCTCCCCATTGTTGTGGTGGATTTTTTTTTTTTTTTTTTTTTATCTTTTCCTCTTTAGTCTTAACTGTTCTTGCTCTTAGTCCTACATGGGTGCATGTTTTTATTCTCTCAAAGTTTGGGCTTAATTTCTAGTTTAAATCTGTTTATTTATAACACCATATCGTGTTTTGTTTTGTTTTGTTTGTTTTTTTTTTTTAGTTATTGGGAAACTGTGACATACTGAATTCTAAACTGTTCTGTTGTTTTGTCTTCAAGCGCGTGTTACAGTATGAGTGAAAGTCAAACTATGAGCGGACAAACCCAAGAAAAAGTCGATATGTGCCAATGGCACAAAAAAAGTCTCATAATGTAACAGGCTCGAGACAAATACAATAAAACCTAAAAGTAGGTGTTTGCTGTGAAAGTAGATGAAGAAAGAGACTGATTGTAATTCCACTGAGTGTTTTCTTAATGAAATAGTTGAACATTTTGGGAAACGTGCTGATACGACTGATACTTTTGTCTAATATCTCTGTTAAGCTAAACTGATCATCCACTGATTGTAATAAGCAGATGATAGTGGTATTGACCTTCAGCAAGAATCTCGACAAGCGTATTTCCTAAAATGTCCGTGTCTGTTTCTGTAAGAAAAGCCATTTTAGCTATTGCTTATGCTCCCCAGAGTGCACATAGACTTGTTTCTCAGTATCATATTGTTCTGGTTTTGGCGGCTTGTGTATTTATTTGGATTGTTCTCTAAAAAAGTGTGTATTCGGTGAGAAAAAAAAAAAACTCCCGTGTCCGTGTTTGATTTCTACATATCTGTCTGTCAATCGATCTCATTTGAGAAACCAGTTGATAAACCTCAGGTGTCTGTGCCGGACTCTCATCAGGGGTCATTTGCCTTTCAAATCGCATCTGTCCACAACAGCAGCAACATCCGGAGGTGGTGAGAAAGAAAAGGGTTGAGAGTCAAAGTCAGAGAGGATGTGAGCGGGAGGTTTTCTCTTGTTCTAGTAAGACGATGTTTTCCCAAACTCTCTTACCACTCATCACTCCACTATGCAGTTTTTATATCATATTCCTGCTTATTTTTTTTGTTGTTGTTGAAATTATCGTTTTTTAAATACATGTTCACAATACAAAAGTATTAATATGATTGAGCCCTAGAGTAACCATGTTTCCAGGAGGTTACAGGAGATTTTCTTACATTTATTCGATTTGAATCTGACAGTAATAGGCTGCATTTACATCAATATTTAATAACTGGGAATAAAATACTATATGTATGACCACAGAGAGCACAAGATATGCAAATAGATGAAGTGATACAAGGTAGAATATAAATACAACATCATTAAGAATATTTTTATTTCCACAACACTTATTTTTTCCTCACTTTGCCTATTAATCTAGTGATATTTTTGGCCTTGTTTTGTTTCTGGTGTTAGATATGAAGCCTCGAAAAATGAAAACACTAAAGTTTTCTGACACTGACTTTCTAACGCACCATCACACACTGGTCATAAAATCCTTCTCACCCTCCTGGGTGGTATCTGTGTGTATGTTATTGTCAAGCTCAGGTCCTATCAGAGGCCTGGGAGTTTGAGGGATCTGCACAGCATCTTAGCTGTTCCCAGGACTGTGCTCTTCTGGACTGAGGCTTCAGATGTTCTTCCTGCTGGGATCTGTTGGAGCCAGTCTCCCAGTTTGGAGTTTGGGGGTCACTGCCCCAAGTGTTCATACTACCACGGGGACCATCCACATCTGTTCCAGCTGTTTTTTCAACCCTTGGTACTATATATATATATATATGTATGTGTGTGTGTATATATATATATATACACACATACACACACACATATATATACATATATATATACATATATATAAACTATATTGGCAAAGACTCTTATCTTATCTCATAATGTACAGTGATTTCTTCTATGTGTGCATTTGTACAACGTGTTCCAGCTTCTTCCTTTTTTTTTTCAAACATTGTTAATCCAGACGTGTTGTCATTTTCTTAACAGCAGGTGGCAACAGAGGCACATTTCACTCATTCGGTTACATGTTATTGTTTATGTGTAGTTACTGTTTTAACGTGTCAGTTGTTAATGTTTGTTGTACCACGTGTGCTTTGTAAAAAAAAAAAAAAATCCTCATCATATTATCGACAACACCCACTATCGACCTTTGTAAGGAAACAGCGTTTTGTTTTAATTTCCCTGTCTGATGGACCAATCAGAAGCCGCGCTTTAGTGCACACCTCCTGTCAACAGATGACGCTGACCAATAGGAGCAGAGGAAGGCAGAGACGTGTATAAACAAAGTTGTGCAACCGTGAGGCGCGTGTGCCTGAGCGAGGAGATAACATCGTGTCTTGTACTTTAAATGTACGGAAATGAGGTCAGAATAATTCTCGAAAAGGTGTAAAATATTTCTGTGGTGATATAATCAATCACACGCAACGTTTAAAGTAAGAATTGATCATCCAGAGTGAGGGCGGGTGGGGTCGATATACGGCTCTGGCCGCTGAGTGAAGTTGGTAAATAAGGTTTGACCCTGAGAGGGAGAGAGATAAACGGGATTAAACGCGGGCACGAGCAGCAGCAGGAGGAAGAGGAGGAAGAGGAAGGTGACCAACAACAACCTGCACTGTCTGGAGACTGGACGAGGAAAGAAAAAAAAGGATAAATCTGCTGTTAGAGTTGAATTTAATCACATTTTAGTTTGATCGGTTTGATTCGTCCTTGGAGGAAACGAGAAGCGGAGAGAAACTGCACCGCAGCTGCTGGTGAGGATCTGAAATGCAATGGCGATTATTGCGCATTAGATGATAGATATGCACATAAATATAACGTTTTTTTAGTTATATTCTCTATAATGCAGTTAACCCGTTGTGCAAACCAAACCGGTTTAGCAGAGATAAACCCAGAGCAGCAGACGTGTCTGACGTCCATGGCTGCTCTGTTACTTCTGCAAACTTTACCGCAGCACACGAGGCACAAGAAGACATCTTTATTATTTTAACCTTTCTTCTTTTAAAAAAATGTATTTATTAAAAGCATCTTCGATGTTAAATGCATATGAAGCGTAAAAGTAAACAACGTGGCGCGCGGTTGTTATTGCACAGCCTCGTGGCTACACGCCCACGAGGAAGTTAGAACGATCACTTACTTTCATCGAAATACTTTGGTTTTTTTTTTTTTTCTTTTTCTAACGTTTTGCGTGGTTTGAATATCAAAAAAAGTGAAGTGAAATAGAAGCGGAGGAGCCAGTCTATAGTTTGTTTATAGTTTGTATGAAGCTGCATTGATTAGTCGATTAATCGATTAGTGGAAAACACCAAATCGCTTAATGTTTTGATAAGAGATTTAATCGTTTAAGTCTTGTTTTTTTCTTTCCTGTTGTGGCCTTTTAAAATGAAAAGTAAGATTATTTTCATGTGTCAACAAACTAAACAAAAGTTAAGTCAGAGATTAATTAATGTATAAATGTAAATGACAATAACTTATAATAATTAATTGAATTAGTTTTCTTTTCCTATTTTCATCCAATTTACATTGAAAACATATTTAAATAGTTTAAAGAACTAACATAATGTGTACAAGTGATAAGTAAAGGATAAATATGTGTTTATTTTCATTACAAATTCTTTATAAACCTTGATTAAAAGTTTTAATTATCCTCCGTTGATGAGGAAGTTAATACATAAAAGTCTATTTCTTTGGTCAGTACCAATATAGGGACCGCTGACGTTATTCAAGAAGCTATAAAGTTAAAAAGTTAAAAGGTTTTAGTTGGGAGTGGCTTTATCTGTGTTTTTTTTTCTATATTGGGGCTTTTACAAGCAGAAATTCGGACTATTACAGAGTTTTTGATTCAAATAAAGATAAATCATAGCCTGTGATACGTCATAGTCTTGAAGGAAAACCTGGTTTTTCTCACGTCTCCCCTGTCGGTGGTGGTGACTCTTGTGCTGCCGTGGTTCACCACTGCATACCAACATGGGGAGACATTTTCCACTTTCACGTCAGGATCAGTGACGGGAAGCAGTCCGTTATGCCATGCGGTAATACCAGGCAGCGTTCAGGTATAAACTCACTGTCAGGATGTGCAGACCAGTTATTTTCACAGTGGTGAGTCAACAGCTTATGTAGAGAACGTAGACAACAGCTGAGGCTTAGTCGCGGGGGGTTTCTCTGTTCTTCTTACAATAACGTATGTAATTTCAGCTGGTGTCCTTATATATCTGATAGTGACCTCTGTTTTTAATCAAGGTTTTTGTTGTTCTCATTGTTTTATTATGAAAGAGGCTTGTTTGCACACAGTCATTAACTAATGGGAAGTTGCTCAATAAGTTACATTTGGCAATAAACGGTAATTATCTCCCCAGTCGATAGGCTCAGGCTCAAACTGGCAGGATTAGTTTCTCTGCTTGACTACAAACTTCCTGTCTGAAATCTCAACTCAGAATATGATCTTGAAGGATTGTGGTTGAAGGAGAAACAGGAGAAACTAATAGATTCAAACAAACAAGAATTATGAACCCTACGGTCTGTATGTTTAAGTTTTTAGTTATATATTTTTACATGAATGCAGTCATTGTCATATATCTCTATTCTTCTGTATCGATTCTAGTTGTGGTCAGAGGAAATGAAAACTTAACATCTCTTAAATGACTTAATTCAGTTTCAGTGGAAACGTTCACTTGGACTGAAAGAACCAACTGATTAGCTTTTTTCTTTTCACATCAGATTTTTCTCATATTGAATATCTGCTGATACCAAGTGCTGATATGATAGTTGTATTTTTCTAGATAATAAAGCTACACACCATTTTTTTCAAATAGTTTGTTTCCTAAAAAACTAAAGTAAACAAAACAACTACAAGATATCTTAAGTTTTAATCCATTTAACTGCTTCACAACACGTCTCAAGTTTAATCTGTTTTAATCCAATTTGTAGCTAGTGTTATTATATAAGTGTATAATGTATTTAGTGTTAATATGTTTATGAAAAGTTTATAACGACTTCCCATCATATAAACTAACTTTCCAAAACCCAAAGATTTAGCCTTTATTTTTACATTTGGAGCAGGTCGTCTTCCATAGAGTCGGCCACCATATTTCTATTTCTTTCTAAATAATGGCTATAGCAAGATAACTTTTTATGTTTATATTACCTAAAAAACCACCGTAGCAGCTCCTTTACACTTGAATTAGGAGGCAAGGGTTAAACGGTTAAGTTGCAATATGTAACCTCACCGGTTGAGGTCACTGAATCCTGCTGAGTGAACTTTAAAGAAGCTTGAAAATAATTAAAATAAATAGAATAGTTGTTATTTTGACATCAGTTAGTGAACTAGTCTTTGAACCTTTGGTATAAGTTGTAAGTCGCCGTATCAAATCTGTCCAAATGTTCCTTTAGTCCAACTCTGTCTACTCCTGGTTTTCAGGAAACTTTCTGGAAACGCAGCGTGGCCCTGAAGGATCAAGCATGACCCACTTACTGACTCAGTGTGTATGAGTGTGTGTGTTGCTGACACACATTCCCATATTGCTTCGACACTTTGAGTAACACTTTTTTTCCACTGGCTCGCATCCCAGTTTAGTTGTGTCGAAGCATGCTGTCATCCACCAAACAGCACCTGTGATACTGTAACTAACTCACACAGTGAGACTGCAGTTTGTGACTTGAATTCATTGGAAGCTCAGTTATTTAAGATGAGACTTATTATATATTTATAATCATTATCCAAATCATAGTTTATACTAAGTGTGTGTTACTGTGCCAAATCTTTCTCCCTGTCATATAACTTATCTTTAAAGGATACGCCAGACTGATTCTTGGAAAGATACAACATCATATTTTTAGATAGGCCCTAATAGAAAACAATCTCGCCGTCCTATCAGTTACAGAGAGAAACACGGCGAGGTGAAGTGTGACGGCGAGACTCATACACGAACGAAACACGTGCACAGAAATAGCCGTGACAACCAAACAGCCAACAAACTCCTGCGTCTTAGTTTCCAGTGACATTTTCACATCCAGGCCTGGACCTTGCATACGTGTCTTTAACAATCCACTTTTTCCTCTCTTGTGAGTTGTGAGTTAGGTTAACTAATGGAATGGAGGTCAGGGCTATTTTTAGACAAAGTATTGAAGTTATCTCAAGATGTGACAGCTGTGTGTTAGTGTGTTAGTGAGTGAGCATGTTTCTGAGTGTGTTTACAACAGGCTTAACTTTCTTTTTCTTCTCTTTAGTGGCTTTTTTCTGGAAGCTACCAGGCTCAATAAGTACGAATAATGTAGTGTAACTATTATTTTTATTCACCATGTCTGTCTTTTTCCTCCCGTCTTGTCTTTAGTCCATCATGGCTACAGACATGATGCTTCTGATGCGAGGTTTGGCCAAGCTGAGCCAGGCGGTTGTAGAGACTCAGGCCACTGCTCTGCGCAGTGGCACAGGTACGTTCAAGTTCTTTACTAAAATACTGACACATTGTACGACACTTTTATTAAATTTAAAGTTTTATAACTGATTTTAGAGCTAGTTCATCACCCTTGTTAGCACAGCCTTAACCTTTGCTAGCTCAAAGGATAACAAGCTACCTTGTGATTAGCTTTGCATATTAATTTCAAGGTAATGTTAGCAAATATGCTGGTGCTACTGCCAATACTGTTTTGTTTAATACTGTAGCATTTTATACAAAACAAAGACTTCAGTTTAGTTAAGTTGTTTTACAGAACTTTAAACTTTTGGAATAAAGAATTGTTCTAAAACTATTTTTGCTCATTAGTTGAATGGTAATGTTAGCATAAATGTTAGCAAGTTCAAAGAACTACCAAAAACATTGTTTTACAGATTACAGCAGCTTGTTATGAAATTGAAAAAGGCAATTAACAAAAAGAGTTAGTATCACAGTGAACTATTAACTTAATTAAAACCAGTTAATCTTGGCTACCTTAAACTCACTTGATCGAAAAGTAACGTTAGCACAAATGCTAGCAAGCTGTAGTTCATTTCTATATGCCTTCTCTAAAAATAAAAGATAATAAATTAAAATAGAAGTGTTACATTGTACATTTGGGTTTTAAAAGAACCGGTAACATTGTTGATAAGCCTTTATTAAGTGTATAGAAAGAATGATTTAGGGACGAAAACACAGATGTTCTACGTTTAAAATACTAAAACTATATATTTGTTTTTGTAGATTAAGTAATTACATTATATTTAAATTTGGTATTCATGATCCAGGAATCCCGGGAGTTGGTGCTGCTGTTCAGAGCGTCCAGTCTGCAGCAGAACAAGGCCTCTCGGCGGCCATGATGAAGATGCAGGTATGTGACTGTGTAAATACTGTTGTGCAAGTTGGTGCATGAAGTGTCAAGAGAGCACGGTGAATATGTTTTAACTTTAACTATATCTATCTTTATAGGAGATGTCTGGTCAGCAGCAAACCTCAAACCCAGAGTCAGAGTTTGACTTTCCTCAGGATGACAGTGCGTTCGCAGCTTCAGAGTTCAGGGAAGAAGGTGTAGATTACCCAGGAAGTGGTGCTGATGCAGCAGATGGAACGAGCCACATGAGTGGGAAACAGTCTCTGTTTGAGGGATACAAAGATCCAAGCAAACAATTTGGTGGACACACCAGATCCTACCACCATGATGCCAGGTACAGACAGTCTCAGTCGCAAGTTTTTGCTGCTGTTTGGCAAATAAAGGTATTAACTTTAGTTTTGTTTGTAGCAGACACTTTATTGGACACCATCAACTCTACAACCACAGTCTGAACAGGCACATGTGGAGACAACTATACTGTCAACATCAGGGCTCACAGATCAGGAGCTACCACCAGGACCCGTCCACAGTCGGAGGGCTGACGGCTGAAGACATCGAGAAAGCGAGACAGAGCAAGAGGGCTGAGGGCAAACCACACAAACAGATGGTGATGTTTATTCCTTGATTCATACTTCTGAACACAAACATGTATAAACACTGAATAGAAAATATTAATTAATAGAAAATATTTTTCCTGTTCTGTAGTTGAGTGAACGAGCCCGAGAGCGGAAAGTACCTGTGACTCGTCTCAGCAGACTTGCCAACTTTGGAGGTACAGTCATACATTTCTTTGTTCGATTGTCTTTGCTGATTCACTGTTTTCTGTATCTGTTTATGTGTCTACGTGCAACTCTGCAAGTGCATCATTGTGATTTTTTTCCAGTTTGTATGTTAATAACCATCATTGCGACACATGGAGCAGAACTTGCTGCTAATTAAACATTTGGTGTGGTTTCTCTCCATTTAGTAGATCATATAATCAAGTTAAAATCATTATATACACCATGCTATTATAGTTTCAGTGCAAAATGGAAACTTCTCCAACTTGTAATCTTTAATCTTAATGTAACCGCACATCTGCTGGTATGAGTCAGTTTGCTTATGTCCAGTGACTTTCTCAAGGACGTTATATAATATCACTGAACACACAAATGCGGATGCATATAAATCCAAACATAACAGAACGTACATAGTCAGACAAGGAAAAAAACACACAGGAATATAAGCAATGCTAGTGTCAAGTGTCGGAGCCTGGAGGCTGCAGCTAAACAACCACAAAACGAGGTCAAGCTCACCTTGTGCTTATTAATGGACTAGTGTTCTCATTCAGATAAACACACCTTTGTAGGAAGCTGCAGACTAATAGAGGTGGAGACAGAGAACACCAGCATTTTATACTTATTTGTATTAAAACCTACTCAACAGATGGACGGTTTATTGTTTCCATTTTAACACTGTCACTGTTTCCTGTGACAAACTGTATTTAAAGTTGCACATTTCTGCCACTATCAAATGGTTATATATCAAAATCAATGGTATAATCAAATGGTTATTAACATTTTATCTGAGGCTTAACTATGAGTCTTGACAATATGCAGCACTTTGTATCTCTCTTGGGTGATAATTTGTGGTTGGATTTTTTTCGTGTTATCTATTGCTGAGAAACATTGTAATAACAACATGTTGGTAGAAACATGTCTCTTCTAGTCTTGGGTTCATGTGTAGACGGGATGTGTGCTTTCTTTTCCCCTTATCTAAGTGATAACCTCTTTTAAACCTTCACACAACCAGTGTGGTGAACAGCTCTCAATTAGCCTCAGGTATAGTTTAACATGACAGTCTGTAGCTTCATCACAGACATATGATGGATATGTTAGCAGGTGGTCTTAAAAGGTTGGGACAGTCACTGGAACCAGAAAGAGTCAAAGGAGAATTATAAACAGTGTACAAAAGTAAAACCCCTGAATAGAGTTCTGCCAACACAAATACACGCTGCAGAATTTAGCCGGGGCTCATCAGCCGTTATTCGGATTACAGTGAGACGCAAAAGGCATAGCCGAGTTGATTCAGCATGTTGACAGTGGTAACATGTAGAAGGTGTTGACAAGAGGAGAGGAGGCGGTGGTGGAGGAGGAATGTGTCCTCAATCCGTCCTTCACTGTCCTACAACATTTATTGACAAACTTAGAGGAGTCAATGTGTTTTCAGCTTGTTATGTCTTATTCACAGCTGAGAACACACATAAGCAATGCAAGTTTGACAAGGTTTTGATTGAGGTAGTGATTAATTGTGTCGTAAATCTGTGCAACAGCTTCGGCTTCTTCCTGTTGCTATGCATTTCACTGTTTTCAGAGGTTTTGCTTGTGGCCAAACGCGAATGTGTGTTTCATTTTTTTTCCTGGTTTTGAATATCAAGTAAAGGTAGATATTCTGTAAACAAACTGCTCTCTGGAGTGATCGACGGACACTTGTGCTCGGTCCGGAAAGATTTTTGTCCGTCTGAGAAATGTCAGAGAAAAATACCGAGCTGTTTTGACTGCAGGCTGCACACATTGAGGTCGTACACATATGTATAAATATACTCAGGCACACGTGGACAACACGTGCATGTCCTCCAGAAAAGCTCCATGTAATAGTACTGTACATTTTCTCCAAAGTCGTGGCGCACATTTTTACTCTTTACTATTTCTTGGTCAGCTTGTCTCTAATAATAGAGTTGCTGGCCTGATTTTTTTTCAATTTTTTTTTCTATATATTTTTGTGTGTGTGTGTGTGTGTGTGTGTGTGTGTGTTTTCTTTCTGTGGAATCTCAGATTCGACACTTTAGGGACTCATGTCCAACTGATTACGTAACAGTTATGTAAGGCGGAGGCCCGACTCAGGGTAACTCGCCGATAAACAGACTCCATCTTGTGCAGTCTTGTTTTTTTTTCTCTTTTCAGTACCTGCCAAAATAATCCTCTTAACTTGAATAAGTAGAAATATTTCTCTTTATTCATCACATAATTAGATGATTTCTATAATTTCCACCCACTCTGATTACTCAGCAGTGTTGCCGTGTTTGTGTGACATTTATGTGGTTTTTATATTCCCAACACGTTTATACATTGTTGTTCTGTTTCCTTCAGGTCTAGCTGTTGGTTTGGGTATCGGAGCTCTGGCTGAAGTTGCCAAGAAAACCATCAGACACAGTGGTGTAGCAGGTAATTTTGTCTTTTTTTTTTTTTTTTGCACAGTGAATTGATTGTACAGCAAAAGAAATTCATGCAAACAGCAGATTTGGGATCATGTCTTGATAAAGTCATTATTAAATACTAGTTGGAGACTTTTTATTCTCATGAAAAGAGACATTTGTGTTTTTCTCAGGCTGATATTTTGCAACAACCTTTCGGCTCCATTCATCCCGCATGTTTTAACATGCTACATACTTTTTTGTGTGTACACACAAGGAGCAAATACACTGATGCCAACTCTCCTCCTGAGCCGACATTCCTGCTCTGTACCATGACCTTCTTAATCTTAAAATATCACTCAGATGAAAAGGAGCATATGTGTGTGTTTGTGTGTGTAAATCTGTGCGTCTGTTCGTGGGCGTTTAACGTTGTGTGTGTTTGTGTTAATCCCGGCAAAGAAGCGCTGAGCGCAGTTGTAAGTATGTTTATGTGATTGTTAAATCTGTTAAAGCCTCTGAAGGTGGCGTCAGACCAGACGCACAGAAACACACGACCTGACGACCTACTAACATATAAACACTACGGGTTTATGTTTGAAACCACATGTTGTGTTTGAACCTGAAACTAAAGCTGCTGGTTTTGATTTAGATCAAAGCTGGAAGTCTTCACCTGTTCTGCTAGGTTGTGTGTTTTTTTTTTTTTGTTGATGTATCGGACATAAACGTGTCCTTAATTGTCTAGTTCATCCCATGTTCAGGTAGCGTCCTGTAATCCTTTGGTCGATCAATTTCTTCCATTTTCTAGTAAAGATCAATCCTCTGAACCTCAGGCAGAACATCGTCTTTTCCATTGCATAGATTTCTCCAACTCTCTGTCCACTCTGTCCATCTTTATCTTCTTTTACAGACCATAAACAGTGTTTTACACACATATCAATCTTGATAATCACACCTGCTTTAGGCGTGATTAAAGACAGTAGTATACAACTTTAACATTATAAGAAAATTCATGGTCCTAAATGTCTTTATCATTCGATATATTTTTACCCAAGGAGCGATGAGCACTTAGGTTTCCACTCTGCCTTCACCGCTGTTCCTGTGACCGAGAAATTTCACTTTTAATTTGTGTTGTAACGAAGAAACTGTAAAACTGTGATCTTTAGCTATATTTGTGTTTTCGTGTTTTGCTTCAGGTGATAATAAAAAAGCTGTTTTGGACTCCAGTCCCTTCCTGTCTGAAGCGAACGCCGAACGCATCGTCAGGACCCTCTGCAAAGTCAGAGGAGCGGCGTTAAAACTGGGACAGATGCTCAGTATTCAAGGTGAGCTGCTAACTGATACTTTGACGAACAAAAGAAGAAGTAAACAGCGAAATGTATATCACACGATTCAGAGGGTGGATGGTAAACAGGAAAAAAATAGAAGAATAGGACAGAGGTAGTTTACAAAACAAAATCTAAAGCCAGACACTGGAAATGCACAGTGTGTGGTGAGGAAACCCGCCAACAAATGTACACAAGGGCTGTTGTTGTTATGGAGGCTGCAAGTCACCTTCCATATTTAGCTTCGCAAACTATCCAGTTCAAATTAAAGCACAAGAAAACCCTGGATCACCAGTGGCAGCAGTGAAACTTGGCACAGACGAGTGGCTGTTGTTGATCATTTACTGCCAAGAGTCGAGTTCAGGTCAAGTGTTCTCTGTTGTAGTGGATGAAAACAGGTGAGCTGCTGCACATAAGGCAGATAATAAGAGTTGAAGCCGTAAATGTTCTGGCACAGAGAGAGTCAGGTCGGGTAACAGCAGTAAACACATCGTTAATTTTGTTTGTGGCTGCAGCCAACACTTCCTGACCTTGACTGCTTTACCTTTGTCCTTTGGCATTAATGTTTCTGAGATCTGAAAATATTAGTAGGACTTTTACACACATATTACAGTGTGGCAGATGTAATGAGCCATAAAGACAGTAGTAGGAAAGAAAAGACAAGAGACATTAGCTGCTCTGTGTTTCCTAATCGGTTTTCAGCACAGAGGATTGACCTTGTGTGTGCACATATGTGGTTATTTACAAACCAGGCCCAGCTTTTACTGTACCTCTGAAGTGGTGACAAGCAGATTCTTAACTTGTGGACAAAGGGTCACAGGAGGTTTCTGCACACTGCTCAGCCTGCACCGAACAAAAAAAGTCGAAAACAATTTATAGAGAAGAGATGTAAGACTTAATTTAGAGTTTGATTGACTGGAGTGGTCTTAACAGTGCCGCTGACATTTATCTGACATGGCAGGAATGTAGTTATGCAGTTGCAGCTGAATGATTGTGGGACCAACTATTGAACGCTTTAGCACCAGTTCAAAATAGTTTCAACCTTCAGGGGTTTATAACTATTTTAAAACTGACTGATAAGATGTGATGTGTTACAGTGATTCCTCATAGTATCATCGCTGTCGGCCAAAGACAACCCTGCGAATCCATTTAGCCTGTGTGTTATGAAATGTTATGACAGATGTTTTACTTGTAGCCTTTGGAAACACATCTAATATCAACTTGTGTCTCAATACTTGCGTTTCTGTCCAGTTTGAACAAACCTTCCTGTGTTTCAGATGATGCGTTCATCAACCCTCAGCTCGCTAAGATCTTCGAGCGCGTTAGACAGAGCGCCGACTTCATGCCCATCAAACAAATGACGGTAGGAGTCGCACATTTTTAGCCGTATTACATTATTATTATCAAGCCCATAGTAAACTTGTTTTTGATTATAACAGCACTCTTTGTGTTTGCATGTAGAAAGCGTTAAATAATGACCTAGGTCCCAACTGGAGAGACAAACTGGAATCGTTTGAGGAGCGTCCGTTTGCGGCAGCATCTATCGGCCAAGTTCACCTGGCGAGGATGAAAGATGGCAGGGAGGTAGCAATGAAAATACAGGTAAGCTGTGAACTTTGTTTTTATATGTGTGTTTACACTGTACAGTCTAGTGTTGTTAAGATAAACGCTGTTTTATCTGATCCCCTGGTATCTGTCGATGGACTTTGTCTAATTGTTCTCCTTATGGAAGATCTGCCTTTAATGATTATTCATAATAGTATTATATTATCTCATTGTTGAACTTACTTAAAAGGACATTTTGAAAAGTAATAATTGGATTGTGATAAAAGGAAAAAATACAAGAAAGTGCTACAGAGATGTCGATATTTTGTCTTATTTTATGATTTATTTAAACTTTTTTTTTCCACTGACCCCTCTGTGTTTCTGGTTTATCACCAGTATCCCGGTGTGGCTCAGAGTATCAACAGCGACGTCAACAACCTGATGACGGTGCTGAATATGAGCAATGCGCTGCCCGAAGGTGCACACTCAGATCAACAGATGCACGCAAACACAAGCACATTCACCTCATTCGTTCGCATCTAATCATTTACGTGTGATTCTATTTTTGTCCGTCTGTTTCCGTGGCCCGACTCTTAATTTTTCTGTCGTTTTCTGTCTTTCTGCCTCTTCCAGGTCTGTTCCCAGAGCATCTGATAGACGTCATGAGGAAAGAATTAGCACTGGAGTGTGACTATATCAGAGAGGCACGGTGTGCGAGGAAATTCAGGTATTTCTTGGAGAATGTGTGTGAGTGTATATATGATACAGTAGGTGCTGGGCAGTATGGTTCATATATCACAGATATGAGAAATTATAATCTAATTTTTAAGTTGCATTTCTTCATGTTTGATTTAGGGAGCTGCTGAAGGATCATCCCTTCTTCTACGTACCAGAGGTGATAGAGGAGCTGAGCAGCCACAGCGTCCTCACCACAGAGCTGGTCCCTGGGTTTCCTCTGGACAAGGCCGAGAGTCTCACACAGGAGCTGAAGAACGAGGTACAGCAGGCAGGAGCACATTAGCTAATGAGTTAGAGGTTTATGTATGAGAAGCAGACAGACAACACGTTTCTTATGTGGATGATTAGACCTCTAGTGGCAGGAATGGGAACTGCTTCTGCTTTAATCCCTGATTTCTTCAGCTGTTTACAATTCTTTCTTTCTTTCTTGACCATGTTGCTAAAGTTAGCACAATATATGATTTGGTTAAGTAATGAATAACAATGAAACCTGTTTATCTTCATTTGTGCCTCAGATCTGTCAGAACATCTTGATATTGTGCCTCAGAGAGCTGTTTGAGTTCAGGTACATGCAGACTGACCCAAACTGGTCCAACTTCTTCTATGATCCACAAACACACCGGGTGAGTCTGTTAACTCTAAAAATTATAACAACGATAAAAATAAAGCAGTAACAGATTTGAAACTAATGAATGGTCATTGGATTGTGTGTCTGTAGGTGGCGCTGTTGGACTTTGGAGCCACGAGAGGATTTGATCAGAGTTTCACGGACGTTTATATTGAGGTAAGAGCCTCGGTCTTACTTTACACTCATTATTGTCTTTATCATAACAGAAACATAAAGTTTTAGTTGCTGTTTATCACTAACTGTTAACACACTGATCTCATCTTCATCAACACTCTTGTGTTTTGATTTGTTGCTAATTTGCTTGATAAGTTTTATGTAAAAAATGTATCAGAGAGATTAAGTTGACAGTAGTAACATCATGACCTGTTTGTGGTTATAGATAATCCGTTCAGCTGCTGAGGGCGACAGTGAGGGAGTTTTGAAGAAATCTATCGAGATGAAGTTCCTCACCGGATACGAGTCCAAGGTAATTATCTCTCCATTTGTGTTTTTTTTTTTGTTTTTTTTTTCCATCGGAAACTATAGCTGAGTTTTTTTGACCCTTCATTTCATTTGTTTAATTAAGAAATACCAATGAAAATCAGAGATGTGTCCATAAACTAAGGAAATATTTGAGTTTCAGTACTGTTTAATTGGTCATTAAAGTGTAAATTGTCTCCAAAAGGTTGAATTTTTAATATCTAAACATGTTTGCTGAGCTGAATGACCATGAGCAAGTTCATCTGATCTACTTCTGAGGCAAAAACTCAGTTGAAATACAGGTCGTTGTAAGTTCCGTGTGTTTCTCTGTGTCCAGGCGATGGTGAACGCCCACGTAGATGCGGTGATGATCCTTGGTGAAGCCTTCGCTTCCAAAGAGCCCTTCAACTTCGGTTCTCAGTCCACCACAGAGAGGATCCACAACCTCATCCCCGTGATGCTCAAACACCGTCTCACTCCGCCTCCGGAGGAAACATACTCGTTGCACCGCAAGATGGGCGGCTCGTTCCTCATCTGCTCCCGGCTGAACGCTAAGCTGCAGTGTTACGAGATGTTCCAAGAGGCGTATCAGAAATACTGGGAAGGCCGCACGCCACCACCTCGCTCGGCCTAAACCAGTCTCACATGTCAGGTGTTTTTGATGGACGGGTCCCAGGGCCAGAGGCAAAGTACACGTCTGTTGAGGTCGGTTGTCAAGACGCAGGACTGCAGAGCAAAAGGCCGTGTTACCTGCCCATAACTGGTCACTGTTCACCAGCTCATCTTTCCCATTCTGGGCAGCCTGCTAACAATAAGGTTTTGAAAGGCACCTTAAACGTATTTACAGCATGACACCATTTGGGTAAGGGACAGCAACATGGCATCTGGAGTGCTTGAAGGCCAAACTCATTTCTATATATGGCTCTGAGAGGACAGACTGAAGAGAGTGGGGAGGTGGTTGGAAGAAGAGAGGAGGGAGAAACAACCTTGTTTAAGACTAACAACAACATAGAGGATTTGAATCTTATCACCTCTCTTGTCTTTATGATTCTTGTGGCGTTTTTTTTTTTTTTTTTTTTTTTTGTTGTTGTTGTTGTTGTTGTTGTTGTTGTTTTGTTTTTTTTCCATTGCTGTGTTTTGTTTAACTTTTGGAAAATCACACCCAAGAGTTGAAACTGTTTGCCATCTACAACAAATGTCCTGGATGGTAACACTGATTGTATGAAAATAAACGTCTGAACTTGTATTATATAAACTCACTGTCAGGAAATAATTGGGTTACTGTAATGTGACCAACATGTCTGGTTCATAATTCAGGCTCAGTCTAAATTCAGACAGTCAAGTCATTAAAGTAGTTTTGATACAAATAAACGTAGTTTATAGAGACAGATTCAGTGCTGAAGTTCAGATGTTGCCAAGTGAACAAGTTCAGGGTCTGTTTTTACCATTTTGTAGAAAACATGACAAACTGGAATTTGTCGACATTTTCACAACGTTTAACTCATGTACAGTATTTGTAGTACGCACATTATCTTCTGTATCAATGTAGCCATCTACATTTACAGAACTGAATGATGCTTGGGGTCTAATTTCAGTTGCTGTGTTGAGCTTTTATCTTTGTAACGGGACATTTGTCGGTGTGTCATTGATTCAAACCGTTTGCTTCAAATGACATCACATGTGTTTTTAATGAACCTCTGGTTAAGGCATGATTTCTTTCTTTCTTGGAATGAAAGTATGCAAAGCTCTTACTAGATGTTTCCTTTTTGTTGCATTCTCTGATACTTTATTTCCATATGTTTGAGATTTATTGCATGAATTGCAGTTAATTTCCGACAAAATTATTAGTATTGTGGCTCAGGATTTTACTTGTCAGACACGGTTTAGATTCAAACCATGTAGAAATGAACACGCATGGATCCATGTTGCTTTCTCTCTCTCTCATATCAACATGGGGCCTGTGCTTGGCCATGAATATTAACAAAGATGGGGATGGAGGAAGCTCATCCTGATATCTCACAAGCTCAGCTCGTGGACTCACCTTGTTTCCAAGTCGATAATCTCCATGTCATCTCCAGGTGGTGAAGTCCTCCGTCACCTGGCTGGTGTGTAACTGAAAGTTCACTCTACTGTGCTGTGTGAAGACAGTTATTATGGCGTGGACGATGGAGAAAATGAAACTTAAAATAAAAACAAGGTGCCTGTAGTTTTCCAGTGAAAAGGTTTTAGTTAGGAATTTGTACTTTTTATTTCATATCAAGACTCAAATTTTCCAATTAAAACACATTCTCAACTAAATGTCGTGGTTATGGTATTGTATGAAAAGAGTAAATGTTTGAATTACTCTTGTCATGGGTGTCTGTGTGGTCTTAATACCTTTCTGTGCATTTAAAGGGGCTATAACTCTTTATATAATATACACGAGTGTGTGTTTAGTATACTGGCTTGGGTAAGAGGTTGTAACGTGAGTTTAAGAGAGAAAATACAACAGACAGAGACTGAGTTTGTCTCCCTTATTTAGAAAATTCTTGGCAAGCAGCACACGAACTGGCAGAAAGCCTGGGAAATGGGAACACACACTGATATTTAGAAATATGTACAATACACGTACTGTGTAGACAAATGAAAAACCAGTACTGATGCACAGGAAATCCAGCCAGTTATGTTTTTTATTCCAAAAAGTGTTGCATCTTTCATTATTAAACCCACAGTTTGTTGTATTTCATCTCAGTGTCCAGCAGGTGATGCTAGTGAGTTACTATCAGGCCGTAACACTGACATCATCCCAATAAAAGAACAAAACACAACCTGCCTGAAGCCAGGAAGCCAGAAAATTACATGAAACTCATGCTTCAGGTGTCACTTCTGTTTTATTACGCAATAACCTGTTAGCAGAGGTGGAAAACATTGTGATGAAAAATGATTACACAAAGTAACAATTGTCATTAGATGCAGTTTTTCGGCTGCCAAGCAAATATCCTCCAGTGTTTATTATATTTTATCCCATAAGAATGTAATAGTCTTTTGGAAGCATGAGCTTTGTGCATTTCCATTAATTCTAGTCAAATACCATCTCCTACATCCTCAGAAAAAAGTTTCTGAAACTATTCTTAAAACTAAATTTGATCCTCAGCCAGCTCTGTGCTAAACTACTGGTTGGTTTTATTGAGTTTATAGGTGACTGGTTGAATTTAGTCCGGATTTATTCTTTTTGTCCCAGGTGCAAAACATTGTGTACTCAGCGTGGTCACTGTGTTACATCTCAGTGACCCAAAAGTGTTTTGACACTGCAATTTGCTGAGCTGAGATGGAAATATCTCAAATGTAGTTGTGTTTACACTACAGGGAGGATGGTGGGAGAGTTTAGAGGAGGATGTTGTGCGCCGTGTTGTGGTTGAAAAATCCTTATTTGGTGAGAGAAGACATGCAGGAAGTCTGGGCTCTCTGGGCTAACTTCCTTAGTTTTCTTCAATGTCGTTTGAATCTATTTTTCTTATCTTCATCACTAAAATCACATTATAGATGGTTTGTAAGACTGTTATTAATATTGCCACAGAAACAGATAATGTGTAATATAGTGGCATTGATCTAAGTCTTGAAGATAAATAAGATAAACTGACTATATAATGCATGAATTAGATGACATTGAGTCGAGTTTGTCAAGATGAGCCACCACCTCCCAAAGCAGTTTTCCATTTTCTGTATCATTGCTAACTTTAAATTCACATATTCTGCTGACTGTACATGAAAGCAGTAGACATTGAGGCAACAGTGTCTACTGTTAGGTAATAGAGCATATCAGTGGTTTCTTTATTGCATATATATACACACACACACATTAGCAACCATATAAATCTAAAGTGTTAGCATGCTAATATTTGCTATTAGCACAACAACAAAATCACTGTCACTTAATATAAATGGGAATTATTTTGTTTATGAACTAATTTAGTTTAAAAAAAAAGTTGGTTAAGTCTGACTCGAAGATGATTCAGACACAATAAACACCACTTTATACAAACTTTACTGCTGATTTAACTTAGCTAACAAGCTAATTGTTGCTAAACGCGATTTTACGTGAAAACACGCGAAGACGCGTTCTCGCGAGATTTGAAACGCTGGGTCGTTTTAGCTTCAGCTGACGTCACCGACAATCAGGAAACGAAGTAAGGACAAGTTCATGGACACCTGTTGTTGTACGATTTCTGTCATTTATGGAGACAGAACAAAAAAGAAGAGACTGGAGAGGAGTCAAAGTCGCAATAGGACTGACAAGTAAGATTTAAAAATATTTACCTGCTATTTAATTCTGGCCATGTGTTGTCGTCATGTTAGCATTTAGCATTTATTAGCTGTTTAGTGCAAGGTTTGCAGTTAAATATGCAAAATACTGCAAAAATAGTCCAAAGGCCGGTGTCAACACACTTAAGTTTTACATTTTAACCTGTAGGGGGCAGGAATATACGAAATGCAAATGAAATAAACGCATCAACTCTGGTTTAGGTTTAAGATATGAGTATGAAATACAAACTGATAGTGTTCACAGAGACAGTTTTCATGTCATGCACTGTTTTGAGCTCAGGTATATTCAATAAGGTATGTTTATTCACAAGTCAGATGTGAATTAACACATCATTTATTTACATAAACATGTGCCCATATTGATTGCCTTCTGTACTTACAAGACTACATGCCCCTCTGTTAATTCAGATCCGCGCTGTAAACAGCCTGATCATGTCTGCCTGTTTATCTCACAGGATGAGAAAACAGCAAATACTTTCCTCCTGCTGCAGCAGTGACCTATGAAAAGTCTGTAACAGGCTGAACAGATTGCAAATATTCATTATGTGAATAATTACGACTAATGTTGATTCACATCGTATCAAAAACACAGATCATTCAATCAAAAGTACTGAGCCTTTAGAACCAAAACTTTTTTTTAATCGTAAGATATTGTATCAGTCACCTCAAAGGTCCTAAAATATTGTCACAGAATTAAGCTACAATCGTAAAGTAGTTAAATCAGTCTGTGCGTGCATGTGTGTGTTACTCTATACAGTCATTTAACACCAAAGATATGCATGCAAGAAAACTGTACATGGCAGTATGTTCATTCTACACTTGGAAAAACAAACACAAAAACCATCATCATTAAAATAAAATAAAATAGAATAAAATAAAAACATGATAATAACTGATAATAATAGTGTCCAAACAAAAAAAAAAAAGCAAATCCAAATAAAGTAAAGAAACTGCAGCACCACTTCTACAGAAAAACAAAAAACAAAAAACATGTGGGAGGAAACATTGGACATTTGTTAGGCATAAAATATGATCAGAATTACAGACGACATCATCATTATCATCATCTTTCCCACACTCTAAAACTGTACAACATGTACACGATCAAAACATAAGAATGTTGGTGTTGTTATTAAATGTACAGTATGTATTCTCAGCAGGGGTATTTGTCTAACATGGTGAATTAAACCCCTGGAGAGATGGAAAAAAAAAGATTAGATAGACATAAGAGGGAACAATCAGAGCACGGATTATGCAAATGAAGTTTGATTTCTCTAGGCACATACAATAATAATATTGGGATTTCACCGTACACAAATTTATCTCAGCTTTTATCCAGAAATGCTGCATGACATCAGCACAATCTGCCCAATGTTACAAAAGAGGTAATAATCTGCTGTTCTCTTGTATTTTTCAGGTACATCATAAATAGCAGTTGGTTAAATTGGCTCAGCTGGAGCTCATTCAGTTTTGCCAGCTCATTTCCAAAAATTGCTATTCACACAATCGTAATAATTTACTGCTTTCCAGTAGTCACATGTCTCATTCTAGCTGGTTTAATTCTTTTCATCTGAGGCTGTTTGACCTTCGCTACTCTTGGATATTTTTCAGGGGAATAAGCCAACGATACAGCGCTTGAGAAAAGTTACCATTGCATCATGGGAAAAGCCTCAGTTGGATCAGTGCTTCCAGGGCTTTTCTGTTAAATATTACAGTTCTCTGAATTTAGAGTATGATAGAATTATCCATCTTTATGACCTACAGACGCTCCCACGCAGTGAAGTTGAATCCAAACCATATAGAGTATTCTCCATACGCATAAACACCCACACAATAATATATAGATAATATACACAATTTTTCCTTTGTACTTTCTCTTGGAGTCAGTGAGACTCTCATCAGTCAGTGTAGATAAGACAAAAGTAGCCGTTCAAACCCTGCACCTCAGTCACACGCCTCACTGACATTACTGTAACTGTAACTGTGTCATAATGTGACAGACGGGGCGGTGACTTAACTTCCCCAGAATGGCCAATGGTTGAGGGTTGATATTTTGAAAGCTGTAAATTAGATGCAATGCTTTAATAATGTGTGATATCGTTTTGACACTGATTTACACATTTTAGAGGTGTGACCATAATTGTCAGGAAGTCTGAGTCATTTTTAACACAACCATGAAATTTTATGGTGACGTGCATCTTGTGACTAAAAGTGAGACACAACATCTCGAGGATGCGTTCGCCTCCAGTCAAAAAACCTCCATCGTAATCAAGTTATCATTCAAACTGTCCACACAGCAGAGTCATTTATAGGTTAATAACATGCTCTGCAGAGATGTTTGTCCCACATCATTTGCTTAAGTAATTGCTGATTCTGTGCACAACATTTGTTGAATTCAGTGACAACGATTTGGTTAAATATGAACGTTACACTACGGAACTGTTTTATTTAATGAACATGATTTATATTGACTACAACAACAATATTCTGAATATTGATCTTACTCCAAATAAGATAATATTTCCTTTATAGTGTTTATATTATAGATTATAGATTATTCACAACACGTCTTTTCCCTCCAGAAATGTTCGCTTATTCATGTCATATTTTGATTATTGTTTATTTTGAATGTAACCTTATTCAGGTTCATTCAGAATATCATCTTATTCAGGTTGAAATCAGAGTATTCAGAACCTTTAATTTTGTGTCATTTCTAAACACCAAAATGGTGTAAATGTCACGATGGAAAAGCTACAAATAACACATCAGAGGCTAATGCTCAAATCAGTCTACGAAACAGTAAAATGTAGCAATAACCTAATGACATCGAACACTGATATAAGCTGCTTAAAGCAGCGTGGCAGCTGCACCAGGCAGCTAATTAAGAGGCAGTGGGAACTCTGGTTGTGGAAACACTGTTTTGACTGCACCTGTCACATTAACATTGTTATAGATAGGTTTTTGCAGAAGTATTTTTTATTATTATTATTATTATTCTCCTTTTATTTCTTTTAATTCAGCAGAATTTTTGCAGAATTTACCAAAAGTACAGAAATACACTTATTTATCTCACACCTTCATGTTGATAAATTCCCATTTGCTCTTCATTTATTCCATCACATCAGTTGACTCATTTTTGATAGATTTGTGGTTTTGATCATATTAAAATATCAAAGAGACAGAACTCTAATATCACTGTTATATCACTCAACAAAATACAAACACATTGTTTATCTTATCCACTGTGTTTCGCCTGTCTCGTTTCTTTTAATCGTAAATATAAATGTGCTTTAACTTTAACTTTCTGTCATGTCTCTGCTTCTCTCTCTCTTTCTGTCGTCAGCTACGGGTCATCGTAGAGCTAAAGATCACCGTCACACTTGAAGGAGGTTGAGATGGTCTCTCAGACATCTTGGGGAACACCCTGGTCTCTATAGCCTGAGGATGAGGAAGGTAATGGGCAAACAGAGAGAGAAAGAGGAGGGGGGTGGGTGGGGAAAAAAAAGATGTTTGAAATTGTAGAAATGACTCTAGACCATTATCTGGCTTTTATGGCACCGGTTAAAAGGGGTTTTTAAGAGCTGCTTGCAATTACACAACATTGATTTTTGAGCTTTTGACAGTGATTGCCTTTCTCCATTTCATTTAAATGAGCAAACAGAAACCAGATAGGTTGGCACCGGACAAAAAGGAGCTGGACTTGAGGCATTAAAAGCTAATGGTTTATCAAGTATTATGGATCGGGAACTTAAACTAACTCCATCAGTGATGCACAAAGAGTCCTCTCTTATTAATGAGCCAAGATTGTTTTAACAGAAGGGTAAAAGCCTCACAGAGCAAACAGTTTTATCACTCACTCAGAGACAGTGTGTCAGATTAACGGTGGATAAGATCTTTTAAAACCAAAACACTCAGAGGAATCCCTCTTATTAATCTTTATTCAGTGTTTTTAAGTAGGACTGTATAGCAGCGCTTCAAAGGGAGTCCCTATTTTGTTAGCTTTACATCCACATGGACGAGAGCGTACGTTCATTTGCACATGTTGTGTTTGGGTTTGGAGATAAACACAGTCCCGCTGACAGTTTCACACTATTCGCCTGATCAACAGTTGGTGATTACACTCCAAGAAACCGAAAAAAATGTGCCAACAACGGCAGAGAGGAAGAGGAGTGCTAGCAAAGCAAACAATGTAGGTTTAAAATTCATCCAAATTTTTTTTTTTTTTTTATGATTTATGTGGATATTTTATGAGGAAGGAAATGTATCTAAAACAACAGTGGAAACATACCATCATGCCAATAAAACTCCACAGAACATTTTTAAACAAATCTTGGCAGATATTGTGGAAATTTCTTATCAGCAGTGCGATGATGCAGATGAAGTTTACTCAGTTGTCATGGAGATTTCATGCGTGTCACATGCTCCAACTGTTGATCACGTTGAGACTGTGTAATCTTTTTTTTTTGTCAAACTAATTTAATCAACATCAACCATAAAGACCGTGTGATTCGGCTTGTAAAGATGTAAGTCGACCACAGTTTCCAAGGTCAGCGGTTAACATTGATGCTTGAACTCATGAAAATGAGGCCAACTGTTTCTGAGGATGCCAAACATATTTTGTCATGAGAAAGTTCTGAGTAAATATTATTTCTAAGCCTGGGGTTGTTTTGACAGACCCCATATCTCTTTTAATTTTAGTCAGCTTGACCCTTCGTTATGTATGTGACATGCTTTTACATCACTCCGTAGTTTAATCAGCTGTTGATTCTGAGTAAAAGAAAAAGAAAATATAAAGAAACACCTACCGTCAGAAACTTTGGTTCATGAAGACGAGGAGCAGAAGGAGGAGGTGGAGAGAAGAGACAAGAAAGAGACAGTTAGTCATGTTTTTTTAACACTTTTCAAGGACTCGGTGTAGTTGTGAAGTTGACTGTATTAAAGCAACAACAACAACAAAAAAACAGGCCAAGTTTTAAGGAGAAAAGATAATCTGAGCTGACCTTTGTTTGATTCAGATACATTACTCGATCAAACAAAGACATGTGCAGTAACGCAACCCTGGTTTAGTCGATCAATAAGCTGAAAGAGACGGAGCCAGGAAAAGACAGAGATGGAAAAAAAAAGTGAAGAAGAAGCCGAGGCTGAGAATGGAGAAGGAGACAGGGGGAGTGAGGGGAGGGAGTTGGCGGGGAGTGGGAGGAATAACATGAGAGAGAAAGAGAGGGAGTCAGGATATGGTAAGATCAAATAGGAACAATCATTAGATAGAGAGAGAAAAGGTGCAAGGAAGGCAATCAGTGGGAGGAAAATAATGCCATGATCATTAAATAGATCTAGAATAGAGAACTAGAAGAGAGGATCGGCTGTTTGTAGAGACGGAGTTATGGAAAAGACAAAATACATTGATCATATGCAACACACGCTCATTAGAGAAGACTGGAAAGACAGAACACTGATAAATATGCCACGTTATCAGAGTGATTCATTGCCTGGTTTTAGAGGAAGAAGGAAGAGCTCGGTAAGAGCCAAACTCCCAAAGCTCCAAAGGCGTGCACTGTGCTGATGAATAGTTGAATAATAATTGATCTCGGAAGCAAAGAGCATGCATGATTTTAGCATGAAAACATGGCGTTCAATAGCTAATAGGAAAATGGTTCTCAAATTCAGTATAAATATTCAATACGCTGCTACCAGGAGCAGGGATTTTAACAGCAATTGTTGAATAAGACGTGTGCCCAGAGGTCTGAAAAACAGTGGGAAACAGGCTACAAAAACACACCAGGAGGGACAAGGGGGCTCTGCACACACACACACACACACACACACACACAGGCAAGCAGCAATTACCTCACATACGCACACTCATACATACAAAGAAGACAGCACTGGGGTAATACAAAGGCTCCCTTAGCACAATGGGGATGTGACTCTGTGTGTGTGTGTGTGTACATGCGCGCGCGCGTGTGTGTAGCACTTGTTCATGCATCATTGCCTGAGGAGAAGACACTACGACACTACTTTCTGGCAGAAAAAAAATTACTGAACCTCTCAGTCTCAACATCTACCTAAGAGAGAAGAAAAATAAAATTGAGCCACCCGCTCCGGCTGCTAATTGCCTCATTTTGTGAACACAAGACTTAAAGCTTGACGCTGGCAACGATCCATATTTTTGTTATTGTCAACAAATCTCATCAAAAGAACTAAATCAACAGTAATTTAGTCTGTTCTTCAGGACGTCTGTGGCACCTGAGCCAACGGTGCAGATTCAGTATGTTTTTAAATGGTTGTAGCCTTCGTCGGATGTTACTCAAACACGAGTAGATGGTGAATTTGTTGGAGGTGGCTGTTGCACAGGAGGTAAAGGAGCTTGTCCACCAATCAGAAGGTTGGTAGTTTGATTCCCAGCTCCTCCATTTTTATGGATCAAAGTGTTAGTGTGTTTAACTGTACATGGCACCAGTGTTCATGCTGTAGAAATGTTGTAATTATTTGGACAAACTTTGACGGACTGAACTCAGACACCCACTGTGTGGTACATGAGTCAGACAAAAGCAAAATAGACAAACCGAGAAGAAACGAAAGAGATAAGCACAGATCAGCTGCTCCTTACTTGCCAGGATGACCATATCCATTCCCCAGAAGATGCTCATGATCCATCCAACCATGATCACAGCTGTCAGTATCTGGATCAGAGCCGCCGCCACGTTGAGCCAGAATACACAGCACACGCCTCGTTCTGAGATCAGCTCGCTGCGAGCGCCGCACAGCACAGTGAACGCTGAGATGAAGGTACCTGTGGGATAACAAAACAGCAACACATCTCGTTACATATAAAAACAGCTATTTTTCATTGCGTTTGACTCTTATGATGTGTTTATCTCAACGTGATGAAGACTCTTCTTGATTTCCAATGAACTAGAGCAGACTCCAAACTTTCCAGTGAAATAAACAAGAAGTGTTCACTTTTGACTTAATGGCATCTGTTATGATTACAAACTGACTAACCATCACCACCGATGCGTAACCACAATGCTATGTTCAGCATCTTTACATTAGCGTTTTACCACAAGTCTTTTGACCTGTCTGACTGTTTAAACTACGACATTTGCTGTGATGTCGTATCATATACAGAAAAGTAGACGGTTGTAAACTGAAGCGGCTCAACACAGCGTTACCCAACACTGTCCAGCCAGCATCCCTCGAGTAAATGAGTCAGTATTTAAGAAGCTGCAGTGAGTGAGTATCTGTGGGTCTGTGGTGGAGAAAAGAGTCCAGAAAGACTGAGCTGAAACAGGATTATCTCTGTGGACAAACCTCGTCTGCCTGAATGAAATCCAATATGAGCCGTCGTCCCATTATCGGGACACCCTCGACCTTCCCAGAACACGAAACACATTCACCGTACAGTAAACCAGGCGGGTGTGTGTGTGTGTGTGTTGGGCATGTGTCAAACACAGAGGTGACTGTAAATCTCAGAGCTCACAAATCAGATTATTTCATTACAGATTGTTTCCATGACAACATCCTCCCAAGAATAGGGCACACACTGTATTATAGTGTACTATAATTATGTACTTTGACTTCTTATCTTTATCTCATATTATCAGTGGTATACTTAAATTTGCCCAATTAGCTCATTTACTCTCTAACTCTATTTAACAAGTTGATTTTTTTATTAAAGACATTTTTCACTGGCGTGAAAACAAAAACACTAAAAACTTTACATAATCAAATAAAAGTGAAGGATGTTGAAGTTGCTCAGCACAAAGAATAGATGCATTGACTCAGTTGTGGTCTAAAGAGATTATAATATTTATAGAAGCAATAAAGAAAATGACTGTTGAACCTCTGAACTTGTTCTAAAGACAGAAATGACATTAAATCATTTAATCATGAGAAAGTAGAGGCTTTTTTAATGCACCAAAACATGTCTATACGTATACATCTGGTGACATGAATCTCATGTTCACTATAAAACATTATTTCATAGGAAGCAACTTTACCATTTCTGTTATAAAATCCTAAGAAGGAAACCCTCAGGGCTGCTCCTGAGAACTTATTTTCCATCCAGTAACTATGTATGTACTGTGTATTTTTTATATTTTTTGTCTTTTTATCATATATGTTGAATTTCTACACTGGATGATAAAGTTTTGAAAAGCAGCGTCAACAGGAAAGTAGAATCTGACTCTAAACTCTGAATCGTTTGACATTATTTGGGAGATTTTACAGATTTGATTTAGCTCATTGTACCATGGGGCTTGTATAGTTGTACATATACAGTGTTTAATCCCTAAAACTCAACAGTTTCCATGCACTATTTCCAGCTCAAGATTGCCTAAACAGTCTCTAAACAGTTTCTATATTTTAGAGTCTGTTGTTGATAAAAGTGTCGCTCAACAGGTTGGTCAAGATTAGCTGAATCAGCTTCTGTTTCTGTTCTTTTATGTATTTAGAAACTCCCATTAAATATGCTTAAAAATAGCTTGTTTGTGTGTGCGTGTAGTTCTTTTCAGTGATTTAAAAAAAAAAAAAAGGTGTTTTAATTTCTACAAAGCAACAAATTATTCACAGACTTTGTTTCTCAGGGGATTTTGTACCTTTTTTCTCTCTAGAAAATACACAGTTGGATTCTGTGACGACTGTTTGTGACACAAGAAAAGCCTGGTGGGCGTTGTGTGTGTGTGTGTGTGCGTGTGCGTGTGCGTGTGCGTGTGTGTGTGTGTGTGTGTGTGTGTGTGTGTGTGTGTGTGTGTGTGTGTGTGTGTGTGTGTGTGTGTGTGCATCGTGGCCTTGGACCTTCTCTGCTGTTAGCTCCGTTTCTTGTCACAATGAAGGAATTCAAATAACAGTGCAAGCTGGACCACCAGCTGCAGCGCGCTTTTCAGGAACGTTGAGACGGCAAAGACGACACATGTAGAAGATAGTTTATCAGTTTTTTGTCTCTTTTTTTTTTACGTCTCTTTGCCTGATTAGCTTCTCTACAAACAGAGACATACCAGATATTTTCAACGTGTCACGTAATCTTTGTCAAATCTGAACGAACACCATAATATTTACTTTCACATGGCCTACTTCGGCTTTATCTGGAAAGGTTTCCGGAAAGAAAAACTTTGGAGCAAGCACAAATCCCAGAATAGTAAGCAGCCCCGGAAAAGTAAAAAGAAAAAACATATACGTGAGACGAAAAAGTGAGATGACTTTGAGAGTTTCTTTCAGTTACGAGCTTTGATCTGAGGCTCATTTCATAAACCTTCGCGCAGAAAGAGCAACGGCGCAAACGGCTAAAACGAGCATCCACCCAAAGCCGATATGGTCTGATCAGACAGAGACATTTTCAGGTCGCGGAGGCCACGCCCACCAGCAGATGCTCTGGCTGCTTGGTTATAGCTGCCCACCTCCAGACATGAGCTGTGACTGACAGAGCTGCTGCCTGATCACACGTCACTTCATCTATCTGAGCTTCTGGCACGAAAAACAAAACAAAACAAAAAACAAACTGGATTTATACCGTCTGGTGGCTACTTTAAGTTTTTCTATGTGACTCCCAACTTCTTTGGTTTCGATTAGGTACTTGTCATATGTTATTAATAAACTGATATTTGATGAAAAAGTTACCATCTGAGAAATTGGAGCCAAAACATACTTTATGTTTTTGATGTAAAGTATCTTAATTTGCAACATCTGATAATTTGGCCACTTGGGGGCAGCAAAAACAAGCAGTTAAACATTGATTTATTATCAACCGTTTAGTTGAAATGGCCGTTTGAGTGATTGACATTTAGTTATTAAACCAAAACAATAAACTCAAAGATGTCACATCTATTGTTGTTGCCATGTGGATTTTAAGTTTTCTCATTTATTATTCTCCCCAGTGTCTTGTTTCATTGTTATAAACCATAGAGACTTCTTCATTTTACACCACAGTTGATAACAAAGGAGTAAAACATATCAATTATTTCAGCTTCTTTCCATCCTCTGTAGCTGCTGACCTCTTTCACACCACCGGTAATTAAGCAGAACGGAAAAAAAAGGACATCCATCATGGAAACATCTCACCTCATATGAATATGAAAAATTTGAACATGTGCTCAACAATTCTCTATTAGCAATAATTAATAAAGGTTGAATACATCTTTAAAACCCGTCTGTCACAAATCTAATATTCTCCCATGTGTGAAGAAGACTTGATCCTGTGTAGATCACATGTGGGGGGAGGTTGCATACGTGTGTGCATGTGTGTGTGTGTGAGTAGATATTACCCAGACTAATGACTATAATTACACAGAGAACTCCACAGTGCACCCACTGGTAGTGTGGGAGGTTAATGATGGAGTGTAAGGGTGCGAAAGATAGAAAGAGACAGAAAAAAACACAAAAGGGAAGAGGAGAGAGTTGAAGGAGAGGGGCAGCTGTGCTGTCAAGAGCTGAGCAGAAAGTTATTTGAAAAATATGATCAGTTAATAACATTTCTTATTACTCAACATAAAAATTAATCGGATACATCGGCACATTGTGCTCAGCACAGCTCAACTATAGATGAGATTAAAGTGTCAATATCCCTTTAATCAGTTAATCAGTTTTGATTAATGTTCTTCTCTAGATGTATTAATAATGTTTCTCAGACTAAACTGAGTTTCATTGCTTTTGGACTCATCATAGGCCTCTACAGACTCATAAATGCCCTGAAAATAATTCACAAATATGTATCTTTTATTGGAGGAAGTGGTGTTTAAATCTCTCCTCAGCCTTCGTCTGTTGTTGGCAGTTTTACAGAACAGGTCATTGGAGACTTTAAAGCAACCTGGCGTCGCACAGGGATGCTTGTACAAGATTACATCTCCCGGTAACACTTCGCAACGGCAGCAATTAAATAAATAACATGGCCGTGTTGTGTAGCACAGAGCACCCTTTATAAACCTTAATGGTGTTCACAATATGTATAACTAATTGATAAGAGTCAGAATGAAACACAGTGAGGGTTTTTGTAGTATTGTTCAGCTTGTGTGTCATGTTTTTCACCTGATCCAGACCAAAACCAGAACTAAACCAATAATTTAATAATCTGTGACATTTGACCTGCAGCAAACCTGTAATGACTTAGTTGAAATTAAAAAAAAAATATCCTGTTAGAGGTTTTTTCTTAATCTTACTTTCATTCTGAGCACATTTGGTTCTCATAACCAAGTCCCAGAGCACACACTCACAAACATCCAGAGGCAAGATGTCAACATGACCCAGTAAATTGATGCAGTGTCTCCAATATCATATACCATCAATCACACACACGTGTGTGCGCATATACACTAACCTCACCCACCCTCCTCCAACACACACACACACACACACACACACACACACACACACAGGCACACAGGCACACAACGTGACCTCTGCCTCCCACTCACTCCCTGACGTCTAAATCATATACTTCAGTTCAGCCATGTGTGTGTGGAAGCCTCTCACTTTCCAGTCCTCTTATGGCAAAGATCATAACACATTCACAGAGCAGCAGTTCCCTTCACAATATAAGTATGTGTAATTATTTACAAGGCGACGGCTCATTAGTCAGTTTGCAGTGAGCTGACAAACAGCTGCTGTTGGTTCTCACCAGTAGATTTGAACTCAACTTTCACTTATGCTGGCAGCGACGGTCTCAGTCTCTGGTGACATGACGTCAGGCAGAATTAATGTAAAGTTAAAACAAGCAGACGCCAGTGAAGGGGGGTTGTTGCCCCGGCGCGTATGGGTGTGGAAAAACATACTTTTTTACCTTGTATTTGAAGCATTTATTGTCTTGCAATATTATTACCATCTCCAAACACCTTAAGTTGTCTAAAGGTGAATAAATAATCCAAATTTAGTTAAGCATTAGCAGGAAAAACAGCTATTCCAGGACCTTCAGGACCTTTCCCAACATTGAACTATTCTTTTAATAAGATTTTATCATAAAATGCTCATATAAATACGATTTGTGTATTCATTATAGTCATAAAGTGAAAAAAAAAAGGTGAATTAAAGTCAAGTTGATTTCTTTTAAAGCAGTAGTTTGACATTTTAAGTAGAAGGACATTTTATTATTTTGTTGGTTTTTTTTTTTTTATAAATTGCAGCTAGCCATTTTCTTTTTAACACCCTATATGTGTCACATAGGGTGTTTCAGAGCTTTAGTGTTTTCTTGGATAGATTTTCATCACACCCACTGTTTATCCATTAGAAGTTAGAAAACTAGGAAATGCCTTTATTTTGAAAAGGGCACTGTTGTCTCTTATTTTGTGCGTTTCCACAGACGTTAAATAACACCAGTGACCCAGGTTGTGCAGTAAAAATCGTCCTACATTATCTGTCATTGTACGCGTTCTCTTTGTACGTGTGTGTGTGTGTTTTTTTGTGCGTATATTCACACATCTTCACTCCACCGGCAAGTCGTTCCGGCGCCGTAACCCGCATGCATTGTGTGTTCAGTCTCAGTCGCCGTCGTCGTCATGGCAACTAACCGCAGCCATTCAATGAAATGTCAAGGCATTCGGTCAAACCTAAACACAACACACACCTAGACGAGGTGTTGCCTTGATGCTTTTCATACATGTCGCGGACAGGGTTGGGTTTTTTATTTTATTTTATTTTATTTTATTTTAAAGGACATGTCAGAGTGACATTTATGTCAAAAGGGTGTGGGTGGGGAGGCAAGTGATTTGGGTCAAGGTGTTTTCTGGCGCTGCTTTACTACATGACTGTTAGCGACATTTACAGCTTGTCACTGATTCAATATTTATTGAATTATTAAGAAATTATTACATTTTTTGGGGGGAAAAGCACAGGCAGAAAGAGAAGGAGGACGACACGCAGGCATTATGACTCCCTGGAGAGTTATGAGCAACAGATCAGTCGAAGGGCGGTGAGGACACATCATAGGTTATTTGGTTATTGACTCACTTTTACGAGACACAAGCGTAATAATTCCTCCTGTAGAGGAAAATGTGAGTGTGCGTTTTTTTTTTTTTTTTTTTTTCCACAGACTCTCTGTTCTGTTGCTTCTGAAATAACGTCCCACGTAATCTCATCATTTAATGTCTTGCTGCTTTCATGACTGAAACATTGAGCTAATCAAGATAAGTGAGCAGGAGCATGTTGGTGTCTGCGTGTTTCAGTCTGGCTTCACAGGCTTTACACAGCGACGATCAACATATCGATGATGGTTGATCTCTGTGTGTGTGTGTGTGTGTGTGTTTTAAGCCAAATGTTGTTGCATAATCTTACTACACACAGACACAAAAGTGAAGAAATCCAGTCAAGTGGAGGTGAAAGGCCAGAGGGAACAGACGCAGTGAGACAATTAGACGAATTAAAGACTTAACACAATGATGAACTGTGCAAAAAGTGTCAAACTCAAAACAAAGTCATTATTGAGTTAAAGGTGTTTGTATCTATCATTGAATTGTTTTTTGTAGTTGTGCATGTTGCAAAAAAGTCAAAACTCTACGGGTGTTGTTGAAGAGAAAAACACAGTTATATTTAAGAGCCTAAAATGTTCATTATGACTCAAACCTTTCCTTTTTCTTTTTTTGAATAAAACACAACATATCTTTCAGTTCTCGTACACATGAGTTTGGTCGTATTTGAAATAATCTGCAGAAAACATAGAGGTAGTAATTACAACATATTATAAAATGCAATTCAGATCTGGATGAGAGCTTTTTATCTCGACACAGTGATTAGTTGGAGAGGTGTCTACTCAAACGAACCTGTCTCTTTGCTGTGAAGTGGATCATCTCTGAAACACAAGGAGGCAACACTCACTCTGAATGTCATGTTTCACAGTAACAGTTTGATATTTGTGAAATGGGGGAAAAAGGGAGAAAAAAAAGCAGCAAGTTTGCAGCAGAATGCCACAATGTCATGGTTTCCACCTGAAATAACGGTGCAAACGTTCAGTCTCCCTGTGGCGAAGATGCTTCTCCCTGCTGCGATAATGTTCCTGACTGTCATGACGACACCTGTGATTGGGTTTTTATACCCAGAGTGATGACATTTCTTCCTGCCGTGATGACATCTAGACTTCACATTTTCCGTGCGCGTTAACACCTGGCAGGCTCGTGGCTGCGTGTATTTTACACCCTGACACTTTAATTTAACTCAAGGTGTGAACAGGGTCTCTCAGCATCAATTTCTTCCATCTTCTCCTGCTTGTGTGCAGGAATACAAGGTAACACACATATACATGCATGCACACTGAGGCTGATTGACTAAAATGAGTAAAAATAGCAGTGTGAAGATTTTTTTTTTTTTTTTCACCAAAGTAATGTGAATTTGTCAGCATCTGAAAACTTTCCATGCAGCTTTTATGGTTTCTCTTCATGTTGTGTTGATTTATTTTGTTGTTTGTTGACATGTCTTGCTTGCATCATATCTATATGTCACAACAACTGTGGGTTTCTTCCAGTTTCACGACCACGCGGTGTCTCGTTTCACTATTTTCCAGCCACCTTATGCAAAACAAATTAGTTACACACGGCGAGAGGAGTTGATTCCCAACTTACCAAGTCCAGGTATGAAGGTGTTTAGAAACAGACAGATGACGGCCAGAGGGAAAGGCATTGTGGGTATCGCAGCACGCAGAGGTCCCTTCTTCTCCCTGACCTCCACCACCACTCCTCCGCCCGCCGTAGGGGCCCCGGTCATGGCTTTGGCCCCTAGATTATCCCCCGTCTTGACGCGCCCCAGGTCTGTTACTCCTTCTTTCAGTACCATCTCACTTTGTCTATTGTACAAATTCATAAGACTCCCTCTGTGTTTAGGGTATTACTAATTCAGCAGAAGGCAAAAGTAATAGGTAGTGACTGATTGTCTCCTCAGAGAATTAGATCAAATATTCAGCAGCACATGTCAACAGATGGCAGTTTTCAAGTCGCCACCACACTCACTACCAAATAAATAAGAAGTTATTTGAAACGAAAACTTCAATCTGTTGTAAAATGGTAAAAACGTCCATAGAAAATGTTGAAATATCCAGTAAAAGTCAGTTATCCAAGAGATGATCTTAGTTCTCTTCAGCAATTCATTTCTTTGAAAGATGCTAAAAAGTCACCTCATATTTAAATCCCTTGTATTGACAACACACTGTTTCCTCCTCAGACGTCAGTGGGATCTGCCGTTTGTGTCCATGTCCGATGTGTTTTTGAAGAGAAGCTGAATCAGTCACAGTTCCTCCTGCAAAATTTCTTTTATGTCCAGAGAAATCCTCAACAACAACAACAAAAAAAAAAAGACGTGCGGACACTTTTCAGCAATTTTGTCTGATGTCACTTTGTTTTTTTCTTCTTTCTGTCTTTGTTTTCTTTTCCCTTCTGTAAAATCACATCCAACCCACACATCTCTCCAAGACGGAAAAGAGAAAGTGTGTACTACTACCACCCCCCCTCTTTTTCTACTAGGTCTCCCTCCTCCTCTCTCCCTGTGCTCCCCATCCTCTCCCTCCATTTAAAGGAACAGTGCATCAATCTGATGTTAACAGGTCAAAATGAACTTATCCTCCATGCTGTTATTCAGCTCTCATTTAAATTAATGTAGGATAAACAGGCAGAGGAAAATGTAATGGTAATAGCTTATAATGCTTTGTGCACATTAATTTAATCCAGTTACACATTTACAAGAGATTTACTGTAAGTGAACAAGCATTTGTTGAAGATGTAATGAACACAGAACTGAAAGACATTATGCAAGTTTCCTCCAGTCTCCAGTTATAGTTCATTTGAGTTGATGGTAATGATTATATTATATTGTAAAGCAAGTTTTTCATTCTAACTGATGCTAATATGTGTAAACACATAAGCACAAATCCATTTAAAAGAGAGATACTGACTGGAAAAGAAAGAAAACAATGAAGACAGGGAGAGAGAGAAGTGAACGGCAAAGCGGGACAAAGTGAACGAGGGATTGAAGAAGATAATAAATGAGTGGGGGGGACGTTTGGGCGTTGGACAGTGGGGAGGAGTTGACAAGATGAAGGGACAGACAGTGTCAATATC
This sequence comes from Polydactylus sextarius, assembly GCA_016801845.1. NCBI lineage: Eukaryota > Metazoa > Chordata > Actinopteri > Polynemidae > Polydactylus > Polydactylus sextarius. The sequence continues at coordinate 5,405,260 of CM028918.1, forward strand.
TTAGTAATTATTCATGCAGCCCAACCCCCTAAAGATCAGACGTCTCTTTCTACATCGCTCTCTCGTTCTCTTCTTACCTCGTCTCCTCCACACTGTCGGCATGAGCTCTATTTAAACTCAAGCAGTAAAAAAAACACAATAGAAATCAGCACAAGCCTGAAAAACCTGGAATTAGCTTCAGCCTTTGTGTCAGTGTCAGCCTCCCTCTCCCTCTCGTCCTCTCTCTCATCTCTATTTGGTCTCCTAGCAACCCAGGAAGCTGTAGGTAATTATATGGAAGATATTGATCTTTAGGTTTTTGGTCCCTCCTCTTCATCATCATTCCATCCAAATATCTCTTTAATTCCCACTTTTAATTTCCTTTTTAGTCTCCGACACACAAGATAGCTACTAGGGTCCAACGATCCATACATCAATACATCAGTGATATCACCAATATTACCAATGCAAAGTGAAAACACGGATCCATATTGTCGTATTTGATGCATCCTTGTTTTTTAAATTCCTATGACGTGTGTTACTATTTCCATCCAAACTCCACCTCCTACTGCTCCTTCCTAAACAACGCTACGAGTCGAGGGTTTCAGAGAAAAGACGAGTCAACAGACAAAAGCAGTAAGAATTAAAATGGTCAGAAAACACGACCGATCTGTCCGAAGAAAAACAACATTGACCCGTGTTAACATGTCAGATACCTGCTCATCAGCTTTGACCAGTGATTTTCCACTAAAACTGAGCCTCAACTCTAACGACTCTGAGTATCACAGCTGATCAATGTCTAGTTTGATTTGTTTTATTAAAAACTATAGTTTGGTTTTCTGGAAGAGCTCAGAAATGAAATTCCCAAATCATATTTTTGTTGTTTATCTTTTGTGATCTGATTGTGTTAAATAGATACATGATCTCCTATTGATCTCAGGTCCCTAAACCGAACCAATATTGTATTATAATATGAATTTGATGATGTGATATCTGCAAATATCGTATCACTGTCCGAAGAATTCATGTAGTATTGTATCGTGATGATAATTGTGATTTACATCCCTAATAGCTACATACTTCCTGTAAGTAGTTTTACTTTTTCTTTCCCTCTGTTTTAATTTGGTCATGAAAAGCAGCATTTTCACGGAGTCTGACAGGAACAGGTCTCCACTGGGATTGTTCAGCCAAAGGCGCACGGTGTGTGTGTGTGTGTGTGTGTGTGTGTGTGTGTGTGTGTGTGTGTGTGTGTGTGTGTGTGTGTGCGCGTGTGTGAAATATGCTGATGCTTATTACCATGACAACGTGACAGGAAAAGTTACATGGCAGGCGTCTTAAAGTGACATTTTGGTTATGAGAGTTACACCAGGGACGAAGACATTTAGCTCTTGTTAGAGCAGTGATTAATGACCAACATTACGCTGGTGATTTACAGCCTAATTTCCCTGAACGGAGAGCATCCTAATAAGCTTCTAATCGCACGTGTGTGTGTGTTTGTGTGTGTGCAGAGCAATATTGAACAGTGTGTGTTATGAAACATTACTCTAACTAGCTTGTCAACGGTTGTTTTTGTTTGTTTGTTGACTGTAATTGTGGAACATCATTGACTTTCATTTGTTTTCTGGGCCTGAAGCAAAGTGTGTGTGTGTGTGTGTGTGTGCGTGCAGGCGTGTGTGTCCATGCTTGGTGTGTGTGTGTGTGTGTGTGTGTGTGTGTGTGTGTGTTTGTTTGCGTGCGTGCGTTACTCATGTACATGTAAGAGTGTTTGAGCCTCGTGTCCCTTTGACTCCACACACACACTCACATTCTCTCAGGGTATAATTTATGTTGACCCCATCTGTCAGGAAAAGCTGACATCACATATACTGGTTATTTATAGGTGTGTGTGTGTGTGTTTTTGTGTGTGTGTGTGTGGTATCCCATTGTGTCCGTCGCCCCTCACCGGATCATCACCACAGTCACTCCACCGTCCACACGCTCCCTTTTCTCTCACCTTTCATCTGCAGACTCCCGCCTGCCTTTTATGTTCCTCTGTTTTGTTGTTGTTGTTGTTTTTCCCCCCTGGTCTTTTATTTCTCTCGGCCTTCACATGAATTCCCGCGTCCGTACGAGTGTATCACAGCACAACGTGTTTTCTTTCAGCTGTTTTATGAACAAACATTCCTTTATTGTCAGTAAAAAAAAAAAAAAACAGCAGGAACAAACTAGAAAGACAAAAAACACTGGAGCTTTTTATTTTATTTTATTTGTTATGGTCCCTGATTTACTCCTGCACCACGGGTTTAGTCATTATTACACGAGTTTATGTATCAAAACATCCCTGTATCTCGGTTGACAGACAGAAACAATCATTATCTGCACAAGAAGCAATAATCTTGTCTGTACTGCAGCGTTCACAGTAGACCACATACACACAAATGCAAATGAATGTAAATAACTATTATAGTATGTGTAATTAACACTGGACACATTCTCATTTCTTTATTCCAATAATTCATTCAAATTAATTTATTTCGTCTTCTTTTTTATTTTTTGATGATGTGTATTTGTTCTCTGTGCTGCTGTAACTAATAATATTAGTGATAATAATGATAAATTCAGATGAAGGTAACTAAGTACATGTACTTAAATATTATACCTAAGCACAAAACAAATCAGAGGGGAACGCTGCACTTTTATATATTATATATGATACATGAACAGATTCATTTCAATAGTGTAAAATGTGGTAATGGGGCTAATACTTTGGTGCTTGTGTTTTGTCACTTAAAAAGTGATGCTGCGACTAAGAGGAAATACACGTCTGGTCTGTGGTGGAAAGCACCTAGATATATTTACCGTGTATGCGCGTTGAGCCCTGACCTGCACCGAGCAACACATCTACACTGTGACACTTAATGAACCTGAGGTTGTTGAAAAACGTCTCACTGACCGTCTAGAAAATGTTGAAAAAGGCAGAATATTGCATGCGTTACTTCATTTATTATTATTATTGTTATTATTATTATTATTATTTTTAATGGACGATAAAAGTGGAGCATTTTTACACTGAATCATTTGTGCTTTTACCTCAGTAAAACGAGCTGAACACTCTTTCTACCACTGGTGGCTGTGAAACCTGAGACCACTTCATGTGTCCTAATTTTGTTCTGTTACAGGTAGGTCACAGCGGCAGACGGCAGACATGCTTATATGCAAATTTAATAGGACATTTCTCTCTCTCTCCGACACTACAGTAGATCAGGCTTTAATATCACACACGTTAACCTGATTCCTTTGTCATTTAACTCTTGATGTGCTCACAATCACTCACTTCAAACTTTTATCACGATTATACAAACCAGAAGCACTGGAGCTGCTTTACTCCTGTCTGAGATCGCCCCCCCCCTCCTCTTCATTAATGTGTAAATGTATTCAGCAAAGTCCTCCAGAAACTAATCAGAACATCTCGTCTAATGGGTCACCTGTGGCGTCAGCACAAGGCTGCTATTGTGAGCTCTTATTGAATAATTGTGTATGAAAAAGCAGAGTGTAGAGAGTGAACATGAAAATAAAAAATAAATAAAAAACTGGGTCTAAAACTATTTAAAGAAAGTCTGGGTGATGGTGAGACGTTGTTCTGGAGCAGGAGGAGGTTTTCAGGTTAGTTTGACTTGGGAGTCACGAGACTCAGTTTTGTTGTAAATCTACCTTTAGATTTGATCATTGTTGAACTTTTAAGAATCTAAAAAGTAGAGAAAAGTGCCATCTGCTGACCAGACAGAAAAACCTAAAAAGAAAAATCTAAACTAAACTGTAGATTAAAGATTAAAGACAGTTAATTTATGCAGAATTTTAAAAAAGTGATGACTTCCCCTGAGTCTCATTGTTTCACGTCTGTTTGCTGAGTTCAGATCTGAGTTTCCTGTGGCTTCATCAGTGAGAAACCACATCAGATATCGCACGAGTACGAAAAAACACCAAAGAGTTCAGAATATATATCTGTCTTATATCTGTCTATAATGTTATATATAGAGAACCATTTTTGCACTTTAAAAGATAAAAAATGACAGTTGAAATCAAGCAAAAGCAAAGTTAATTTTATTTTTGCATCAGTAGAAAAGTAGATTAGTATGACAATAAAAAAAGAGCTTTGATGATAATTCACAGGCCACCTTAACTAATACTGAACTCTGTGAGCTTTAAAGTTGATGGGTCAGTTGGATGGTTTGGGACCAGCTGGGACTTTGTCTTAGACTTTGATTAAGTCTTGGACCCACGGCTCGGATGGATTGATACAGAACTTTTTGCCGCTCGCCATCTGGAAGCTAAAACATAAGCAAAAACAGCACTGTCAGTTTTTTTTTTTTTTTGTGCATGTGTGTTTGACTAAACTGTTTTCCAGTAGTTAAACACCACGATGTGTTTGACATTTGAGATACTCACATTATACCACTCTTTGCACAGTGACTGTGTGTGTTTACATAGCTCACAACCTTCCTCTTAGGCAGACGATGGGGGAAAAAGTCAAAACAGCATTCACCCGGACCGTAGCTGTCTGTCATGTTAAGAAATACACACATACAATTTACAAATATAAAGAAAAACCTCCACTACAGCTGTAATATATTGATTCTGACATAATTCATCATTTTGATAAAAACATTCTCATATTACTGTTAAATCAATATTATATAGATAATGTACGACTTTATTTATATTCAGTATTAATGTCAGTCAGACACTATGAAGCCTATTAAGACTTCAATGAGCAACTTTTAAATTCAAGAACAACATAATTTATTGTTCCCTTCGGTCTTAAGACAATAAGATATGAGAACAATCAAGTTCTGCCAACTTACTCTGAGATTCAACAACAGCGAGGAACGAGACAAGCACGATGAGCGCCATCAGGATGACGGGGTTCTTCATCATCTTCATCATCATCTTCTTCTCCTTGTCTTGATGTTTTTCTGTCTGTTCTCTGTCTGTCTTCTTTTCTGTCTGCTTCTCTTGCAGACCCTCACTTATATACAGTTGCAAGATCATAAACAACCGTGCAGGTTCCATGACAAAATAACCTGAAACTATTTTTGCGGTCATGTGGTCAACACTTCTCAGTAACACAGAGGAACAGGTACGAGGGGAGGACAGAGGATGCTGTGGGTGAGAACAAGTTCATTGAAACTCATTTGTGGACCAGAATAGATGCTTGTGCAGTTTGCAAATGCACTGTGGTCTTAAGCTCCACTCATGAGATGCTTCTTGTGTTTATGGTTGTTTATGTAGTGGTATGTTATGTAATATAGACATGCTGACAAAAAAGGAAACAATTTTCTTGCTGGCTGTTAGGTTTCCAGGACCATTTTAATTTATTGTCTACGTATATGTTATACAGCACTTCTCATACACAATGGCTTCTGTGGTGCATACATTTACACATATATGTCACTGGTATTAGATGAATATGAATGTCTATTAATCCTGAAGACGTACAGTGTAGTTTTTCTAACCTCATGTAGAGAACTGATGGATGTAGAGTTGAATTAAGTAGATTCTTGACTTGCAATTTTTCTTACCCAGGATGCTGTGGTTTATTATCAGTCTGTCTATAACTGCCCACCTACCACCACCCCTACCCCCACCTCTACCCTCTATAAACCACAGGTACATCCCCAAACACCTCTGAAGCCCTTTTACTTAAATGAGACACACACACACACACACACACACAATAAGAACAAGAGGGTTTTTTTAGATAAAACTTATCTGTCTATTTAAATACAGAATATTACATAGTAGGAGTCAATGTGGAAAGTTGATTGACTTTCTTTCCCCATCTAGAAAACTTAAGTTAATTTGTGCAGTTTGTTGTGTTGGTATCCTGTTTGTTACCATGATGACCGACATTACACAAGTAATTTTACAGAACAGATTGTATGTTTGTACATGTAGTTTTGAGTGGTAGTAGAGTTTTTCTGACTCCACATTTGAAAGACTAATACTCTACTTTTTGCTTCACTACATTTCTGTCAAAGTTTTCGTTACTTGTTACTTTCAGTTCTCAAAGTGGATGTTTTTTTTCTCTTTTTTTTCTTCTAAACCATGATTGTTTTTTTTTGGCAGGTGACAGTCTATCAGTGGTTAGTAGAGATACATCACAGCTGTAGACCGAAACTATAAAACAAAGTCAGGTCAGGTTATTACAGTAACAAAAGATGTGAATGTTTTTCTTTTGATGGCAGATGACACTTCTGAGGTTTTTTGTCTTGTTGCTGTTTGAAAGTCATGATGCTCATGGTGAAGACCTGGTTTGAAGCAGGTTGGACCGTCAATTTTATTTCCTGATCAAGCTGCATTTACAGCTATTCCACTGTCTTCCTGATTAACATACGCATGCATTTACAGTAAACTAATGACTGGTTTTCTTTGTTGGCTGGGTTGAGTTTCATTCTGTATCTTTCTCCCAATTCATTATTCTACAGGTTCTACAAGCAAGTCAGAGACATTAGGTGTTGGAAGTTTTGTGCAAAAATGTGGTGAAATAAAATGAACTTTTAATATTTAGTAAAGAAGATGGTTTAGCATGTTTTAGTCTGCAGTACCATTTAGGTTATGTAACTCTGGCAGCATCACCAGAGTAAAAATGAAACAAATCAATAAAGTTTTGAAGCTATAGTATAGTTTCTACTTGCTCAACGTCTAAGTCACTGTTTTCTCGCAGTCATGTCTCTCCAGGTCACTGTGGTTTGTCAGTGAGAAGAAGAAATTCTGACTCGTTTGGGGAGAAAACGTTTCATGCCACCTGTTGGTTTAGACCCCGGGTCTCTGGACCCCGAGTGTAAGACGACCTGACTTTTTCAGACTTTACTAGAGAAAAAATACCGTCTTATATTCGGGTCAGTACAGTATACATACATGAGTGAATGAGGAATGAGACAAGAAAGATGAAGTGAAGGGGTTCTTCATCTTTATCATCATCATCTTCTTCCTCTTATCTGGATGTTTTTCTGTCAGACTCCGTCCTCATTTCTGTCCACTTCTCTTGTAGCTCCTCAATTTTATAAAACTGCAAATGCACATGTAACAAATGTTGGTCATGTTTTCCACAGAAAAACAAATAAAACATATGTAATTGTTTTCTAGACTCTTTTTCTGCAACTCTGTCACCCTCAGAGACACAAAGCATCACTGAAGAATCCCATTCTTTATCTTACCACATGCATTTGTGCACATTACTAACCAGAAGCTGCTAAAATAGACAGAAAACACTTGAGGAGCAATATGCCAATAGAGAAACTTTGACATCTAGTGGAAAAAGAGAGTCAGTGCACATGTGGAGTAATAAATAGACACAGGAGAGAAGGAGAAAATAATGATGTTTTAACATGATTAAAGGCATTTAATGTTCTTACAAACCGAAACAACACAATTGTTCCTCATTCACACGAGGAAACAGAAACTAAAATATTTTAGTCTGCAGTGTCAGAGAGGTGGAACAAATCAATAAAGTTTCATGAAAACATCTAATAAACTTATATTAATGGTTAAAAAAAAACATGAGAGCACTATGTGCTGTTAGATTTAGACTTTCAAATTAAACAATATGTGCCAATAATTACAATGTAAATGGCATTTTTTTTCCAAAGAGATATGTTAAAAAACACAGCAGCCCTTTTTCCACATATTTCACCTTCAGCAATGCAGAACAACACTTAGAGGGAGGATCTACTGAAGAGCAGAAACTATAGAAACGGTTTGAGTGTAAAAGATCATTTCTACAGGACACATGGACACACAGAGACAGACAGACAGAGGAAGAACAAAAAGACTGAGTGAAATTCAACACAAAAACACTAATTTGACCTTTTTTTTAAAAAAAAAAAAATATAGAATTCATATATTTTGTATTACGTTCCTCAAACCTTCATTTTAAATATTCAACATCGTTTACTTTTAATTTTTTTACTTTTACTTTATTTTAATTAATTTAATTTCAAATGTTTTATTCTATTTATTTTTCAACTGTCATATTTCTACTCTTTCCCTTAATTCTTCCTATATTGCTGTTTTGCACCAGATCAAATTCCTTGTATGTGAAGACCTACTTGGCATAAAACTGATTCTGATTCTTTGGCCTTTAATGACTAACTTTTATATTAAGGAGCAATATAATTTGCTTTTCTCCGTCTTAGACAATAAAATGTGAGAAGAGTCAAGTGCAGACAACTTACCCCAAAACTCCACGACAACGAGGAATGAGACGAGAGAGATGGAGGCCACCGGAGTGACGGGGTTCTTCATCATCTTCATCTTCTTCTTGTCTGGAATTTGTCTTTTAGTTTATATGCGGATGAACCATGGTCTTAACTCACTGTTTATATTTTATATTTTATAATTAATCTGCAAATTCTGCAACATTTCATTATGTCAGTCAGTCGACATGAACCTTGAAGAAATGAAGTATACTCAGTTATACTTGTTAATAAACTCATTTTAAGTGAACTTCAGTTGACTATTTATTTCACTTGTTGAATGTTTTACACTATAATAACTAAATATAATTTAAAGTTTACAGAGGTTAATATTACATCAGTATACTGGTGATACAGTAATATCACACTAAATAAATCCAAAAATGATAACGATGGGAGTTTGATTAATTTTACTGTAAATCTGCCTTCAGACGTTGAGAATATGATGAGCAGAGACGAGCGACGACGTCTGAACCACAGAAAAACATCAGACACTAAACTGTGGATTAAAAATGTCTGACAGAGATTATTCTTCATTATTGCAGGATTAAGTTCAAGTGATATCTATTTTGTTCTCAGTTAAATAATTAACTTCAAGGCCGATTTATTCATGTCTGCCTCCAGAGTTTTAAGTTGTTTGTGTCTGACTTGAAGTGTTGGTGTGGTTCAGATCTGAGTTTCCTGTCACTTCATCAGTGAAAAAAACCACATCAGAAATCTCATGTGTACTAATTTGAATGAGGACAACAGCCTGGGATATAATGCAAGATACTTTTTAATGTGATATCAGAGAGCAATGTTCTGTAACTAATGCACTGTAAAAGGTTGAATCTTTCAAACATCATTTGAAAACAAACAAAAGTCAGTTTGTTAAAAAGAAGAAGAAGAATATAAAAATATATCAGTATAAAAATAGTGAGATCTCTGAAGATAATTCACAGGTCACCACCACTAACACTCAACGTTGGACGGTGTGTTGACAGGTCTGGACGCTGTCTGGACCTGATCTTTGGCCTGGATGATGTTTTGGACCCATAACTCAGACGGATCGACACAAAACTCTTTACCATTCATTATCGTAAAACTAAAATGGAGAAAAAGGATGATTGTTTATCAGTTTTTTTGTGATTGATACACTTTTGATACACATTCTGATGTCGACTCTAAGATAAAATACTCACATCACGGCCCTTTTTGGACATTGGCGGCCTGTGTATTTGTAACTCTTCACGTTGTCTTGACGCAGACGGTGAGAGTAGTTGATGTAACAGCACCCGTCCAGACCGGCACCATCTGTGATGACAGGACAGAGAAAGAACAAAGAGACACTGAGTGGAATTCAACACAAAAAAAACAAAACACAAATTCTCTTACAAACCATAAAGAAACAACTCAGCTCAGCTTATCTGGGTTATTTAACACTGGCAGCCCACTTGAGAAAAGTGGCACAAATCAATAAAGTTTCAGGAAATCATCTAATAAACTTATATTAATTGTTAAAATAACATTAGAGGACTATGTTTTGTGTTTTCTACAGGAGACACACAAAAAAAAAAACAACTTGGAAGATGTTTCCATCTCTGTTACAAATATGTAATGTAAAATCACCTGTGACCTGAGTTGAGTGATTGTTTTATAAAGATTGTGTATGAAACAGCACAGAGAGTGAACAACAACTATGTAAAGAAGCTCTGGCTGGTGACGTCTTCTGAGACGTTGTTCTGGAGTAAGAGGAGGTTTGACTTGAAATATCAAAGATCCAAACCGAAACTGCAGTGTTCGTCTTCATAATAGGTCTCCTGGGTGACAGGTCTGGTCACTGTTTGAATCTGGACCTCATGTATGCCCTTGATGATGTCCTGGACCCACGACTCATACGGGTTGGAACAAAACTGTTGACCACTCGTCGTAGTGAAGCTAAAATGGAGTAAAAATGATTATTGTTTAATCAGGTTTGTCGTGATTGAATAAAATGTTTTCTATATTTACACACTTTGATTCTGATGTTGACGCTGAGATAAGATACTCACATGACGCCATTTTGTGGACATCGTTCGTCGGCGCATTTGTAGCTCACCACACTGCGCTTAGACACACGGCGGCGAGGGTAGTAGCTGTGACAGCATTTATCTGGACCACGAACGTCTGTGATGTTAAGACAGAGAAAGAACAAAAAGAGACACTGTGGAATTCAGCACAAAAAACACTAATTCTCTTACAAATCTGAAGGAACTGAAACAACACAGTTCACATGAGGAAATAGAAACTAAAATGTTTTAGTCTCTGCAGCGTTATCTGGGTTACTTAACACTGGCAGGCCACCAGAGAAAAAATGGAACAAATCAATAAAGTTTCATGAAAACATCTAATAAAACAACATTAGAGGACTATGTTCTGTTAGAAAGAAGAAGATTATTTTTCCACCTAACTAACCCTCAGCGATGTAAAACATCACTTTGAGGGAGAATCTACTGAAGAACTGAAATTACAGAAATGGTGGAGTGTAAAAGACCATTTCAATTCACATAAATACAAACAAATAAACAGAGACCTCCATAACAATTGTATTGTGTTACTTCATCATTTTGATAAGAAAATGTCACAATATAGAAATAATGTACAACTTGTGACATGTGACCCTTGTAATGTGAAAACCTAAAATAAAACTCATTCTGATTCTGATTGTTTGGTCTTTAATGAGTAACTTTTATATTAAGGAGCAATATAATTTGCTTTCCTCCAACTTAGACAATAAAATGTGAGAAGAGTCAAGTGCAGACAACTTACTCTGAGACTCCACGACAACGAGGAATGAGACGAGAGAGATGGAGGCCACCAGAGTGACGGGGTTCTTTATCATCTTCATCTTCTTCTTGTCTGGATGTTTTTCTGTCAACATCTGTTCTCTTTTCTATCTGCTTCACTCACAATCCCTCACTTTCATAAAGCTGCAGGTTCATAAAAAACAGCGCAGGTTTCTTATCAAAATGACTATAAATATACTCTGTGGTCATGAAGTCAACAACTCTCAGACACACTGAGAAACAAGGGGGAAGTGGGGGGCGTTGTGGGTGAGAACAAATTCAACAAAACTAACTTGTGTGTCAGTTTATGTGCATATGCACCGTGGTCTTATGTTACTGTTTATATTTTATAATTAATGCGCAAATTCATTTTTCATTAAGTCAGTCAGTCGACATGAACCTTGTTAGAACTTTAACGAGCAACTAAATTTAATAACAATATAATTTAGTATATATATATATATATATATATATATATATATATATATATATATATATATATATATATATATATATAAGTAGACACACATACTGTTATACACATATATTCTGTTTACACAAGCACACACACACACACACACAAATATATATATTATATTATATATATATTATTGTAATACTGATCAAATTGTACATGTACTTTTAAACCTAGCATTAGACTGTAGAAACATTTAGAAAAACCCTTATTTACCACTAAAGTCATTTTACTTGTTAATACACCTATTTTAAAGACACTTAATGACTGTTATTTAAACAGTAATAAAATAAATCGGTCAGCTCTCCTCATCCTGCGGAGGAAGTGGAGGTGTTGCTGTACTTTTTTGACAAGGGGGTGGTGTTGGTTGTCCATGTCAGGTCATTTGTGATATGCACCCCCAGGAACTTGGTGCTTTTCACAGATTCCACAGCGCTGCCATTGATGGTGAGTGGGGTGTGTGACACAAGTTTCCACTGTTATCTCTTTTGTTTTGTTGATGTTGAGTTGTAGGTTGTTTGTGTCACACCAGACGATGAGTTGATGTACCTCCTCTCTGAGTCATCGTTGTCACTGATGAGGCCTCTGTTGTATCATCTGCAAACTTTATGAAGTGGTTCGAGGTGTATCTGGTGTCATCAATGTGAACAGCAGAGGGCTCAGCACACATCCCTGGAGGACCCTGGTGTTAATGATAGTGGTCTTAGAAAAACTGTTTCCAACTCTTACTGTCTGTGGTCTGTCAGTGAGGAAGTCCAGTAGACAGTTGCGTAGTGGAGTGGTGATGCCTATGTCACTGAGTTTATTCACCAGAGAGATGTTGAGAGATGACTGTGTTGAAGGCGGAGCTGAAATAGATGAACAGCATCCGCACGTAACTGTTTTTGTTCTCTAGATGATTCAGGCATAGGTGGAGTGTTGTTGCTATGGCATTGTCAGTGGAGCGTTTGGGACGGTGTGCAACCTGGAAGGGGTGAAGTGGAGAGACTGGATGTTATGTGGGCCTTAACCAGTCTTTCAAAGCACTTCATCATAATGGCTGTGAGTGCTATGGATAGGTAGTCATTCAGTATTGTGGCTGGGGATTTCTTGGGTAGCGGTACAATGGTGGTGTCTTTAAAACCTGCTGGTATTATGGCTTGGCTCAGAGAGATGTTGAAGATATCCGTGAGAACATCTGTGAGTCAGCACAGTCTCTAAGCATATTGTATGAATAGCATAGAGACTGAACATGAAAATAAAATCTGGGTCTGAAACTACGTAAAAAAAGTCTTGGTGATGACGTCTTCTGAGACGTTGTTCTGATCTGATATTTCAAATGTGACCAGAAGATTTCAGAGGATCTATTGAACAGAAACAGAAGAAAGACAGATCTATTAGTACAATATACAGTTGAAATAATGTCACATTTAGAGACACGGTTGTGTGTTTGAGAAATGTTTTCTTAAATTCTTCTTTAAAGAAAATTCACTAGTATTTCTCTCAGGATTTCAGGATCAAAACTAACAAAATACAATCTAAATCAGTTTAAAATGGAGAAAAAAAAACAGATGAATTCCCTAAAGTATTAAAAGCCAAAATATCAGCATTATGAATTGTGTGAATCTTTAGTATTTATATATATATATATATATATATATATATATATATATATATATATATATATATATATATATATATATATATATATATATATATATATATATATATATATATATATATATATATATATATATATATATATATATATATATATATATATAGGTCCCATATTTCATATGTTAATTTAACATAGCTCTATGAACTCCACTGAACATGTCTTTTGTTGAAAATACCTCTCAGATTAGCATATTTGCCTGCTTCTCTACCCTTCTGTTCAGAACAGGTTGATTCTCATTAGAATCTATGTAAATGAGCTGCTACTGCCCACGCCCCATTCTGGAACTGGTGGTGTACTGGTGTACGTCCCCACTCTCTCTGCCAACACTGGAGTTTACTGGAGACATGGCTGCCGCTTCTGTGGGAGAGAAACCAGGAGAGAAACCGGGAAACAGGATGTTTCTGAATGGTTAGTCTAAAATTAAACTATTAAAAACAACGTTTAATATCACCACTACATACATGTAGCCTATGTAGCCTATTGACTACAGATAAACTCACCATAACAGGTTACTAGACGGCTGCAGCAGCAACTGCAGTCACAGCCGGTTGAGGAAGTCCCCTGTATGACAAACCACCTTGCCTGTTTTCCTAAATGTCTATTTGCTGCCTGAATGCCTGCAACATTTTCAACATTTACAAAGCTCACAACTGACCTTTGAGATGAATCTTGAGCCCCAACGCCCCAGTCCTGGGGGCAGAGTGGGTCACATCCGATTTCACGGCTTGTATCGCCATCTCTGCTTCGTAAACACTGGAATGTGCTACATCCTCAAAAATGTCAGTCTCTGCTAAAAGCAGATATAAACCATTTCTACAACAACCAAACACAACTAAAGCTACAAACAATTAAAAGAGCAAGTAAGCAAACTCCACAGAAAGACGTGACCATTCCTCTCCACACGGCGCTTTGTGAACAAACAAGGTCTCTGCTAATTTCTGTTGTTCTAATTCTCATCAAGATCCAACTAAAACTGACTGAACCAGCAGCGATAGAATGATCAATAACGTTCAAACGACCGATAAACAAGATCATGAAGCCTGTCTTACCTTTGTTGTCTTGTTTACAAGATGTAAATCCACAATGCTGCATTTCCTAAACAACTACACCTCCCATGATGCTTTGTCAGTAGTTCAAAGGACAAAAATGGTCTTTTCCTGCCTGGTAACAGGCTCTGATTGGATGACATCTGAGCTAGCGCATTGTGAGAAAAACTGGCGGAAAAGGCAGCTCTGTCTGTTAATTTCTACCTGGGCATTCATTATGTTGTAAGGTGGAGGTGGGTGTCATTCAATTATCCCCGTCTGTGACGTAGATGACTGGGAGAAATCTAAACTGAACTCACTGTTTAAGCACACGGTTTCTAACAATGGTGAATTTACAATTTAAACAATTTTCTAATTTTTTTTCCAACTCACAGTGTGTTTAGAGGCAGTATAGACCTAAACAGATATTCAAAAACCATCAAAAGTAATTTTTTTTATAATATGGGACCACTATTGAAGCATGAAAATAAATTCATTGTCTTGTGGATCATTTCTTTAAACTATATAATTTTTTCTTATATTATTAATTGGTTGAATACTCATTGAATACATGAGTCTTCAGTATATACTGCTTCCTTAATATTTGGAAAGTATTCATAATTATATCACATCATGCCATCACTCGATGTATGATTACATGCAGGTTGAATTGAAGAACACACCCAACGTCATAGCGGTGCTTAATGTATGCACCAGGAAAACGCGAGTCACTGCGATATCGGAAGTGAATCGGCACAGGTGAAGAAGTAAAATGGACAACTTGGTGAGCGCAAAGCAAACTCAACACCGTCTTTCACATGAGTTGGCTTAAACAAATTTGTATCCAAAGATGATCAACAACTGGTCTTTAAACCCAAATTTCGTTTCTCAGCTCTGCACATTTGCGATCGTTCTGCTCAACGGAGGCCTGCTCTCCGGTTAGCTGGTTAGCCTGGCTAGCAATTAGCTACCTTCGTGATATGAAAATTTCTGGATTTAGCCTCAGCGTACCTCACTAACCTACTAATCTTGCTTCGTAGTGAGCTCCTATGTGAATTATTTGTGATCAACGTTGGTTGGACATAAATATTTTCAGTAACCAGTGTGTGTGTGTGTGTGTGTGTGTGTACAGTTTCATAGAGACAATGACGACACCATAATGGAGGTTGATGAAGAAACGGCACAGAGCAGGTACCGTAACCATAGAGCTACAGCTATGTACATTTTGGTAATAGGTCATAAGTCACAATAAGTCATTTTGTTGATAATATGGCATTTCAAAGACCAGGCAGTTCATCCATTTACATTACAGTACAGTAGTCCAGAATTTACGTTATCAACTTATTACAGACATGTTGTTTGCTACATATTGTTATTGCCACATTGTTCTTGATACTATCTATCTTGTGCAATATACAATAATACAAACAAACACACATATATACATATATATTTTATTGATATAGTTTTATTTTATATTTATTTTATATCTTTAAATAGGTGTTGGGTACTTGGAGTGTTTTTTCTTTCTTGCACTTCTGTTTATGTGTGTGCTTAAGTTTAGCAGTGCTGTATATGATAGAGCTTTAATTTCCCTGAGGGAACCTCTCAAAGGGATCAATAAAGTCATCTGTCTATCTGTCTGTCTGCCTGTCTGTCTATGTTTCTAATATCATTGTTTCTGTTCTGTACAACTGCTTCGCTGTAGTTTTACGGCAGAGGATGAGGACAATCACATGGAAGTTGATTATCCTGACAGTGCACAGGCCAGGTAAAATAATTATTGTCCAAAATTTTACTAACTCCCCTCTGAAAGGGTTGTCAGGAACGTACAGCAGACACAACTCAAGTTTCATTTGGTTTATTGCGTGCACACACGGTATTAACCACCCACTAGTTAGTCTGCCTGCTGCAGCTACACTAGTCTAACGTAACAGGTGGTTTTTTCCAACTAGGTTGTAAACCTGTAATGTAAACACAAACACAATCCCAGAATTAACTGATATAATTATACAAATGTTCATATAACATCTCTTGTTTTGCAGTTTTAGAAATAATAACTCTCCGACAACGTGTACTAGTCCTGATGATAAGTTAAATGAATGAAAAAAAAACTAAGCAACTGCGTCCTGCAGAAAACTGTATATGCTCCTTACACACAACCTGGAGATTATGACAACAACTATAACATATATTACATATAATAATACAGTAACAGCTGCTGGAAAGTTCTACAGTTAAGGAGCTGGATATATGAATGTTTTGTGGCAAAGCAAAATAAAACCATTAATGTAAAATTGGAGTGTTAGAGTTTAAATTTGAATTCAGTTCAATTTAGGTTTAATAAACAAGAGAATATGGTTGACCTAGCAAAACCCAGGGTCTCAGCACACACACACACACACACACACACACACACACACACACACACACCTCAGAAGTGTGAAGTCAAATATATCTTTCTAGTTTTCATCCATCCAACCATTAATTGGATAGATGAGTCCAACCCCCAGTAATCCTTTAAGGATTCAATCTCGGCTCTTTATGAGCAAAGCTGGGGTGCAACCTGAATAGTCCACCAGTCTATCACAGAGCCAACATACATTGATGCTCACATTCACATTTAATTGTCTTAAACTGTATGTCTATGGACTGTGGAAGCTGGGTACAGGGAAAAACACACACAGTCACAGGAAAAAACATGCACATACCACAAAAAAAAAGCCCTGGCACAGTTTGAAACTCAGAACTTTCTTGCTGTGAGGCAACAGATCTAACCCCTGCACCACCATGTTGGCCACGTAGTTTCCAGAAAAATAAAACATTTCTTTCCATCAAAAATTATTACAACTTGGCAGCTGATGTGAACGCCATGTGCAAGTGCACTACATACGCATGTTGACCCAGTACTTTAAACTAACATTGGCATAAACAATGCTGAAAATGATCAAGTGTTATCTAAATAATGGTTTATTACATATTGTTATTTCCACATTATTGTTTTTACTGTTTATCTAATATCACTGTTTCTGTTCAACTGCTGTCCTGTAGTTCTACAGAAGTTGAGGACATTGACATGGAAGATGTTTCTCCAGATGTGCACCACAGACTAAGTAAAATAATCAATACACACACACACACACACACACACACACACACACACACACACACACACACACACACACAGAATAAAATAAATCATACAATGAAAATAGTAGAGCAACTCACATCAGTGCACTTAAAAATATAATTAAATGTAATAAATAGTAAAAGTTAATAAAAAAATATAAGTATGACAGTGAGAAGTAAAGGCACATATTGTGCTGTTTACATTCTTAACTGTTAAAATTTAAACAGTCTGAACATTTTGTGTCAAATCAGAATTCATGTGAAGGTTAAAGGTTATTGTGCATTGGCAAAACAACATTATATCTGTTACATTTAGGTTTAATAATAACCATTAACACAACTGACTCACGCCTCATGTAGCATAAAAAGCATCCATTTGTTTTTACCTGCCCAGGCACTGCCTTGACTGTAAACATATGCCTTTCTAATAGTGATGGGGACGAGACTGTAATATGTCATGAGTCTTTAAGAAGTCGAGACCAAAACCATAAAAACAAATTAGTTTTCTTTACCAAGATTTAATATCACCCCAGCTAATAGTTAACAATTAGACCTACAGTTCTATAAGTAAGACTGGGGATAGTTGGTATTATAGCAGCAGTCTGGTATATTCTTGTCTACCTAACCTCCTCATATCAACTTTTTTCCCTGACAAAATACTTCACTGACTGAAGGGAGTCAAAATTTAGGTCATAATTTTATCAAAATCTTGGTGTCTTCGCTCTATGATCGTACTAGCAACTCATGGCTGTTTAGAACTCAAAATTTTTGCATGGCACCATGGGATGTTTGCATGGCACCATGGGATGTTTGCATGGCACCATGGGATGTTTGCATGGCAAAATGGGATACATTTTTCAAACGTATAGCAGTGGGAAACACTGAGATGTTTTGTGATTATGAGCATTAAAAAAAAACATCTGTTGAAAAATAATAATAATGATAAATCCAACAACAACTTGGAAGCTGACATGAACACTGTCAGAAAATGATCATCACATGTGGTCCACTACAACATGAACACGGTGTTAGTTAGTTAGTTATTAGAAATAAGATAAAACATGATGTGGAAAGTAATAACAGAGTTTTCAGATTTGTCAAATATCATTTTCCAACAGTTTTAACTATTTTCTTTTGTTTAGCTCTCAAGTGTGTTGAGTGCCCTTGACCAAAGAACTAAGTAACTTATGAACAACTTATTAAAATAGACATGTTCCTCCTGCAGAAATGTGCCGCTGTGTGTCATGTGTAATTCATCTATCTGTAATTGATCTAATGGAGGATCCGGGAGCCCATGGGAATAGACTGAAGCAGCCAAAGCCATATACAAGCTTTTCAATTTCCCTATCATGAGAACAAGGACACCTGGATGGCCGTGTGGTTATGGTGCATCATGTTGGCATGTACCATGTACCATATATACAATGCAGCTGTTTGTCGTTTCAAATCATGACTGAGTTGAACTTTCATTGTCATTTCATGTCATTTCATTGTCATTGTCATGTCATTCCCCCACTCTGTTTCCTGTCTCTCTTTACTGTCTCACAATCCGCCCCCCCCCCAAAAAAAAATAAATAGAAAAAAAAATAAATAAATGGTTGTTAAGAGTTGTTATTTAATGGCGGAAAAGGTAAAATGGACGACAAATCAGCATCTATGCAAAAAACTAAACAAAACAGAGCAAGAGACAAAGCAAACTCAACTCTGCATTTGCATTATCTGACTTTACAAACAGATTTACATTCTGGGATGCAATTGGTTTCCTCAGGGACCGGCCCTTCTTTTGACAGACGTGGCAAAGAAGGACCAGTCATATAGCTGCACACCCCACCCACCCGGGACACGAACAAGAACATAAAAACCCACACCAACAGACTCAGACGCAGCTTCTTCCCCAGAGCTGTGAAATCCACCACACCATCTCCTCAGTCCTCATCCTCCTTCACAATGACAATAAAGATTCTTGATTCTCCAATAAATGAATAAACTCGTCTATCTATCTATCTATCTGTCTCTCTCTCTCTATCTATCTATCTATCTATCTATCTATCTATCTATCTATCTATCTATCTATCTATCTATCTATCTATCTATCTATCTATCTATCTATCTATCTATCTATCTATCTATCTATCTATCTATCTATCTATCTATCTATCTATCTATCTATCTATCTATCTATCTATCTATCTATCTATCTATGTGTCTGTAGGCCACGTCTAATAACACATTTAAAGGGTCTCTCTGCATTCAATGAAAATTTGATTACAATAAGAAAGAGGCATTACTCACTGGAGCCCATTTCCAGTCCAGCCCAGTCTTCTGATTAATTCCCAAAATTCCTGCTCATCAGGTCTTGTTATTAAAGATGTGTTGCTGCTGTGCAGAAATTACCTGACTGAGTGTTTGTGCCATTTGTGAGTAGCTCAGACAAATTCAAACAAATGAATGAAACCTGGAAAGGGTGGTGCACGCAGGCGTACGGCTTTAAGCACTATGAGTAGAATTTGGTTACGTGATGGGAAAGAGAGAGAGGGGAAGATTTACTCACTGATCACTGATTTTATCATGAATGTTTGCGAATCACACTACTTTCACAAATCTGCAGCATTAATAATTTAGCTAACCCCACAGATTTTAGTATTAACAAATATGGCACATATACCATAGAGTTGTTCGCCAGTTGGGATCCTTCTCCCACTCTCCCCCATGTCTCTGTCATTAAAGACAAAAATGATTTTAAAAAATAAATAAAGATTCAAAACACTTTTGTAACTGAACCACAGACATGACTCCAGGTACAAAATCTCGTCTCTGATGTTATAGTCTTGCACTTTGTACATCCACTATCAACCAAAAACACATCCTAAATGTTGAGTTTAATTTTTATTCATTATAAAAAATGCAACATTTTTATCATGAATAAATGGAATTCTACATTTAGGAGTTATCTTGCGTGTTATCTTGCCAGCAGCTACAGTTCCCACAAAATATATTCACAATTGCTCACATTAAAATGTGCAACAGTACAGGTATTAGAGAATGGAAAGAAGAAATACTGTCTTTGTAAAACTGTCATGTTGGAGTAATTTTAATCACTATTAAACCCTGAAAATGAATTCATTGCCTTGTGGATCACTTGCGTAAAATATATAATGTTTTCTTATATTATTAATTGGTTGAATACTCATTAAGTACATGAATCTTCCAAATACACTCACGCCCCTTGGTGCTTCCTCAAAAAGTACTCATATTTACGTCAGTTCTACGTTAACGTTGACCAAGAAAATGGCTGCCTCCGAGATGGCCAAGATGGTGAGTGCGATGAAACTCCAGACAAAATGGAGCAAGATAAAACAAAACTCATTGTTATCTTATTATCTAAAATGACTTGACAAACAAAGTTGCATTCTAAGACAACTTGTATCACAACGATGATCATCAACAAGTTTTTGTTTTTCGGCTCTGTGCATTTGCGATCGCTCAACGTAAATGTGCTGTTTGGTTAGCTTGATTAGCCCGTTAGCCTCTGGCTTCATCACTAACCCACTAACTTTGCTTTGCAGTGCACTCCTATGTATATATATTTTTGTTAGCAACATTTGCCAGGTATAAATATCTACAGTGATCTGTGTGTGTGTGTGTGTGTGTGTGTGTGTGTGTGTGTGTGTGTGTGTAAAAAAACGATAGCTACCGGCGTTGATTGCTACATAATATACCTTCAACCCTCAAGAGTAGCTTCATCAAAACAGCTGGAGAAAAAACACTTTCAACTTGATTCAAAGAGTTGTGTTTATGTTTTGTAATGACAGCAAAGTCCAAATTTGTTTGAATGTTGGTGGTAAAATTTTGTTTACATTTGGATCCATTATATATTGGTCTTATATATATGACCAATATGTAATGGTATTATCTATATGATCTTTGGTCACATAAGATATATTTTCTTGTTTTTTTTATTGAGATTATGGATTATTAGTTATCATACTAGTTAACATACTTGGGCCTAAACGTCCTAGGATATCATTAATGGATTGCACACAGTCATGGTAAAAATAAAGTACACCCTCTTTCAATTCTAGGTTTTTACATATCAGGACACAATAAAAAAAAACCTAGGTCCTAACCAGGTTCTAAAAATATTTAAATCTAACCTGAAGTGTACAAAAACACATGGCAGATTCCATCACGTCATTACGTATTAAACAAAAACAAAGCCAAAATGGAGAAGCCATGTGTAGAAAACTAAGTACACTCTTATAGGATCTAAGAGGGTAAGTAGCAGCCAGGCGTGGATAATCAAATACACTTGGGTAATTGATTATCAATTGATCATCTATAAAAGCAGCAATGACCTTAGAAAAGCAATTGTTGCTTCCTGTCAGCATGGGAAGGGTCCACCACTTCACTCTAAAGTGAGAAAGATCATTTACATATGGAAAGACAGTTGCAAATCTTCCTAGGAGTGGATGCCCCAGCAAATTAACCACAAGGTCAGACTGTGCAATGTTTAGAGAAACTGCAAAAAAAAAAAAAAAAAACCCAAGGGCCACATCTCAGACTCTACTGGCCTCAGTTAGCATGTTAAATGTTAAAGTTCAGACAGTACAATTAGAAAAAGACTACACAAATATGGCTTGTCATAAAAGGGTTGTCAGAAGAAAAAGGAAAGACGCAAGGTGTTGTAATGGCCCAGTCAAAGTCTAGACCTCAACCTAATTGAAATGCTGTGATGGGACCTTAACAGAGAACAAATGTCTGTAAACCTCAATTAACTGAATCAATGTTGTAAAGAAAATTGGGCCAAAATTCCTACACAACCATATAAGAAACTGACAAAGTCGTACAGAAAATGACAACCTCAGTTTTTTGCTGTTAAAGGTGGTTCTTCAAGCTACCAAATCATGGGGTTACATTAATACATTACAAGTGAAAACAATCATTATGTTTTCTAGTTGTTTGAAATGTTCGCACCATATATAGTGACTACAGAACCAATCAAAACCAACAGAAACACTGATTCAGTGAAATCCTCATCATCATTACTGGTGCATATGTAATTATTAGATGTTGTGAAAGAGACGTTTCATGATGACTTTGTTGAAGATAAGTAAATTAATGACATGGTGAAAAGTCTGTATCTTACCTGCTGATGCTCAGAAACAACAGAGATCTGTCTGTGTTGGTGGTTGACCAGAAGATTTCATCAAACCTACATGATGAGGATATAAGTCCAAATAATCAGAGGTGCAACAATTGTTTTCCAGTATTTTTCTCTCAAAAATATTATCTTGGATTTTTTCAGGGTCAGAAATGTCCCAGCGTACTTGTTAAAAAAAAAAAATCATCTGCGGCTGGTGTCCAATTCCCTAGGGAGATGATCCCCTCAAAAAACAAACAGACAAAAAAAAACCTCCCTCAGGATTATCCTAATATGTTGGAGATTTCTTCTGATGACCAATGTTTCAAATGTGATGAGAAGATTTCAGAGGAGCTGTTGAACAAAACAGAAGAAAGGAAGATCTATTCGCACCATATACAGCTGAAGTAATGTCACATGTCAAATGTGCTCATATGAACAAGTGTGTCATTGTTAGTAATGTTAGCATGTAGCATAAGTCACAATCACTGTGTTAAAAGCAGTGCAGAGTTAGAAGTTCAATCATATTAATTTTATTAATATAAATTAATAGAATTGATATAAAGCATTTGCATTAAGTTGGAGAATGTCACACAGCAAACATTGCTCCAGTTGGGATTTTAACCTGCAATTGCTGCAACACATAAGCACCAACGTGGGACACTATAACCACTCAGCTATCTGGGAAACCTAATAATCATCATTTCTGATGATTTTGTAGATTCCCATCCAATGTGTGGACAATGTGTGTGGATGTCCTGGTGTGGTCGTCTATGACCGTGAAACATTTCCCATGTCCTCCGACCAGGTGAGGCTCTTACAAGCTAATTTAAATCACTATATAAAAATAAAACTACAACTCCAGTGTGTTTTGTTCTTGACCAGGCTGTTCGGCCGTGGGGAAGCACGTTTAATGATGGACATGGCCTTGAGAGGTTAATATATCTAAAATATATCCAATTGTATGGTGCACTACACTTTGCACATGTGAACTTGTGTACTCTAACTTTAACACTGCTTGTCTCTGTGTGTAATCTTTCAATGTAGCTCTGTGAGAGTTTTCCAGGATGCCTGTACCAGGTAAAAACAAAATCTAAAAGATTTATAGATCTGTTTATAGTTTAAATTTATAGACCTGCATCACAAAAGTTGTTCTCTCAAAAGAGAACAAAAAAAAGTCAATGCCAGATCATGATTAGTTTGGGTCCTACCATATTGAATGTTGTACATAAAGAATTTGTATCACTGTCCATCAATGCTTTACTATATTTTGTTTGTCTAATGTTATAATGAGCTTCATCTGACGCTGGACAAGAATACAAGGACATGTTAGTCCAAGTATTTATACTGGACTCATCATTATCATTTGATTGATCATTTTTAGGTACATATAGGTACATTTTCTTGGTAAGTCTTCACACCTTAAAAAGACAACGAGGGTTCTTTTTTTCATTAACAGAAAACAAATGACATTTAAATGCTGGCACAGATCTGAGTCAGAAATTCATTTATCCAAATTAATTAATCCAAAGTGGTCTTTGCTCATCTTTTCCAAGGCATAGCCTGAGGCGTTTCTGATAGTTTTGCCAATTTTCTTATCTTCAGTTGCAATGTGTTGAGTACTCTAAACCAAAGAATTTACTGATTCATGAACAACATATCAAGAGAAATATGTTCTTCCTGCAGCAACGTGGCACCGTCCAGCCCTCATCTGGACAAAGAGGAACCCATGGAAACAGACTGAAGACAACCTTCACACAACCTTCATTCCAACAATTTTAGGGATGAACTGTGCTGAACTGATGTACCCCTCACATTTTTGAAGAGATGTTCTGTTATCAATACAATTTCGCATTGCCGATGTCCCTGTTGTGAGAATTATGGAAAAGCCACTGGTAATTAAATAATGCATTGCAGTTGGGAGACTGTTATTTCTACTTTTCTACCCTATTTCTACTTTTCATTATTTTATTATTTGGAAAGGAGGAGGAGGAGGAGAAGTAAGGTGACTGTTGACATCTACAACTATTGTAGATTGTACTATTTCAAAATTTGATTGAAAATCATTTTCAAGTTTGGAAGTTTTCTTTGATTGAAATTACCCAGAAGTCTGAGCCTTTTGATTTCTTTAACATTTCAGACACTTATACTAACCTGTTCAGGACTATGAAATAAAGTAAAATTCGGAGGGCCAAGAACATTTACTAATGACATTTAAATTAATGAATGCATACACACAATCATATACAAATGAAGTATCTCAGCCTTTTCAGACATGAAGGAGTGAAATTTCTTGTTTTTTATGGAGGTTTCACAAAGAACAAAATATTTGTGTATGGGATTATAGCTGAGGTTATCATGTTTTGCCCTAAACATCTCATCTCATCAGCATCATTTTCGGATCACAAATCTCCACTGACATCAAGAAGATCCTGGGTTCGTCTCTTGGGTCGGACGCACGGTCTTTCTGTGTGGAGTTTGTGTTCTCCATGTGTCTGTGTGGGTTTCCTCTGGGAGCTCCAGTTTCTTCCCACCACCAAAAACATGCAACATTGAAGATAGGTGAATTAAGCATCCTAAATTGCCCATAGGTGTGGATGTGAGTGCAGATGGTTGTTCGTCTATAAGTGAAGTGAAGTGAAGGACATGTCCTTCATCTCTCACATAAGACGAGTCTCACGTGGTTTCCTCCTGGCGGCTACGATTATGAAGCTTTTGACCAAATTTAAAGTGATGTCGCCATGGTTAATGGATGCTGCAAACGGGCCCTCTGTTGTGATGGGTGCTGTCACTGCTGCTGAAGTATCAGTGGGCCTCTTTCCACCATGGATCTACATTGGAGCTCAAGCCATTCTCGTCCTTTCTGGACTAGATTTATAAAGAAGCAGGACATGGAAATACTCAAGTTAAGTCCATCAAGTACATCATTGGTTAAATACATAAGTGGAGTATCTGAATGACTATACTGAGTTACTTTCTAACTCTGTACTCAGTCAAGAACCTAAATGGCAAAAATAAACCCATCCAGCAGGAGGTGCACTAGGACTGGAAAAAGTTTCAGTCACTTCCACAGCAGCAAATATCATTGCTCACTTAACACTATTACATGAATTCACTTATCGTATGGGCATAGACCGGTGCACTGGTTTATGTTGTGGTTGTTACTCTTCTCACTCTTATTTTGGTAGATGCGTGGTGCATTAAATCTCTTTTGCACTTCAACAGTAACATTAGTCAATACTTGACTGACTGACTGAAAGGTCAATAACAAGCAATATACATAGGTAGATAGATAGTTAACTGGGTTGCTATAATATGACAGGCAACTTAAGTAAAAAGTTAAGTAAAATTGTGTTTACTTTATATATCTGTGGTCATGTAAGACATAATTTCTTATTGTTATAAAGTTTTCTTACAAAAATACAAAGAAAATGCACTAAATCGCATTGTAACATAATTTGTGTTTTAAAAAAGTCTCATGGCTTAACTTACTGAGAGGTAGGTTGAGTCAAGTCAGAGGGTAAAGTGAGCTACTTGGGGTTAAGTCTTTTCTCTTAATTTAAAACTGCACAAAATTACAAAAAATTCTTAAAGGTAACTTTAAACAATATGTAACAAACCAAATACAAGTTTGTCATTTATAACATTTTACTGTAATACACATAATGAAAAATGTTCATATCATGTTCAGTACTGCAACAATTCAACATTTCACCATGTGTTTTTGTACATTTCAGGTTAGATTTGAATAATTGTTCGCAGTTTTAAGCAAAACCTTAGCTGTAAAAAGGTCTGGGTCTGGGAGGCAGACCCAGACCTTTTTACATCAAATGTTTTACTTAAAACTTGTGTCTATTATTGTCTCTATAAACCTTATACTTGACCCATTGTGACACATTACCTCATGCCAGTGATCCTAAAGCAAACAGTTTGCACGTCTTCTATCATACTGAAGTGATGTACAGAAGTTGTCTTTGTTCCCAGGGAAAAACAGATTAACAGAGAAATTCATTAATTCAGATTTTTAGGATTCTTGTAGATTCTCCTGTTGCTGGGGACACAATCCAAGTCCTCACTGTCTGGTGTTTGTCTTTTGCTTTTGCTTTTGCTATTTTTTTTTTTTATCTGATTGAGGATGTTTGTCTATACCCCTTATAAATCAGATGTCAGATTACATTCACCACATGTTTGTGATGTTTCATGAGTCAGGAAATAATCCCCTTGTGATGTGTCTTGTTGTTTCTGTCGTTCTCTTCCTCTTACCCTTTTTCCTTTCTCGCCTAGCGGTGACGAAAGTTACCAGGTGTTCCTGCAGAAGCACACCTGAATTCCATCTGCACGAGGGTTTTTGTTAATGAAACTGACTTATTTTTGCGTGAACCCTCGATCTCGACCTTCTTTTTTATATCCAAGAACCTCGGAGTGAGTTTTGTTTGTTTGTCTGTCTGTCTGTTTGTCTGTTTGTTTGTTTGTTTGTTTGTTTTGGTGGTGGGGGTCGGGTGGGTGGCTCGCTATGTCAAGTTGTGCCAATAATAAAAATTTTTTCATTGCGCTGTCGCTCCCTATACCTCATCTAATTAGTAGTTGCGCTCTGTAACCAGTGGTACAGATATGTGTCTTGGTGGTTGCAGGTATCGCTTAAGGAAGAATACCACTGAATGCCCAGATGTGAAATACAGGGCCTGACACTGAGGAACAAACAGCGCTTCAGTAGTTGAGTCTCTTTGTGCCAGTTTAGCTGAAAACAAGGGAAAAGAAGGTGCACGTCAGGCTCAACGCATAGATCAGATTATAGATAAACAGTCAAAAGCATGTGTCTCATGCTCATTGCGTGGGAGTTAGCAGCCCTGATACAAGGATAAAAACTTTCCAGAGTAAAAGATAAAAGTAAACCAACAAAACAGTATCTGAAACATGGAGACCAACACAGTATCAGCAATACACAATGTACATAATCAGGAATGAGGGCCTTAGACAAAATACTTTTACTTCTACACTGTCAAGTTGTAGTCAAACCAAAATGAGCGTTCAGAGAAGAGAACATGTAAAATTGTCAAATCTGCGAGATTTTGATAGTTTTGACAATTTTTGATTTGACAGATTTTTGCAATTATTACCTCTGACTTATTGTCAATATAGTCAACATCACACCATGACTTTCTGACAATATGATTCAACATTTTTCCGTGAGAATCAAACTTTCAACCTCATATTTATATGGTTACAATCCACTGACCTCTGTCTTTGGGTCTTTACCAGTGTTCCCTGTGACCTGCCTGCTTTACTACCGGAAATATACACCTGTAATATATGTTTCTAGTGGAGCTGATGTGAATTTTATGACATTGCAGCTTTTTCCCTCTCCAAGTTCATCATTTTGTGAGTCATATATCTGAAATGTTGAGCACTTGATTAATAAAGGAGCAATATATATATATATATATATATATATATATATAATATTTGCTTTAAAGAACATTCATCTTATAATCTGATATGTTGAGTAAATGGTAAAAAAATAAATAAATAAAATAATAATAAACACATCCAGCAGGAGGCGCACTAGGACGGGAAAAAAAAATGTTTTCCACGTGCGATTTGTATTTTTCGATTTAGTGACTTATTTACTTATTTTTGCTCATACTGACATTTATAACATGTATTCAGCTGTAATCTCATGAACATAGGAAGAAAAAACCTGAGGTAACATGACCACTGGTTTATGTTGTGAAACTTTCGCTCTCAACTTCTCTTAATTATATTTTGTTGAGAGATCAGCTGTGTTCGTTCAGTTACATGATTAAATAAGTTCAGGTCATTCACAGGTATTAAATGATACTGTTGTTTTTATCAGGTTGGTTCTTCCCTCTGAGGGTTAAATGTGACATCAGACAGGAGGAGGTGGAGTTTATCAGTTAGTTGCCAAACGGAGCCATGACAGACACAAGCAGGGGTAAGATCATTCAAGAAATATACTGATAAATAAATAGCTCCAGTCAAAAACTAAACTTCAACATTTCAACACAAATGTGTGACTTACATGCAGCTGTTTCCTTTTGACAAACAGAGTCAGAGAAATGAAATTCGATGAGAAACTAAAAGCTGCAGCCATGTCACAGACCTGCTGTGGTGATATGACAAAAAAAAAAAAAAAAAAAAACAGAAATGTAATGATATTTGATAACAATTTGATAACAACCAGACACTGATGTGTGAGTAGATGTGACGGTCTGTTAAAACGATCACTCTTTGTCTGTAGTTTAGACACGTTTCCTGGTTGTAGTTTTCAGCTCAAACACGTTTAGGTGGTTTCATGTTCCTGTCAAAGTGAAAGTAACAGTTTTACAACATGTGCTAAACACTAGTAGTCAGATCCTTTTCTTAAGTAGAAAAAACCACGATACAGAGGTATACCACAGTATGCAACTACAAATAAAAGTCCTCTGTGCTCAAAATCTACAATAAACAGCACAGATATTATGTAAATACACTTTATATAGAGTATAATGTTTTGTATTTGGTATTTAATTGTGTTTTAGCAGGTAGAGATACAGATCATTTTACTAATGGATAGTTTAATCATTATCCAGGAAATCATGGTTTATAAGTTGATTTCATATAACTACACATCAGTTAAATTTACAGGAGTAAAAATACCAAAGAGCACAAAATAGAAATACAGTATCTCACAAAAGTGAGTACATCCCTCACATTTCTGCAGATATTTAATTATATCTTTTCATGGGACAATACTGAAGAAATGACACTTTGACACAATGAAAAATAGTCAGTATACAGCTTATACAACAGTGTAAATTTATTGTTCCCTCAAAATAACTCAAAACACAGCCATTAATAGCTAAACTCCTGGCAACAAAAGTGAATACACCCCTAAGTGAAAATGCCCAAAGTATCAATATTTTGTGTGGCCACCATTATTTTCTCACTTTTGTTGCCAGTGGTTTAGACATTAATGGCTGTATATTGAGTTATTTTGAGGGAACAATAAATTTCCACTGTTATATAAGCTGTACACTGACTACTTTTTACCGTGTCAAAGTGTCATTTGTTCAGTGTTGTCCCATGAAAAGATATGATTAAATATCTGCAGAAATGTGAGGGGTGTACTCACTTTTGTGAGATACTGTATACTTTCAGTATCTGACAATGTAATAATAATAATAATAATTTATATTGCATCACAAAGGCTAGGTATATGGACACAACATAATTTAAGCTGAAACAATAAAAGAAAATTCCAAATCCTGCATTTCCTGTAATTGAACTCCTACAGGTAGTTTATTTTGGTAGAAAAAACTTCCTGCTGTTGTAACAGATGAACACAGACCTCGATCCACAATGACCTAATTTTCAATGTTATAAAGTGATGACACTTTAAGGCCTTGAGGTTAATGTTCCTGATTCTGTAATAACTCTACTTTTAACTCACTAATAAAGGTAATTTGGTAACTCTAATGACATCATCAGTGTTATTTGTTGTCCAGAGCTACGTGACTTAAATCTTCACGTCTTTGTCTCCTCCCAGGTATTTGTGGTGCAGCGTTGATGCTCCTAAAAAGTTCTGCGACAGGTTTTGCCTTCGGAGAAGCTGCGTTATTTGCAGTTGACCCTGCGTTGACCCAAGATGGCGCCCTGCTCGACGCAGCGACTGTGGCAGCAGGTCGAGCCAGTTCCACGGGTGTCGGGGTAGTGGCGGCGTGCCTCGTGTTCACCTCAGCGCTCATCTCTCTGGGGAGCGGTTTCCTCCTGGCAGCTGTGATGATGAAGCTTTTGACCAAAGTTGGAGTGACGTCATCGTGGTTAACAGACGCTACGACCGGCGCCTCTGTTGTGGTGGGTGCCGTCGCTGCTGGGGCGTCAGTAGGCCTCCTTCCACCGTGGATCTACATCGCAGCTCAAGCCGTTCTCGTCCTCATCGTCTACTCGTACTCTAACATCAATGACATGACCACAGCTCTGTTGATCATCTTCACCACTCTTTACATCACTGTCACATACGGACAGATGGGTCTCCTTTTAGGTCTCTTCTTCATGGTGTTGACCATCTGTGTCCTTTATGCTTTACGTAAAGCCCTGACTCAGAGGATGACACAAAAACCGAAAACTAAAAACGGGTGCAAACTGTTGGAGAGGATATTCTTCTACTCAGTTTTTGTGGGGATATTAGGATTTTCAGTAGGTTCGGTGGCAGGTCAGGCAGGAGAAGGATCTCAAGAAGAGGTGGTTTTGATGCTGCAGTCAGTCGTCTGGGTGGCATTTCTGGCTGCAGGGCTGCTGGGAGCTGGCCTGGGAGCAGTGGCCATGGTCGGTCTGGGTTCAGAGGCGGCTGGAAAGGTCGCTGTGGGAGTTGCTGTGATATCAACAGTGTCCTTAAGAGCTATACTGCAGGCGAACGCATCGCTAGGGGCCCGCAGCATCGTGGGGGGAGCGTTAGGAGCAGCCACAGCAGCAGGGGTGTCACTGGGAGCTGCGAGCATCGCATCAAAACAAATGTTCGGGTCTCGAAATTCAAAACTAACACTCTTAGGTTCAGTTGCTGTCGGTGCAGTTCTGGGAACAAGAGGTGTAGCACTGAAAGCAACTGAGCTGACTTCATCAGAACTCATAACCATCACTCTCGTTGCTGTAGGGGCATTTGTTCTGGGTGCACCACAGAGCCCTTTCAACACTCAGGTGAATCTACGAAGGGGACTTCTCACGGGGCCTGAGCTAATTAAAGGAATTGGCTTGGAGACAGTCACCGCAGCAGCAGCACCTATCGGAGCCGGGGCGCTTGGGGCTGCGGCGTTAGGCACTGCAGCTCTGGGGAGACTGGGGACTGTGGGAGTTCTCCTGGCGATAATGTTGGCTCTTGGAAGTGCTCTGAGTGGCATGATAGGAAAATCAACTCCTACAACAAATGAACACAGTGACTGATTGACACTTGAAGTTGCATATTTAAGGCCAAACATTATCTGAAATATTTTGTATTTTGTATACATGTATAGAGTAAAAGGTATAATTTAAATTACTATAAATTTATCCTATTTTGTAATGATGATTTATGACTTTTACAAAGTTTACTTAAGATCTGGATCTAATGTGTGATTTTGGCCAACTGAGTGAATAAAAGAAAATTTAACATTTTTAATTTTAAGTGTTTTTATTCACTGATATGTTGTCACATGATTGACAGCCGTTACACATTAGAGAACAAAATGAAGTGTTAATAAGTTGATTTTTTTTTTTTTCTTCACAGTAGCTTTAATGATCCCTTTCCTTTCTTTCTTCTCACCATCGCTTCTACATTTCCCATGACATGATCACAAGCCGGCAGTTACTTTGGTTTCATCTTAGCAACAGTAACAGAGGACTTGCTGTTTAGAAAAGGGAGGGGTTGGGGGGTGGGGGAGTGGTTGGAGAAAGAAGAAGCAATGAATAATCAAGGAGACAGAAGAGCATCTTAGAATAGATTGCGTTGTGGAGAGCTTACAATCAGGAAAGCAAATATGGATTTATGCAGCAAAATGTGGCGTCATTCTGCTTTTACTCAGCCATATAACTCACTCTGAGGAGACATGTTGCTTGAGAATGGATGTGCACCTGAGTCTCAGGGTTTTTGTTGGTTTGCCATGGCAGCAAACAGGACTTCAGCTGCAAGAAGAGGATGCAACATGTTTTTCTGCTGAAAGAACCTGTGGACAAGAGCCTCTAAGAGTCTTAAGGAGTTAAATAATTATATGTTATGAAAAAACATGGTGATACACTTTAAAGGTAAGAGACTTTTCATGGTGGATACATCATAGAAATAGTTGCTGGAACCATTTTTTTTTCACACTGGAGTGGAATAATGTTTTATAATGTAATTACGATGAGATCCATCACAACTTTTTCAAGGATTTTGTCCCTTTTTGCACATCAGAAAGAGTAAATCAGTATTACATGAATCAAAAGGTTTACCTTCATTAAACCAGCATGTCGCTGAACCGGGTCCATACAACAGACATGGAGCAGTCTGCAGAGTACTCTGTGGAGTGTTCGGTGCAGGTTCCAAGTAATCCGGATCACGGAGCAGGTCGGGTGAGGGAGGTGACCGTGCTCCAGTCGAGCTGCTGCCGCTGCCTGCCTCGATCAGTGCGTCTCACCTTCACACCTGAGTCTCTGGAGAGACTTTACCAGAGCTACTTCCGTCGCCAGAGACAAGATGACCTGCTGGTTCTGGTGATGTTTGCTGCTCTTTTCAACAGCTTCATCATCATCATGTGTGCGGTGGTGTACACCGAGGACAAACTGGCCATGGTGGTGGTCGCAGCCGTGGGACTGGCCGCAGATATCATCCTCTACCTGCTGTTTTGGTTCCAGAAACTTCCTACATCTCCTGTCTCACGTGGAGCTGTACCTTACATACTGTGGCTGATGATCACCATCCACGTTTTATGTTATATGGGACTGAATTACGAGCGTTTCCCTCACGCCAGTAACTCAGTGGGCTGGCAGGCCTTCTTCAATTTCTCCACCTTTCTGACACTGCCCCTGAACCTGGTGCCTCTCCTGCTGCTGACAGCCCTCTCCTCTGGGATTCACACCCTGGTTTTGGGGGTGACTGTTGCTCAAAGGTTTGATGCCAACCTGCAGGGACCCATGTTGGTCAGACAGGTAAATATGGCAAATCAGTCAAGTGACAGATGACAAAGCATCTTCAAGTTAATCTCCAAGATTTAGAAGTTGGTCACACAGAGAAAGTGTGACATCAGATATCCATCATTGTTAAGAAGGAAAATTCAAACAAAATTCAATGATTATTCTTTTTGTACCATAACACCTTATCTTCAGGACTTTTTCAGGAAAAAATTCTATTTTATTCAAAGTTATTTCAATGAATGGTTAAAGACATTTTGACAAAAAGGCAAAGTAGACAATTCTCACTTAGCAAGGTGCTATGGTTGTTGCCACAGTGTTAAGGAATAATACATCTACCTAGATGGATTCATGATGGCATGTGTTGGTAAACCCATCATGACACTTATTATATATTTTTTTATCACTGACACAGTTATTGATTAAAAAATAGCGTAATGTTATTGTGACCACATTGAAATGACTGGATTTCACAAAAGACAAATGTAAACACACAAAAAGTTCAAGTTGGCCACATTTGTACTGGTTTGTACCGATGTCCGTCTTTTACATCTCTGTTTCTTTTACATCATATATCTTACTCATCTGGAGAATGTGGTTTTGATACAAATTAATTATTCTTTAAAAGCCTAAATAAATAGATTTCTGAGGATGATTAGATAAGAAATTCACAAACAGTTACTTTAGAAGCTAAACAGTTTTGAAACTAGAAAAGTTTTATTGTGCATCTTAACACCACTCTCTTCCTCTTCAGCTTTTAGCCAACATCATGCTGTTCGTGTGTGCAGCCATAGTGGGAGTGATGTCATATTACATGGCGGACAGGAAATACAGAACAGCCTTTTTGGAAGCTCGTCAGTCACTAGAGGTCAAAGTAACCCTGGAGGAACAAAGTACCCAGCAGGTGAGGAGGGGGGTGGGCTCACATGTGCAATCACACGTATTTATTCTTAATGAGGAAGGACAATGTTTTATTTTAGGCTAACAAACAAACACACACACACACACACACACACACACACACACACACACACACAATGAGCCTGCGAGGCAGGACACCCTGTGCTGCCTAATTATGGTGTGTTTTGCTCAGTGCAGGGTTAATAGGTTGATTAGAGAGATGGTTGTTTTCACCAGCGGAGACACCGTCAGGGACCTGACACATTACAGTCCTAACAAGTGTTTTAACAACTGATACAACCTTTACCAAAATGGTGGAAAGGTGTCATTTGAATATTTTAAAGATTAAAATTACTTATCTTTTTTCAGTTGCTTATACATTATAATCTTAGTCTTTGGACCTGACAGAAATTAAACTGGAGACTGGGATTCAGTATATAACAGTATACAAATGCACAATGAAATTACAGTTTTCTTTTCTATTGTTTTATTTATTCCTTCTCATGCTACCAGAGGTGCTGGTATTTAAAAGATAATCCATTGCTTCGCTGTTGGATATTATATTGGACTTCACTAAAGTCCAATATAATGCAACTTTTATTCATTCCCATTTAGTTCTTCCACTCTCACTTCGTTTTTTACATGCACCTTACAGCGTCAGTTTGTGGAACAAAGAGAGCAGACCTGTGAGATTTAGTGAGGCACGGAGGTGGAAAATCTGGTGAAATGGTGATATGTTGATGAGGATGTAGAAGACAGTAAGTTTTCACCAGAGGATTGTGGTAGAAGACAATCAGCAGCCAACCTCAACGGTTGACAGGCCTCGGTCATGCTCTGTGCTCACATGGGACAGTTTATTCTTTCTCATTAGTGAACATGTGAAGAACTCACACTTTTCTTGACTGTCTCCACATAGGAGGAATTATTACTCTCAATCCTGCCCAAACACATTGCCGATGAGATGCTGCAGGGCATGAAGAACCAGGCCAATCAGCAAGATGTCCAACAGCAGCAGTTCAACACGATGTACATGTATCGCCATGAAAACGTCAGGTCAGGTTCACAAAGACTTGACAAAATCTTAAAGTCAGGATATTATGAGAGGGTTTTTGTATCTTGTTAAGTGTTATATTGCAACATTTGCACTTTTCCTGCAGTATCCTGTTTGCTGACATTGTGGGCTTCACCCAGCTGTCCTCAGCCTGTAGTGCCCAGGAGCTGGTAAAGCTGCTCAATGAACTGTTTGCACGTTTTGACAAACTGGCAGCAGTGAGTGTGTATTTGTACCTTCATGTATTTTCTTAGACTGTGAGTTCTGGTTACTTTGCCATAATTATCTCTGAAACTTGAGGTGGTGGTAATGTTAACTCTGTCTATTTTTACAGCAACATCACCAACTGAGGATTAAGATTCTTGGCGACTGTTACTATTGTATCTGTGGTCTTCCTGACTTCAGAGACGACCATGCAGCCTGCTCTATAATGATGGGGCTCGCCATGGTAGAGGCCATCTCGTAAGTCGTGACTTTACTTTCAGAGTTCAGAAAAAAAACAAGATAAAAAAATTAGAAATAAAAAGAAAACTTGGGTGGTATCCCTCTTTTTTCCAGATATGTGAGAGACAAGACAAAAACTGAGGTGGACATGCGTGTGGGCGTCCACACGGGCACGGTGCTGGGAGGAGTGCTCGGTCAGAAGAGATGGCAATTTGATGTCTGGTCCACAGATGTCACTGTAGCCAATAAGATGGAGTCTGGAGGGATTCCTGGGTACGGGCGCGATACTTTGACACAGTTAGTCAAAATCTTTTGTGTATTTTAAGTTAACATCAATAACATGTATCCTACACACAGGAGAGTACATATTTCCCAAACTACTAAGGACAGTCTGCATGGAGAATTTGACCTGGAGCCAGGAAATGGTGGAGAGAGGTGCGAGTACCTGCTGGAGAAAGGCATCGACACTTATTTGGTTCTTGTGCCTAAACCGGTGCCAAATGGGCTCAATGGAAATGTGAGTGGTTTCAGAAGGAAACAATGTCTCCAGTCTTTAATTAATAAAAAAAAAACATGCTTATGTTGCTTCTCCATCCTCAGACACCCAGCACACTGACCAACAGAAATTCAAACCAACTGATCAACACAACAGCAACAAACGGGAACGCAGCCTCACCTCAATCCACACCAACGCCGTGTAAACAGGAGGTGAACTACAATAAATATCTAACACAGACAGAAGACAGATCTAACCCATATCAGTATTCATGGGTAACGAGTGTGTTAACACCCATGTGCAGATACACGTAGCTTACCTGTATCTGCTCTTTGTGTCTCTCAGTCTCAGAGGAGCAAGATGGTGGAGGAACAAGTGATCAACAGACGACTGCAGCAGGAGCTGCTGGCGAGAGAAACTCAGCAAATGTAAAAAAATGCAAATAAAAAGAGGAATAAGAAAAGCTGCCAAAAAACTGGAAACAGTTGTAGTTGCCCGTGAAAAAAATACACATACGTGTTTTTTTTCTGACAGAATGAAGGATCATAAAATCAACCCTGTATCGCTGCGTTTTGTGGATGGAAAGTTAGAGGAGCATTATTCCTCAGAGAAGGAAAAGCGGAGCGGGGCGGCTTTCTCCTGCTGCATGATCGTGCTCCTCTTCATCACAGCGATGCAGGTGTTCATAGACCCACTGTGAGTTTAGATTAACACATACAGATTTTGACATTAACCTATAATTCAATGTGAATTAGCTCTGCTGGTTAACTTCTATGTTTTATTCAGAAAACATCTTCTTTTGTTCCAGGTTATTCGTGAACTATGTGACTCTCGTAATAGGAGAGGTATTGTTGCTAATCCTCACAGTGTGCTCCCTGGCTGCCATCTTCCCCAGGGTGAGAGAACAAAATAAAAATGGCTGTGGTAATGGGAATGTCTTATATCTGATGATTGTAAAAACTCTGGCACTATAAAAGAATTTTATAGTTTTTGAATATGATTTGTCTGTGATATTAGATTTGTGACTTTAGGATAATGTTAATTTACAGTTATATACAGTATTTTTGGAGGATTTGTGATAAAACACTCATTTTATATTGTTATATGGTCTTTTCATGTTGATGTTTGTTTGTCACAGATGTTCTCCAAGAGGTTAGTGTCCTTCTCAATGTGGATAGATCGCACCCGCTGGGCAAGAAACACATGGGCCATGGCGGCCATATTTGTTCTAACCATGGCTGTGATTGCTGACATGGTACGATTCCAAGATATTACTATATTATGATACAGCGTGTGCAGTTTAGGAATGGGTGATATGAGATACTCTTCATTTCTCACAGTGTATGCACTTTTATAACTCAATAGAATATCTGAGAAGATAATAGATGAAACTAGATGGAAATATATGTGTTTTTTGTAATTCATTGAATATAAAAACCTAGTGTGTGTGTGTGTGTGTGTTTCCATTTTGTCCTCATCAAACTATCACTGCCTTTTATGTGTCTGACTACATGTTCCCATCGGGGTCCATTAGTTGTCTGTCTCACTGCCTGCTGGCTCATTTGTCACGGCCCCACGAGAGCAGCCTGTTACACACACTGCTGCCCTCAAGGTCTGACAGGAACAGAGGACGACACAGTGAACGTGCATTTCTCTGCCTTAGCTTTCATGTCGCGGTGATAGTTGCACCGGAAAAAAAATCCTTGAAAGGAAAAGAAATGATGGTGTTTAACTATTTCTATTGTTGCCCAACAATATGTCACAGCTTTATGTAGTAAATCCATCAGTTATATTCTAAAATCTTGAGGTTTAGAGACACAAAGTAAAAATATATTTCCTGAATTTACTTTTGTTTAATGTTGCAGTTAAGTTGTGCACCACCATCCCTCCAAGTCTTCAACAGCACCTCAGGCCCAGTGTTGGAGTCACTTGGAAGCGGCTGTGCAGAAAATCCAAAGCACTACAGCTTCATGGCCGTAATGTCGCTTATCGCAACTGCCATGTTGGTTCAGGTCAGCCATCTGATTAAACTGGGCCTCATGGTGCTGGTTGTGACAGCAACTGGAGCAGTTAATATCTACAGCTGGAGAGACATATATGACCTGTATGACTACATACAGTTTGCCTCCTACAGGTGAGAAATGTGTGAAACAGATCAGTGAGCAGCAGATTTTTATGTACTTTTGTTGAAAATATATCTTAAAATATAATAAGCCATTAAATTTTAATTCTATTCATTGTCTTTGTGTTCCCAGATCATCCATAGTGCCATCTAAGTACCTCATGACCATGATGATTATCGTCATGATGATTGGCTTCTACTTCTTTGCCCGTCATGTGAGTCTGTCTCTTCTGTACAGAGATTCCCCCAACAGAGCAGATGTCTCCCAAGCTTACATTCATCTTTCCTGTGTGGTGTGTGTAGTTGGAGCATCAATCCAGGAAGCTGTTCCTCTGGAAGATCGGCGTCCACGACCAGAAAGAGCGAGTTTTTGAGATGAGACGCTGGAACGAAGCGCTGGTCACCAACATGCTGCCCGAGCACGTGGCCAAACACTTCCTGGGCTCTAAGAAGAGAGACGAGGTGCACAAGAGTGTGTGATAAATTACAGTAGCATTTAGCTTTGTGGCTGTTTGTGGACTGTGAGTATAGAAAACACTTGAGTTTACACTTTCATTAGGGACATAAGATTTTTTTAAAAGCAACAAAACATACTTTCATTAATTGTATCATTAAAAATACTGAGGCACCATAATTGACACCTGTTCATCCATTGCAATGCGATCCATTGCACATCAGTGCCATCTTGTGGTTTGTAACATAATTACACTACTGAGTGTGCCCTACTCAGGTGTATATTATAATCAAGGAGCTTTATTTTCAGAAAAAAAATATATGAAATGGACACAACAAACATCTTCATCTTCATTCATTTGTAGGAGCTGTACAGTCAGTCATATGAAGAAATAGGTGTGATGTTTGCTTCCATCCCCAACTTTTCTGACTTCTACACTGAAGAGGGCATCAACAATGGAGGCATCGAGTGTCTCCGGATCCTTAATGAGATAATCTCCGACTTTGACAGTGTGAGTTCAAGCAGTCTTTCCTCAGCTGGATGCATATTTTGAGATTTAACAATAGTAAAAGCACAACTACCTGTGACTGAGTGATGTCAATTTTCTCCACCAGTTATTAGATAGGGATGAGTTCCGCTGCATCACCAAGATCAAGACGATAGGAAGCACCTACATGGCAGCATCAGGTCTCACCCCAGAGAGCAACACCAATGGATACAGCAACCGCAAGGTGTGACGCTTATACAGCTTCTATCTTACAAATAAACATGGTACCAAATATGATAATCTTCTGCAACACAGTTTTATATTCACTAGTGCTATCAACAGTGATGATAGTCATCATTAAAGATGTATACTGTTGTTCCACAGCCAGAGGACCAGTCACTGATTGAGCGTTGGCAGCATCTTGCTGACCTGGCAGACTTTGCTTTGGCTATGAAAGTCACCCTCAACAACCTCAACAAACAGTCCTTCAACAACTTCATGCTCCGAATCGGTCAGTGTGTGTGTGTGTGTGTGTGTATGTGTGTATTTGTACATATCTGTGTGCACAATCATAAACATGTATGTTGATTTTTCCATGCTGATCCCCTACAGGCCTGAATAAGGGAGGAGTCCTGGCTGGAGTAATCGGAGCTCGTAAACCTCATTATGACATCTGGGGCAACACAGTGAATGTGGCCAGCAGAATGGAGTCAACTGGAGTGATGGGTAATATCCAGGTGATGAACAAAAGAAGATGTAACAACATGCCTTTTTGAAATTTTATCCTTGTTTTTAAACCGCCCGTGTCTGCCCTCAGGTGGTGGAGGACTGCTACGACATCCTTAAGGAATATGGCTTCCGCTTTGTGAGAAGAGGGCCTATATTTGTCAAAGGGAAAGGGGAGCTGCTAACCTTCTTCATGAAAGGCAAAGACAAACCCTGCAGCAACAGCGAACCGGTGACCACTGCCCTCCCACATCAAGTTGGAGACCATCCTTGACTGTCTCTCATATACACAGTTAATTTACCTAGATTTTCATACACAATGTAGGTATATAAAGCATATGGAAGTAGAACAACACAACATAATAATACTTTTTATGAGCATTTCATCAGTGAAATACCATTTCAACCAGAAAGAAATTTAAGAAAAACATGAATTCTGTATAATTGTACATATTTTCCGTTGAATATCTCACAGAGCTCCTGCAGATTGTAAAGATTGTATCATTTTGCACTTGATTCATAGAGTGCTAAGAGACTTACAGGTTTCAAGCATATAAATTACTTTCTCTTCTTGTTTTACTTCAAGCTCTGGTTTTATAAAATCTTGTAGTTTGTCACAATGTATTAATAAAACATGTTTGCACTATGATTTGGGGATTTTTTTTTTTTACATGTGACATGGATGATAATGTTGGATGGTGATGTGTGCACCAACACATGACACTAAATGATAAGATACATTATACTTACACACACACACACACACACATATATATATATATATATATATATATATATATTTACATATATATTTGTAACTGTATTTTGTTTTGTCAGAAGAATATGAATTCATTATCTGCGGATGCAGTCATTATTTATTCATGTATTCAATCAATATATAATCAGTTATCACAACTGATTAGTGTGATACCTGATTTAATTATGAATA
Source organism: Polydactylus sextarius (assembly GCA_016801845.1). NCBI lineage: Eukaryota > Metazoa > Chordata > Actinopteri > Polynemidae > Polydactylus > Polydactylus sextarius. Next base: position 5,445,973 of record CM028918.1, read on the forward strand.
CAATGAGATATTCTCTGGCCCTGTGTTGTTTATTTTCTCATTCATTCATTGATTAATTCATTCATTTACACAAAGGTATCACTACCAAACGTCTAAAGAATTGAACTCAGACTTTTATTACACAGACTGACTCTTGACTCTCTACTTGACATGGAATCAAGCCAACGACAGGTTTATTAGTTAGACCTGTGCTGTTCCTGCTATATCAAGTCAAAATGACTAATTTATTTATTTATTTATTCATTTATGTTTTATGATAGTCAGATATGTGAGTTTTGGTTATGTGAAACCAGTTTTTTTTTTGTCATCTGCAAAATTATTCTCATTAGTAAAGTATATTGACTACATATATTGTTTGACTGTATCATGGACCTAGAGTATTAGAGACACCTTTGACTTGATTTGTCATTATAATACGTTGATAAAAGAGGCTTTATTATGTTGAGATTTCAGATGCCAATTGTGCATATTTTTCTTTAAAAGAAATCTAATTCAATTTTAAGTGAGTCTGCTAAACATCTCAAATGATAGATTTTAACGTGACGCCTTTTTTGGATTGTTGGTTGGACAATGCAAGTACACTGGAAAACAGACAAATCAAACAATTAATCGATTGATCAAATCAAAAATAATCATAAAATTAGTTGACAATGAAACAGTACATGTGCTTATTCTATTTTGTTTTATTTTTTATTTGAGGTTACATTTTTGTTACCTAACATACTACTTGGGTTCAACCCGGAGATAATTAATTTGAGGTGATAATTAATTGAGATGTAAACGTTTTTAGTGTCGAAATGTAAACACTAGACACCTGTGGAAAGACCATGTGGGGTTCACGCTTAATGATAATTTAAAATTCTAAATATATTGAAGTCAGTCCTCTGGGGACATCCAGATGAATTTTAATAGGATTTGTTATTGTTGTCAGATAATTATTATGCTAACTAAGTTCTTATGCGCCACCCATGGATTATAATTCTACCCGGAAGCCTGCTAGTGTAGGAATTTCCGGTTACGTCAGGGTGTGAGGACTCCATTAGAGCTGCAGCTGTTTTGAGAGAAACAACAACAAAAACGGGCTAACTGTCAGGCCTACCGTAGTGACAGTCCGCTCTCAGCCCGACACCGAGGCCTCAAATCTGGAAGCTTAACCTTCATTTCCCACCCGGAGCTCCGCCGGCTTCTAACCACGGCCGCTCTCGGTGAGGAAACTCTGGCCTCCGCTTCCTCCTCCTCCGACTCGGACACCGGCGGAGCGTCGCCGCCCCCGCGGAAGAAGCACCGAGCCTCGGCGGCGGAGGGAGCAGGAGAGCCCGGGGCTTCAGCAGTTGTAACAGGCCTTTCTGGAGTGGTCTTAGGACTTGCTACGCACTCTCCACACTCTCAAGCCACCTCTACCATCCACTTTAACCGAAGTGTTGTCAACAACCTCAGCAGCAGCATGCAAGCAAACGGGGCAGGACAGGGACAAGAATCTTCAGAGCTTTCCTGCCTAAACAGCGCACAAAACGGGGAGTCATCCTCGGCCGGCGGAACCCACTCCAATGGGCTTCTCTCCAGCACGGACAACGGGAATAGTGTCGGTACCAGTAATGGCTCTTCAACCGGACCCGGTTCGGGGACTTCGGCCGCTTCTACTACTTCAGGCTCGGAGGTCGGTTCGTTGAAAAAGAAGAAACGACTATCGCAGGCGGAGGAAGATGTCATACGATTAATAGGGCAACATCTCCACGGACTGGGGCTAAAGTAAGTTTATTCAGTGTGTCAGTTGAGAGAAAAACTACAAAAACACGTAATGTAAACGCTGAACATATGAAGTGTTATCTATATCATCGGTGTTTGGTGTGAAGCTGTGATACTGCAGCTGGTAAAAACGCTATTAGAGTGCTTGACAGACACAAACATGGGGGGATGGGGTAGTTAGCCTGTGAGCTCGGCAGTTGGTAGAAAGAAGGGGTCCATCTTGCACAATAACAGTTAGCTTGATAGCTATCACCACTAGCCTGCGCTGAGGTGTTGTGTCCTGGCTGTTAAACCTTCACACAAACATTTAACACAATCCAACATTTGTCTCATTCATTTATCAATCGTAGGCTGAAATATATTTTAAACGCCAGTAGCTGCCGTATCTGTTAATTAACGTTATATATTTCGCACTGAATAAAAAAGGCATTACATCATCTAACGTTTGTAAACGTTTGTTCAGGAAAAAAGCTCAATTCACCGACTTGTTATGTTTGGCAAAGCATAAATATCGATGTCATGAGGGAGAAACTTGATTAAGCTTCTTAATTAAGTTCACAAGCAGGATTATCGAGTTTCGGTGTTTATTTTTTTTGCGTTTTACTGGTGGCTGTTGCGCAAAGAAAAAAAAAATGCGGAGGAAATGTTAATGTGCGGTTTGTCAATGTCGGTTTTCGGTCCTGATGGCTGGTGGTTTTTCTTCGTTTTCCAGCTTGGCTGCCACAGGGAAATAACATGGTGTTTGCAAGACTGTGTGGGAGGAACATTAATAGGTCGGCCACACTGTAATAACGAGCATGGTTATGAAAACTGTCCTGGTTATTTTAGTATGCAGAGTGCACTCTGCATGTCTTGAGCTGTCATTTCGAGCAACTCTTTTATTCATCAGAAGAAATCACGATTTTATTTATAAGAGCTACCTACGTTAATATGTTAACTTTCTTTCCTGGATGAATGTCCCCATTGTTTCTGTCACTGTGTCACAGCAATGTGTCAACAATCAGTCAGTTTAGTCACACAAACTGTGACGTTCATGTATTAGAGCATGTATTTATTTAAAGACAGTAGTCAATACCGTGGGCGACATTTGGTCCTGAATTGAAAAGAATCACTTGGTTTCATGGCGGCTGAAGGGGGGAATGCGCTTTCAACCAGCTGTTTTAGATGGAAACGCAGTGTTTGAATCTAATTATAGCATGGTGGGATTTCAAGAAATGTATGTGTAACACTCCTCTTCATAGTGGCTCTGGTAGCCACAGTTGGATGTAGCTAGACGCTGCTATCCAGCTGAGAAAGTGTAGCTTCCATAATAAGGCATTATAAAAGACAAGCTAATGTTTACAGAGAGGGTGGGTTGGGGAGGGAGAAGGGAGAGAGTGAGTGGAGATTTACATGGCATTGCCTTGTATGAAATAGATCCCCTACGTTTCAGCTGGAGAAATGCAAGTGAAATCAGTGTGGCAGCCAGCTGGATGAGCGGCTCAACACAGAGCTGCTGCGCCACTCCATTGATACCTGAGAATGATGTCATCATGCTGAAGGTGTCAGCCACCCCCCCCACACACACACACTTCACCCTCATTCCCAGCCCCCCTTGCATTATCTCTCTCTCTCACACACACACACACACTCATCTCAGCAGACCTGTTTATGGTGTTGGTGGAGTGTGTGCAGCAGAGGTGGTGTGTTGTCGACAGATGGTTATGGTTCATGGTTGACGGGCTGAGAGGATGATGTCAACTGCAGTGGAAGCTCGGTTCATGTTGGTCGACCTCCTACTGTCCACAAATAATGCTCTGGTGACACAACTGATCTGGACTGGCTTTCTCCAGATACCGTTGGCCACCAAGCCGCCTTCATCCCATTGTCAACCAGTGACGTAAATATTATCCCTGTGCTAAGATTATTGTCTCAGATTTCCCTCTCACCTATTAGCTCTTCCTGAAAGACACTGTATTATCTTACATGGTGACATGTTTTAAATTATTAAATATTGAATAAAAGTTCAGTATTCTGTCTAAAAATGGCCTTTCATATAATCACATGCTATTCTTACAACATGCTGTTTGAGCTCACATTTTCCTAGTTATGACTTGTGAGCTTTGATGATTGAAATATCATCCTCAGGCTTAATACTTATATTTTATTACTCATTTTTTCACTAATATAACATTATCCTGTCTGTCTTATGTCTGTGTGGCTGCCCTAACTTTGTCCCCCCCTCTTCCTCTCTCTCTCTCTGTGTCTCTGCAGTCAGACAGTGGACCTGCTGATGCAGGAGTCCGGCTGCAGACTGGAACACCCCTCAGCTACCAAGTTCCGCAACCATGTCATGGAAGGGGAATGGGACAAGGTTGGTCCGGGGTTACCATGGTTACATAATAGCCAGCACTTTGATAGATGGAGACAGAGAATTGGTTGCACCTTGTTAAGACGTGTTGTTCATATTGTGCTGTAAGATGGAAAAGCTTGTTTGATCAAGACGCACACACACACACACACACACACACACACACACACACACACATATATATATATATATATATATAAGAAAAATCAACAGAAACAAACACGATTCCAAACAAAACTTGTTTAAAAAACCTGTTACAGCAAAATCAAAGTGACTAAACTGTATTTGTACAACACTCACACAGTTTCAGACTAATCTTTTTCAAAACTTGTACACATTCCTGACAAGTGTCAGTGGGTTACTGACTTTAACATGAAATCATTTTCCAAGTCTCTTTTGACTCCAGAGCTAGCAGCTGGAGTAAGCATAGTTTTGTAGGGGCTCTTTTAGAGTCAAGCACTGAATGAATGAATGTAGTTTTTGTCTGATTTGTTTTTGTCTAAATAATATTTTACCTGTTCAGTGAATAACATTTAGTGGCATCTAGTCCTGAGATTTCAGATTGTAGCCAAATGAATACCCCTCACTTCACCCCCTCATTCCTTGAAGGGATGGTGGGGGGCTATAGTGGCCTTCAGGAAACATAAAAATGTGAAAGACCCTCTCTAGTACCAAACGTTTGGTTTGGCCATTCTGGGCTACTGTAGAAACAGGCTGGACTCTGTGGAGGAGGACGCACTCCTCACGTAAATACAAAAGGCTTATTGTAATGAAACAAAAACACAACCATTCATAGTTTTAAGTGGTTATACACGAATGAAAACAAAATTATGAATGTTATATCTAACTCTTGTCCATAGAGCTCCCTAAATCCTACAGACTAGATGTTTGAGACTGAGATCAGGGTAGAAAACATGACATGAAGAAAAATGTTTTGTTGGTCAGTTGCACTGGTTTGGTTTCTTATTTGTGAAACATAATTATTATGCCTGCTGAAAACTCTGGCTTTTATTCATTTTATAAAGTCTCATTATTTGCCTATTATCATATTGAAGCATTAAAATGAATGTTTATCAGAACACCCACAGCACAGCAGTATTGATGGATGTCCTGGGGATGTAATGTGGATTTTCAAAGCATTTGGGTTAAATTAGCACATTTTTACAGAGAAGTTATGTACTTGCCTTTTTAAATCACCGGTCTCAGTTGTATCATCCTTTTCTTGCCACAGAATAACTTTCATTTTTACATTTTAGAGCTGCTTTGTGAATCTTTTTGAATTACGAATCTATGTAGCCTGGAAAATGCCAGCCCTGAGCCACGTGGTGATACATTTTCAGATGTGGCAGGTTTTCTTTACAAAGCAGTAGTAAACCAACCATTCATCTGGTGTTCGTTCATATTCTTCTGTTTTTTTTAGCAGTATGGATAAAGAGTCCATTATATTTGCAGAGACATAAAGGTGCCGTGTTCCCTATTTATAATTACAACCACAACATGTGGACAGCTGTGAATCAGCTCTATTTCTATATAATCAATTTAGTCATCTTAAATTTTTATTGTGATTAGTATTTTTTTTTTTCCTGTGTGTGTGTATGGAAACTGCTGAACTAACCATTTCTCTCCCTGTCTCTCCTGTCCATCAACCTCTCTTTGTTTTGGCCCAGGCTGAGAATGATCTCAATGAGCTGAGAGCACTGATGCATTCTCCCAACGCTATTGTGGTAAGCTCCATTCGCCATCCGCCTCCAAACTTGAATTGTTGCGGGATGACGGTCGGTCAGTAAGCAGGCGCAGCTGGAGGTTCTAGAACGATGCTGTTACAATGCAGCGATGCAGGTTCTTGTTGTGGGACGACCAACGTTATAATGTTCTGGATGACGCCTCGGAAAGTATAGCGGCAGGAATGGGTGTCACGTTATATTCAGATTGTCAGTTTGACAGACAGCTGTAGCAGTTAATGGGCGGATCAACCGGTCGATCAACAGAACAACGCTCTCTACAAGATCGAGTACCTTACGGATTGTTTCAGATGTTTTTTTAAGCAGAAATGCCAAAGCTTTTTGAAAGGTTCTAGTTTCTCAGTTGTGTGGATTGACTTCTATAATTTATGACATGACAGGCAAACTTAACATTATTATAATACTATAACTACTGACCCATTTCAGGTAACTAGTTATTTGTACAAGAATTATTTATATTCATAATTCACAGTACACATTTATTTTCACATAGATATTAAGGGTTTATTGTCTGTTTATCAGAAAAGTCACATAAAATCAACTTGATTTAATGTTATAACACTAATTTAAAACATACACTTGGATTAGATACATTTTGTAGGGTCATAATTCACAGTCTTACGGTATTTTACATATTCTTGTTACAATAAAAGGACCAATTATATGAACAAATTGTACAGTAACTACTTCATCTGTATATTGCAGAAATCAGTGTGAGTGTATATACTTCACACACTTTTTGTTTGAAACTGGGACTCAGCTCAAGTTAATTAGCCTCAGCTAGCACGCCAATTAGCTGACAATATGAGCTCCAGAAACGCTCCTATTTGCCTCAGTCAGATGTCAGAAATTTGTGTAGATGTCATTGCCTGTTTGGTTATGAAGGGAATTGATGTGGTTGTTTATCTTGCCCTCTATAATGTGGGTAGCCATTTTAGATTGTGAGTCTCTGCAGGATAGTGTTATCATTGAATGACTTTCATTTCACTTCTCGTGTGTAGTTCGCTTAAATCACAAAAACCCGGTTGACAAATGCAGAGATGTCTGTATGTTTTTTGCGATGTAGTCATTTGTGGGTGGATAATAAATGATAAATTTAAATCTATAAAGAGAAGATTAACGAGGCTCATGTGAAAAAAGATAGCACGCAAATTCACGAGTGTGTCGTAGGTAGAACCACTTGTCCCAGTTGTCAGGGCTGTGACTCCCACTGCGTACCCGAGATAAGGCAGACTCTTAATACGACAAATGTCAATGTTGACCAGCAGTGGCGACGGATAAACACTTGCCAGAGCTTCAGTCTGAAGGAAGTAGGTTGTTGAGATGAGTGTCTCGGTTAAAATATATTCTGATAAAACAAATTGCTGCAACCATTTTAAGTTTTGATGACATACGGCAACATACATTTCGTGTGGAGATATTTTTACATGGTGATTTATGTTGCACAGGCATAACCTTTTCTAGTCGGGTAGATCCGTTGTTGATCTGTTGTTGGATCGGTGGTCAAAATCCCATCCGTGTCAAAAGAAAAGCTGTTTAAGGTTAATCTGATTCGTCATCCTTATCTATCTCACTTCTTTACCCATGTCAATATTTTTATACAAACCATTCTGTGTACTTACGTTTCTCTTCTTGTTATCAGCGTATGAAGTTCCTGCTGCTGCAGCAGAAGTACCTCGAGTATCTGGAGGACGGCAAAGTCCTGGAGGCTCTGCAGGTGCTCCGGGGAGAGCTGACACCTCTCAAATACAACACAGATCGTATCCACGTACTCAGCGGGTAATATTACGAGTTTGATATTACATCTGTCTCATAACAGTCATCAGACCATTCGCTGATTCTACAAATGAAACACAAATACACACATATATATTTAGCTTCCAACACTGGTCATGAGCCAAAGAATTCATTGAGATTTTACTGAAACTAAACCGACTTTGAGGAATAATTTGGGGGTAATTTAAGGTGTCTTTTAGTCTTAAATTACATAGATTGTTTAGATTGTTTTGTTTTTTAAGATATTGGTCAATATTAGATTATCAGAGCTAACCCTTGTAATGGAGGCAGGTTAGTCCCTGTTGTGGAATATATTTCTCGTGTAACAGACTGTTTTTAACCAGTGAAACCCACAATGAAAATATAATGTTAAATTTTAACTATGAATTTTAAATTTGTTGGTTTAATGTTGTCACATGGCCAAGTTACACCATTAATTGTAGCATAGAATACTTTTATTGATGGATGTGTGTTTATCATTAACAGAGAGAACTACAGTGTTACACAGACGAGCTCGGGGGTGACTTTTTATTTACCCTTGGCTTTTGTGTGTTGTCTGAACTTGCACTAATATAGATTGTTTTTTCACAACATGTTATAAATGAGTGGCTTTAATCAATATTATCCCAGGCTTGTTATTAACCAGGTTCTCCAATGTACATATAAAATCAATATGTTATTTTGACACGCAGCACAAATGACAGTGTCTCCATCTATATGATGAGCTAATCTATAGCCAGGTCAACACACAGTCCTCGTGTTTTCAGCGAACTAAATCTCCTCATACATTACCTAATCAATCAGAGAGAATTGAACACTCAACGCCACTTTGGCTTTACAGTCTGTCACTCAGTTGACACAATAAGTAATTGATCTGTTGCCTGTCTGATGTCGGTCAGTCAGCTGTATTCAAATGTGTCTTTGTCAACACATTTCTGTTTGCTCATTCCTTAATTAGCATCTGCATCTGACGCAGTGAATTTTCTCATTCTATGTCCTACAGCATACTGTGTTTGAGGCATTTAATGGTTGTGACTCATTTGCATTAGATCTAATCTATAATGCACAAGGTGTTGTACCAGGAAGAAATGTTGTACTACAGTAATAGTTGGAGTGTAGTTAAGATCGACAACTTTTTATGTTGCATTTTATTATGAAAATCCTACTGTGTATGCTGCAGACTGCCTCAGTATTTGTTGTTTTGATTTTAAATGTGTTGTGTCTTTGTGCAGGTACCTAATGTGTAGCCATGCTGACGATCTGAGGGCCAAGGCAGAGTGGGAGGGCAAGGGCACCACCTCACGCTGCAGGCTGCTGGACAAATTACAGAGTGAGGAGACGTGTCCATATACTGCCCCTGTAAAGCTCACACACATAACCATAAAGCAGCTCGCATGACACTCAATATGTCTTTCATCTTCCCTTGTAGCATACCTGCCACCCTCTGTGATGCTGCCCCCGCGGCGGCTGCAGACCCTGCTGCGGCAAGCAGTGGAGCTACAGAGGGACCGCTGCCTCTATCACAACACCAAGCTGGACAGTAACCTGGACTCGGTCTCTCTCCTCGTTGATCATGTCTGCAGCAGGTTGGTATTGCTCAGTTAGCGTGCTGCTCTGGGCCCCGGAGACCCTGCAGACTCAGTGCGAAATTATCAGACTGCAGCAGCTTATATTTATGTATCAGTTTGTCTTCTGTTGTTATGAAGCCAAAACGTTGCGACGTGCACTGAAAATCTTTATATTTAATATTTATCATATTCTCTCTCTATCGATCCTTGTCATTTGATTTTACTGTGGTTGCATCATTTTGAGGTTTAGACAGTGTAATGTAACAAAAGTGGCAATTGCTTTTCTACACAAATGATGACCCCCCCACCCTTTTTTTTTTCCATCACAGGAAGCAGTTCCCTTGTTACACCCAGCAGATTCTGACAGAGCACTGTAATGAGGTGTGGTTCTGCAAATTCTCAAACGATGGCACCAAGCTAGCCACTGGCTCCAAAGATACTACTGTCATAATCTGGCAAGTGGACCCGGTAAGTGCAAACAAATTTCTCAGTAAATACACATGACTTTTCTTTCTTTTTCTTATTTTTTTTATTTTTATTTTTTTTAAGATTTTGTCCCCAGCTAAAATAACCCTGGTGGAATGTAGTGGTTGGGTCTACTTCTATATGCATCTGAAAGTAAAATATTTTCCTTGCATTTACATGTGGTAAATATGCTAAATAAAACTTTTTTTCTATTTGGGAACTATTTTTATTTAAAACCTTTCTAAAATTACAACAGTTTGCATGTGTGACTTTGATTTGAATATGTTTTGTTGGTACTTCTGCCAACAAAAGCCCAGCTCTCTGTGTCTAAATTAATTTATCCATAACAAACTTAATCCTGTCTTTGTGTAGGAGAGCCACCAGTTGAAGCTGCTGCGAACCCTGGAGGGTCATGCATACGGAGTCTCCTACTTAGCTTGGAGTCCCGATGACACCTACCTGATCGCCTGTGGACCTGACGACTGCTCTGAGCTCTGGCTCTGGAACGTACAGGTAACATCCCTCTGTTTTTAGCTTCATATAATCCCGTTCTTGTGATGCCTCTAACAGTGTTTCCATATGGCAGCTCGTTATTTACTGCATACTTGATTGGGAACGTAGGAAGTAACACAGGAAAATGTGTTACTGAATTTGAATTAGCCTCAAACAGCCTAATTAAAATTCAGTAAACAAGTGCAAGGAAAAAACATGCATTGAGCTTCCCATAGATATTCTGTAGGACTGTGTACTCAGTGACCTCTACTCTTCCCCCGTCCCCTCCCCTTTCTTTTCCCTTTATTCTCCCCTCCCCCGCTCTTATTTAACGTTTCTTCTTGCTGTCTCCCTTCCCCCAATGTTTCTCTCCTCCTCTGCTTTTCCACAATCTCCACCAATTTCCTTGTTGACCAGACGGGGGAGCTGCGGACCAAAATGTCCCAGTCTCATGAAGACAGTCTGACTAGTGTGGCCTGGAACCCTGATGGCAAACGCTTCGTCACCGGAGGACAGAGGGGGCAGTTTTATCAGTGTGTAAGTGTTGGGATCATTTCCTCCTTTATTTTACACGGATCAGTTTATTTTGATATGATCCGTGTAATGTATGCATGTTTATCTTCTGACGAATCATGTATCACTTCCATATTAGTCATCAGTGAATGTCTGGTATGTTTTGAATGTTCACAGCGGAGGGACACTGTATTTGAGTCACGGTGGATGTGTTGTTCTGACCTTAAACAATCAGCTTCAAGATAATTGCGTCTTTCTACATATTGATTTTCCAGCCATGAACCATATGGATGCATTTTTAATATGAAGATGGTTAAATGTGTTTATACAGTGTGAGTTTGGGAATGAACAGTTGATTATTTCTGTTGATAATGTGTATTGATTTGCACATATTTCACACAACAAATATGTACAACTCGCTATCCAAATGACCCGTTCCTAGATCCTTGTCTGTTTTTTGAAGTCATGAGCAGAAAGAAAGCAATGCTTCTGCTTCATAAAAAAGGTCTTCATTCTGTACTTTGTCCATGTTTTCATTCCCCTGCCATGAATAAGAGGTGAGGGGGTCTGCTGTCTGTGTTGTCAGGACCTTGATGGTAACTTGTTGGACTCCTGGGAGGGCGTGAGAGTGCAGTGCCTGTGGTGCCTGAGTGATGGCAGGACAGTGCTGGCCTCGGACACCCACCAGCGTATCCGGGGGTACAACTTCGAGGACCTTACGGATAGAAATATGTGCGTGTCAACCTTTCTACCTACTGTCTTTGTTGTATATGTTTGAGTGAAACGCTCAGTTGAAGGTACATAAATGATGTTAAGAGATATATGAGTTTACTTACTTATAATGTGTTTAATTTAGTGTGCTCCAAAATGATACAGGTATGAAACATTGATTACCATTTGAATTTTATTTACTCTTCATTTATAGTGAGTCCATGACTCCAGGTCTTCAAAAAAACGAGATAGATGCAAGATGCAAAGACTTTATTTTTCATTACATTAAACTACCACTACGTTCCACTACCTGAGTCTGACTGCTTGTCTCTTTACATGTTCTTCACAGAGTGCAGGAGGACCATCCTATCATGTCCTTTACAGTTTCAAAAAACGGAAGATTAGCTTTGTTAAATGTAGCAACTCAGGTAAGCCTTTTAACAACTTTAACTGCTACAATACTACAACTTACTGCCGGTAATATCAGTTCATCAGCTTCTAAACCACCTCACCAGTATCTTTTTGTCTTTTTTTTTTTTTTTTTTTAACCAACCGTACACAGGATGTTAAGGATTGCAGCAATACTGATCTATTCTTCTGCACCCCTCTATAGGGAGTACACCTGTGGGACCTTCAGGACCGGGTGCTGGTGAGGAAGTACCAAGGTGTGACCCAGGGCTTCTACACCATCCACTCCTGCTTTGGAGGACACAACGAAGACTTCATAGCAAGTGGCAGCGAAGGTACAGTTAAAATATCGGCAGAGATCGCAGTTTAATTCTCTATGCTGTAGCACTTCAGCTGCTTCTGTGTGTTTCTTCAGTAAAGTCGAATTCCCTAGACATTTCTTGGTTTGTTTATTGACTTACTTACAAAAACCATAGTATCTTTCCTTCTTTTTTGTTGCTGTAATCTTCCACCTATCTTGTGTCTTTCTGGTGTTAGTTCTCATTCATGCCTTAACTTTCACCTCATCGTCTCCTGTCCGTAGACCACAAAGTGTACATCTGGCACAGGCGTGGTGAGCTTCCTATTGCTGAGCTTACAGGCCACACACGCACCGTTAACTGTGTGAGCTGGAACCCGGCCATCCCAGGACTCATGGCGTCCGCCTCAGACGACGGCACAGTGCGTGTCTGGGGTCCTGCACCCTTCCTTGATTCGCAAGAGGCGGACGGACTCAACGGTAATTTCCAAATCTGTTTTTGGTTTGTCAGTTGATTAAAATTCTTCTTAGGTTTTAATCACAAACATTATCGTGGCAGCTTCATTTTCCTGATGTTTGTCTGTTTTTTTTCTCAGAGAACTGCAGTAATATGGACAGTTGATGGTCACTCATGGAGCAACTGACATCTCTCTTTGACAACAATTCAAGAATCCCACAACAATAAAATCAAAAGTCCAACAACTCAAAGAAAGTCAAGAATAAACAACAAAGGCCACCAAGCTAAAAGAGAAAACAAAACGTGAGAAAACTTGTCTCCTGACTGGCCCAGACAAAATGGTGGAGATGATGACGGACACTATGAAAAATTTCAAGTCCTCATCCAAAACCTGATCCCAACCTAAAGACCTGGAAAACCAGTCAATGCCCAGCGGGATGCGACCGTCATCCACTGGTGAGCTGTAACAGGCTGTTGTCCTCCTCCTCCCCACCCCCCATTTCGCTGCATGGTCACGAGCCATGCTGGGTCCTTGCAGAGTTTCCCAGGAAACCCACCTCCACCTTGAGCTTGGAGCACATCAAGTCCCTGTGATGCCTCCAGACAGACACGGCAGACCAGCCATCTACCCACTGGACTACATCTGTCTGCCTGTTTTGTCTCTCACGTTACCTGTTTAATGTCTCCATGGACATGGGTGGGGTGATGTTGGGGGGAGGATGGTGCGTAGGGGGATATAGCAACTCTTCTTTATGTATGTTTTCCTCTTCCCCTCTTTCTTGCTATATTCTTCGCATTTGATATGTTGGATAAAAGGCCGCAAATCTACCATAAAAACAAAACAAAAAACACACAGACCAACCAGCTGACGAACACAAAAAACAAGGCTATGCTAAATGTTGGAGTTTTTTTATGATAGTCATAGCGTTTATTCTCATTTAAGAGGTGAATCTTAGCTCGAGTAGTGCCCGTGGAAAGCTTTAGCTTGAAGATTCCACTTTCTGTTTCTCGACATTAGGAAAACAAAACTTTTTATTCCTTAATTTAACTTCTAACAAGGACAGTCACTATAAAGTTTCCAACTGACATCCCCGTCTCCCCTCACTCCCTCCAAAGCCCCACCCCCCCGCCCCCGCCCCACCTCGCCTCTATCGAGCTAGCTACCGCACATTACATCTGCCTACGAGAAGGACAGAGGAATTCAAAGGTCACATATCAGCAGCGAGGGGGTCAGACGTTATCGGTAATGTGGGGTTTCCACTGTCAGGACATAAACTATGACCCTTCTCAAAAGACATGCTTTCACATATTAAAGGGTTCAAGTGTGATTTAGACTGCACGCCGATGACTGCTGTCCCTCCTCTGTGTGTGTGTGTGTGTGTGTGTGAGTGAGTGAGTGAGAGATTGTGTGTGAGTGAGTGAAAGCGTTTATGCATACACACATTAATGTGAGAGTTGACATTTGTGGGTGCAGATTTAATTGGCGCGTGTTTTTGTATGTGTGTTCAATTCACACCAGCAGAAGATTCTCGCCCCTCCCCTCCCTTCTCCCTGACGCTCCTAATCCCGTGGTTAAATTGTAAAGAGGATTTTAAACAAATTCTAAGTTATCCAAAGCCCCATAGGGACCTCTATCTGTGGAACAAAGAATACTTGAGAGCCATTTTGTAAAAGATAAAAAAAAACAACTTTTTTTTAATCTGGGGCTTTGATTTTTACATTTGATGTTTTTCTTTTTGTTATTTTTCTTTTATTTTTCTTTTGTTTTGTTTTGTTTTTTTTCTTCCCCTCCTTATCACATGGCATTTAAATGGCACTGAGTTACTGGCATTAAATTATCTTTGTGTGTGGGGAGGGGGAGTGATAAAGTTTCAGAAAGATCAATTTGATTGAGGCATGTTTCAAAACAAACACACACACAAAAAAAAAGCTGTAAAGTGTTGTGTTATTAGCAAAGGGTCATTTCATGCGAGAAGCTAATGATTGTAAAAATGAACAAGTAGTTAGCACGACCCTTAGAGAGAAGAGGCACCGATAACCAAAACCACGCTCTGAGCCCACAGTGTTAGGGAGTGTTGTTGCAAATCCTAAAACACACACAAACTGCCTTCCTGTTCATACAGTTGCACACAAACCTTCAGTATGTATGACATCTCCCCCCGGCCCTTCCCACTGCACTTTGAGTGGTCTTTTTGCTCTCTTGCACCTACTGCAGTGGCATAAATCCACAAGGGTTCTCGTGGCCTCGTGGTCGCTACACTTAGCAGTTGTTTTTTTGCTTAGAAGGTCACATTAGCAAAGACTCCGAAAACATGAAAAAGAGAAAATAAGGAAAAACCTTAACAGAAGATTGCTAAAGGAGTCAAACCCTCCTCTATACACCCAGAAGCGGTGACCGATCACCTTGTAGAAATTATAAAGCTCAACCTGTTGCATATTAAGGCGTAGCAGCCTCATCTCGAGGGTACCACTCTTGGAGCGTAGAGAGAAATTTCAGCATTAACTCCCCCTCTGCTCTCCAGCCAAGTTATCCAGTGGTCAGTGCACCATTCAAAGCTTTCTTCCTCCCTTTTTCAGGGTATGTAATGACTATTTGCTACAGACTGATATACAGTAAAAAATGTTTAAAAACAGTGCTTTTCTGTCTGTTTTTATTGAACTTTTTTTTTTTTTTTTTTTGTTACTTAAATTTTTTGTTCACATTATATCATTTTTGGTTGACCTCTATCCCTGTATGATCATATTAAAATATAACCAGACATTTGGACTCCTCACTTTTTTGTAATCCTTATAATCCCTCTTAACTTTAATCTTTATTTTATAATTTTAATTATTTTTTTTATTTATTTATTTTTTTTTTCATTTTTATTTCTTTGTATTCATTTTTTGCATTTTTATCTACCACTACTATTACAAATGAATATGCACAGTAACACCCATGCCAATAGGATCGGGAAGAGTCTTTAGGAAGTGTGTTACCTATAATCAAATCAGGTTTGAACTATCCACCCCTCGCCTTTAAAGAGTTTCCTTCATGTGAAAAAAAAAAAAATCTTCTTTATTGCATGTCTGTGTAATTGACCGAAATCTCTCTCTTGGTGTGCCATTGTTGATTGACAGTTGCCACTTCTTTTTGACCCGTATCGAAGCCAAATCACCTGAGGCGCACACGGTGGTGTTTTTTTTTTTTTTTTTTTTTTTTGTTGGCTACGTGTGTCACGGTCTGATATTTACACTCTGGAAACCTCTTTCTCAACTCCTGGACCGCAGAATGGACCCCAACTTCCACACCCGACATTATTTCTGAAGACTTGAGGCAAATCATACACTCCAAACAAAGAGTTTCAGTAAAGCCCATTATTCACCTGCTGGTGGCAAATGCTATGTCTGTACGCAACCTGGTGTCTCTGTTCTTTTGTCTGAGTTTACCAAGGGAGTTGTTTCTGATTTAACTATGTCTTATTTCTCTCTCAGAGGTGAAGGTGGTTGTGGGTAGGGGCTGGGTGGGGAATACTAAGGGCTTACTGTAGCATCTCTAAGTTCCTTGGGCAAGGGGCGGGAAGGGGTGATGTGTGGTTTTGCGTTCAGTGTGTTATTTACAAAAGTGATTGTACTGTTTTGTATTGTTGTGTAGGAAAAGTGTTATGTATGCATATTTTCAATAAAGCATTCAGGGTTTTGAAAAAAAAAAACAAAATAATAATAAAAAAACAACAACAACAACACATGGCCCATGGAAGTTTGATGGGACAGGAAGATTGTGAGACCACCCATCAGATGCCAAGAAAAAAAAAAAAAAAAAAACACCCATTGGGTTGAATTTCTGAGGAAATTTTACTTTGTATCCTGGGCCAGAGCATCTGGTGTGAGGGAATCTCCAATGCCAAAATTAGGAACAAATTAAGGAATAATAATAATAACAAATGCCAATAAAGTGACATTATTTTGAGTAAGCCTTGTTGTTGGCCATACATTTATATAAAAAAACTTAACAACAGTAATAAATGAAGAATGTTATGTTTTATATTTGAAAAATATAAACAATAACAATGAGATGATAGCATGAATTATGCAGACAGAATAAATATATAAGCTTTATATAGTTTGTGGTATGGTTAGATCTTAAATTAATTTTTGAAATGATTTTTCTTAATGATAACTAGAATTATATTGTAAAAAGAAGCCAGGTTAGAGTGTATGTTACAAATTATTGTATTGTTTAACAATTTCATCACTACATATAATTATTTTCAGAAAATGTTATATTGAAAAATTGAGCCTCTATGAGTCTCATAAAGATCAGAATCACAGCGCCACCTGGTGGCATGTTTCAAAGTCAAACCAATCTAATCTAAGATTTTGACATCTGTCGTTGAAGCATCCATCACAATAACAATTCAGTTTAGTGGTGTTTATTTATTCATTTATAAATAAACAAATTCAGTCTTAGACAGATTCAAAACGATCTCCAGTGAGATGAGTCGATTCCCTAAACAGGACAATAATAAAAACAAAAGCACGTACCCAAAAAACAAAGAAAGACAACATAATGGAAATAAAGATGAGATTAAAACGGTGACATCATTTTTTTTTTTAAATGTATCTCAAAAATTTTATTTACGGGCTGTTTTAAATCTAAGAACCTACAGAATGAGACACTTGAGGAAGCAGATAAGATGTAGGATTTATTTGGTATTTTTTATATAAAATATATATTTAGATATATGTGTCTGAACGTGATGTATCTGACACAAACAACAACAATAAACAGACATGGGTTTGTTTTGCTTCATCTGGAGGGGGCGGGGCTTCCGCATTGACGTCACCACTTCTCCCTCTCGCTCTGCCTCACCGTCTGCTCTGGTGTCTCGAAGCCGAAAACAGAGCGCCACAGTGGGGCAACAGGACTGGCTGTCAACCGAGCTCCCGCGGCAGGCAGGCAGGCAGGCAGGCTGGCAGTCATGGCGGCGCCGTTAGCCCATTTCGATGAAGACTGGCAGGACTTTAACGAATTCAAGCCGTCCTCGGAAACGGCAGACCAACTGGACCAGCTAAACTCCAATGTGGGCGACTCGTCGACGGGCCTAGACGATTTCTCAGACCTGGACAACAGTTTCTCGGGGGAGATCTGCAGCTTCAAGTCGATGGAGGACCTCGTCCACGACTTCGACGAGAAGCTGACAGTGTGTTTCCGAAACTATAACACCACGACGGAAAACATAGCTCCCGTAAAACCTATCTCGGAGGATAATTACTTGAAAGACGATGAGTAAGTGTGAATTTTATGCGCTTTAAAAAAACCATAAATGTGCGCTAACTTTTAATCTTTTAGCTAGCTAGCTACTTTAGCATCAACACCAGGCTAACCCGACGTTTATGAGGGTGGACATTTAGCTTAGCTGTAAATCAGTGTCGAGCAAAGTTTAACCACCTAGTGCATGTTTGCTAACATGAGTGTAGTTGCTATAAAACACATAACAAAGTGTATTTCTCCTATTCTGTTTATTTTTGGTTGGATTAGACCTTTATGTTTACGGTAGCATGAAGAGATAACTAGCTAACTAAACCAGTGTATCCACATGTGCTGGTAATATGGTCTTTTAAAGGATGAATGAAAGTTATTATTTTCTAAGTTTGTGATGATGAGTGTGTTTGTGTGTATGTTGAAGGGAGGGCAGGGATCTTGCCACGTTAACAGCGCTTGATTTCAGTGTGGATCAGTTGATGTTAGCTATTAAACCACTGATCCATATAAGAAAGTAACTGGCTGTTAACTTGGGTTTTATTGAATATGTGTAATGAAAAGGGCTGAGTTATATTATGTGAGCCCTGCTGTTCCTCCCTACTACTAACAGACACTGTATGCCATGTTTTATACATGTATCTTGCAAATACCAGTGTCACAGCGTCTTCTTGTTACTTTAACAGCCTTTGTTATCTCTGTTGGAGACCTTTGGCAAATTGTTTGCATGTCTCAAACACCATATTGTCACAACAAGTTCTTCATACAAGTTGTACACAGTCAATATCATAAAACTAAAAGTAGAAATAGGCGGTGACAGTTTATTACTGACTGATGAACACTACGACGATGCGATTAGAAGTTTTATTTACATACTGTTTGCATCAACATGCAGGCTTTTTCCTTACATAGAAAAGACTAGGCACTGAGCCCTAAACCTCTGAGTTTTTTTTTTATTATTATTATTATTATTTGTGAAGCCAAATGAAAAAACGTCAGGGTGTCACACCATTTAAAGTCAACACATTGGAAATATTGTAAAACAGACAGAAAAGAAAACACAGACAAGCATGTTAAATGATCTCAAAAGGAAAAGTTTAACCTTGAAAACGAATGTTTGGACTAATCTTTATCAAACTCACCCTTTTCTTTATTTCTATTTATTTCCTTCACCTATATCATTATAAACCATATATCTTAAGATTTTGCATTATAGGTCAGACATAACAAGATTTTTGAAGATGTTGTCTTGGACTTGGAAATTGTGATGTAACATATAATTTCATATTGATTATTTTCATGATTCATTGAATAGTTCGAAACATGATAAAAGTCACGTTTTCCTGAAGCCTGAGATGATGTCTTTGTTCAACCATCAGTCTAAAAGAAAATCATGCTGGTCATGTTTTGTATTTTTACTCATAAAATGATTATAAAAGTTAATAATTTGTCATTGCCAATTAATTAATTAGGCACTGAATTAGCAAATTAATATTGAATTTGATGTTCAGTACATTTCTAGGAGTTCTGAGGACTTTATAGCTTGAATGCTGAGTTTTAAGTTTTGTTATTTAATTGCAGATTTGCTTTTCATACACATACAAACATTCACATGTAGCAGAGAGCTTTCAGCAACAGTTATGCTCAGGTAATGGTGCTCCAAATGTCAAGGGGAATTCAGAAGGGCACATCAGATGAGGAAAAAAACTTCAATGGTTGTTCTAGGTAAAGACACAGAGAAAGGAGGGAATGGAATAATTGGCAGCAGCCTGGTGAAGCCCACAGAGCCGTGCCAGGCTCAGTGAAGCTCTTCTCTGGATCACTGCGCTTTTGCAGGACGTGCCCAGGCTTAACAAGTTCTCCAGTAATGACCATGGTTGAGATGAACAACAGAGATGACAAGGAGGAAGTGTGTTTTAGTCACTTTTTACAGAGAAAAGCGAAATGTGTTTGTTTTAAAGTCAAGCTGTGCATGGGAATTGCATGTTTATCCGTGTATGCGAGTTGGAATAACATTTGTATAAATGTATTCGAGCAAGCAATCGAGACAAATTGGCCTAGAGTTGAAGAAGAAACAAATTAATTGGTCCCTTGAAATCTGGACTGAGCTTGTTTTTATATGCAAATGCTCCCAGTGAAACTGAAGCGGATGGTGTTTTTTGGCAAACAGTCACGTGCCTGTGACAGTGTCATTGCTCGCGGCACAGAAGATATTCCCTGCCAGCCTTTGCCCTATTTAGAACAACTCAACAACCCCCCACTCGCCAAGTCGTGCATGAGCACTTCAGGGAGAAACAAGCAAGTTACATAAACATTTGTCTGTGCAAGTGTGTAACTGTGTGAGTGAGTAAATGAGACAGGCCATGTCGATGCAGAGCAGATCTGACACATGGGTTCACAGCGTCCGTCCTTGCAGTCACGGCCAGGAATAAAAAAAACAGGGACTTGTGTGAGCACGTGAATTTTATACCCTGACTATTTTCTATCGTAGTGTTTGAACAACATGCATACTACCTGTAGTGGTTAGAGACTTGTTAACTTAATAAAAATGTAAGATTCCAGAAATTCATTCCAAATGGACCGCGGAAAAGTCAATACATTTTAAGAATAAGCTTTTTTCGCTTTGCGTCACTGTGTGTTGCGAGATGCAGCAGCAGAAATGTGGTGAAGTGATGTGGGGGTGGTCAGAGAAGAGGCCTCAGAGCTGCCACGTAACAGCTGTGTCACTGTGTCACAGTTAAAAAGGAAGGAAAGGAGATTTGTCTTATCTACTGCGAACAGGAAACATTTAACCTGCTGTCTGTTCTCAACTCAGAAGAACTTTATTTTGTTTATTATAATAACATATATGTCTCCAATCGAATTAAATCACAAATCTTTGTTTATTTCTTCCAGAGTGTGGAACGCCTTGACAGATAACTATGGCAATGTGATGCCTGTGGATTGGAAAACATCACACACTCGCTCCCTACACTTACCCATCCTCAACCTCACAGCGCAGGAGGTACCTCACACACACACACACACACACACACTTTCAGTATTGTGTAATGTTTCATGCACGCTTTTTGAGACATTCCTCTGAAGAAGTACTAAGACACAAAACATTAGCAGTGTGCTCCTTCTTCCTTCAATCTGTTTCACTACCTGTTTGTCGCCTCATCCAAGTTCTGTCTCCGTCTCTGTCTCTCGATCTCTGCCTCGTCCCCGTCCCCGCTGGACAGAAGGTGGATAATCAGTCTCTGGATCTGTCGGACGACGAGGAGCTCAGGGAGCAGATGGATATGCACTCGATCATCGTCTCCTGCATCAACGACGAGCCGCTCTTCACAGCTGAACAGGTGTTACAGTCACACATGCACAAACGCTACACGTTTTCATATCCCTGTAGTCGTTCTTTTAGAAAGCAGTTTTACAACTGTAAATTTAGAAACATGTACATCAGGGAATCTTTAAGTATTTCAAGCTTTTTTTGATTCCAGAAATCATCAGTCTCATCTTGTTATAGTAAAAACATAAAGAACAGCAAATTCCTCATTTTCATCTAAGCTGTCTTGTTTCTCTACTGAGGCCTTTCATGCCTCCAGCTAACTTTAAATCACTGACAAAATATGCAAAATCTCTGGCTCTTGCTACAAAGAACACAAGCTGTGACAAACACCTGACAATTCAGGTAGGATTCTGGTTTAAAAGTATGTTTGTGTAAACTTGATGTAAGTAGCCAAAGCGTGACCAAGTAATCACTTTAAAATTCAGACTGTGCAGAGTCTCAGATAGTGTTTTGCTTTCTGTACCTACACACACATACACATCTAACATTTTTGTCACCTGCTGGAATGCTTTGAATAATTTAGTTCAGCTACCTGATGCTGTCAAATGTCTTAATATTTCTTAAAATGATAAGCTCCTGTGCTGAGGAGCTGAACCTCCAGTTTGACTGATGTTCTCATTGTGTCTTAAACCAACATCAGCTGTGATGAGACACACATGTCACTGACCTTAATCTTGTGAGCATATGTCGCAGCAACCGGAGCGCTGCTCCAATGTTTGTCCAGGTGAAGCAACAGACAACGACTTGAACATTTTAAACCCCGGCAGATGAACTTGTGCCTCAACATGTTTTATGGACGTGTGTGATCTTTTTGTGGTGTTGTGTAGGTGATAGAGGAGATCGAGGAGATGATGCAGGAGTCTCCGGATCCGGAGGACGATGAGAGTCCCTCCCAGTCCGACCTGTCCATGTTGTCTCAGGACCTCCAAGCTCTGAAACGCTCCGGCTCCAACACCAGCTATGAGGATCGTGAGTAACACCGTGTTTATGTACATTTACAGCAGAGAGACTGAGTGTCACTCAGCCCCGTTCTGACTGCCAGCGGACTTGTGCACCTTTTCACACTCTGCTGCCATTTAACAGCTATTTAAATCACTTAATGAAGTGTAATAGGTCAGAGAGTCCGGTACATGAAGTAACAGCTCCACACATGCAGTAACACTATTATTATATAATGCGTGACTATATACACAGACAGCAGTTGCGTTATCGCTTCATGTTATATAATTAACAGCGTATATTTGGCTCAAACACAATTTTGAATGTCAGAGTGATGAAGACTGAGCTGCTGCATCCGGTTCGCCTCAAGGCTATAGATTTTATCTCAGATGTCTTCATATATTAACTACACTATGAAGTGTGCTTTACGCATTCGACAGCTCTCGATGAGCGAAGCATAGTGTACACACATATTTACCGTATGCTCAGACATTTATTAATAGACAAAAGATGTAATTGCAAGACACAGCAGATGTTGACTTCTAAACTGAGGCCATCATGTCACTTGACTGCTTTAATATTACATACGCTGCATTTCAATGGAATTCATTATACTAATCTAATTATAACCCTTAATAGTGAACACTTCCGTGCTTTCAAACAAACCCATCTACACAGCAAATACATAAATATACCACATGTCACATGTTAATGTATCTGTGTGTTATTCACAGGGCTGCGTCAGCTGTCTGTGTCTGAACTGACGGAGACTCTAGAGGAAGTGGAAACAGCCATCCGCCGCTACAGTGAAGAGCTGATCCAGGCTCTGGCGCTGCGAGATGAACTGGACTATGAAAAAGAGGTAGTTTGTTAGTTCATCATTTTAACTGCACTGTCTCATTGTTGGCACAAAAAGGCAAAAAAAAAAAAAAACATACTAGATCTATCTCTTTTGTGATTTCAAGAAGCTGAGAACCAAAGCCAAAAATGATTATTATCAGCATTCAGCCGACCAGTCAGGCTGCCTCTGCAGAAATGCTTCATTGTGTTAAAAAAAAAAAACTATAAAATCAGGCCGTGTGAACATCTGTTGTGCAGTGAGAACAGACTGCAGTGCTCACAGAGCTCAGTGAATCTCTGCCAGCTTCAATTTTTTTTTACAAGCACTAGATAAAACTGACCGTAGAAATAAAACTGAAACTCTGTGTTAAAAAAAAAAAAAAAAAACAGGTGAAGAACAGCTTCATCTCGCTGCTGATCGACGTACAGAACAGACAGAAGGAGCACCGCGAGCTGCTGCGCAAGAAGAAGAAAATCAGAAGTACGACGACGACGGCGCCCAACGGCCAGAGGACGACCAGCACACACATACCAGGCACCGTGAGTCACGATGACACGTGGCCTCTATGCATGAAGATGATAATATGTAGTGAAAGAGACACGTGTATACGCAGCCACACGCTTGTTCAAATTATAAGCAGATGCATGATGCATGACTTGACAGATTGCACCAGGAAGCAGCTGTATTTCTAACACTAAGGGTTTGTGACGGGTCTTTTTTCTTCTATCCTCTAATATTCTCTGTAGAAACCTCCTCATCTCTCTTTACTCTCACTCCTTGTAGCTTCTCACTTTGGAGGGACTCTCCAATGTCATTCAAAATGGTCTCCGTCAAACTTTTGGCAACACAGGAGGGGACAAACAGGTGCCCCTGCTCTTTCTTTCCACTGCAGATACAATTCTGCTGTTTTTATCCATTTCTTTTCTTCTTTTGTCGCATGTTTGTTTCCTTGTCCACAGCTACCAACGCTGGCATTTGGTGTCATTTGTTCTGTCATTTTCTCTTTGTGGTTCATTTTTTTTCTCTCTTTCTTACTCAACTTTGTCATTTTTTTTTACTTCCAAGCGTTAGTCAATTTGTCAATTGTTTTATTTTACTATGAAGTAACCTCATTGCTCATTTGGAAGATTTTCTTGCATAATCACTGTTTTCTTTCACTTCACATCAGTAAACATTTTGCTCTAACAGGCATCTGAAATGTTGAAACCAACCTACAGTTTGTTTTACAACCCTGTCACAAGAGTTTGTCCTTTTTTTTGCTCTAAGATTTAATTAGAAAACTGTAATTATATTAAATAACTTTGTAGTTTTTCCAATTGTCTAATTGTATCTTGTGTGATCTTTTCCACCCAGTACCTGACCACAGTAATCCCCTATGAGAAGAAAGCAGGTTCCCCGTCAGTAGAAGATCTCCAGATCCTCACAAAGAGTGAGTTAACCAACACCAACACACACACGTATGGACAAAACTGGATGGAGCTTTCTCCTCACTTTATTTGTTCTGTAGCTGAGGAGAAAAGCTCTTTGTTTTTGCCTCAGTGTGTGTTTTTACTTTTCACAAAATGTAATGAAGTGTGCTCTCTCTCTCTCTCTCTCTCTCTCTCGGCCACAGTCCTCCACGCCATGAGGGATGACAGCGAGAAGGTACCTGCTCTGCTAACAGACTACATTCTCAAAGGTAAACACACTTTCCACTTTCCATACTTAAACCCTCAGGGAACAAAAAAGAAAGATAGCTGGGCCAAGATGCTTTGTTGCAGCAAAAGCTCGGAAGGAAACAGAAATAATTAGTTTCAGACTGTGGTGGAGGTTTTATGTCACAGCCAGGTGACTTTTTCGGTTTGTGCCAGTTCCACCTGACATCCAGACAACCTGCCCTCCTTTTTTTTTGCTTTAAAGTGGAAATATAAAATGAATTTCTTCATTTCAGGGTAGCTAATTGTTTGACACTCAAAAATGTATTGGCTTTTCTCTCCATTCTTCACTGTTGACCGTGTACCTTCCTTGTCTCTCATCTTGTGCTGCATTGTCCTTTGGGTAGCTCTGGTATGAGAGCGGTGGAGACTGAGGTTTGTGAGGCACTGACACATTAACACAGATTCTTCACCTTCAGCCTTCTATTTTGAGTCTTTCCAGTTGTCCCCTTTCTTCTCTCTCTCTCTCTATAGTGGCACTTTTTCCTTCCTGAAGCAGCAGCCTTCCCTCACTTGCTCTTCGCTGTAGCGCCTGTCGTACCGTGCAGTGCTTGTGGCTGCACTACACCTCCCCTGAAACACCCCAAACACACACACCCACACACATAATTCCCCCTTTTTTAACCTCAAGCTTGTAGTAGCAGCTATTCACGCGTCTGCTCCTCATCTGTAGCTGCTGTTTCCTCTTTTTCTCACTCCCCACATTTCTCCCCCTGCGGTAGTTGCTCTTCCATCCTTTTTTAGCGCCGACCGTATAACATCCACCATTAACTCGTCTGTTTTTTGTCTCCACAGTTCTTTGTCCAACGTAAAAGCCAAAGGCAGAGCCACACATTTCCGGGACGTTCCACTGGACCGTCGGAGGAGAGTTCTGGTAATGTGGAAGAAACCAGATCAGATAACGGATTAAAATCCAAACCCTCCTCCCCATTTTTTCACAACATAGACTTTCTTTCCTCGTGGCAGTTTTTTTTTTGTTACTCTGCCACTGTTCTTCCTAAGATTTTAACTCTAGCTATAACTCCTATAGTTTTTTCAGTTGTAAACTTTTAACTTTTTATTGCCTGAGTTCTACATCCCTCTATATCTCTGCCTGCATGTCTCTGGATGCCAGTAATCAGTATTAGTCTGAACACCTCACCTCCTGATTTGCCAGTGGCTCTTGAATGGGAAAAGGTTGAGAGGAATAACAAGGTGTTTTTTTTTTTAATTCTGTGGGCTTCATCAACAGGCCTGTGTGAGGGAAACAGAGGCCTGTCTGGTTTGTAAACTGAACACATTTGCATCTGAGTAGTTCACACCCGATGGAGGAAAACAAATCCTGCCAGATCTCTGGATCTTAAAGTGCCAGGCGAGTCGAGGCACTGAAGTGTAAATCCAGTTTTTCCTGTTTGGATGTGTGAAGGATTTAGGGTAAGGGTTAGACCAGACCTGCTTTAATTGCATTTGTGAAACTGATTGAATAGAAAGCTTTGAGATTGAAACCTTTGCTTGCTAAGGATTTAAGAAAAGGAGCCGACCTTTTAATTTAAAAAAAAAAAAAAAAAACAGAAAAGACAAGCCCACTTGTGTTTGCATGTTGATTTTAGACATAACACTCAATATTAGCTGTTAGCTGAATATTAAAATGAAATATTTTGTATATGATCAAGTGAAATTGCACAGTTTTGGAAACTTTTCACTTTTTGAAAAAGGGAAGAAAGTAAAATGACTTAAGAAAGTAAAAGCTGAATGAACAAACATGTAAATCATATTTTTGGATAAGGATTTTTTAAAAGGTGAGATTAGGGACTTTTGTGACCATGTGGCAACATCATTTTGTAAATACTGTCCGTCGACCTCTGAGCCCCCAAGTAGTGAACCCACCCCCCCAGAAACTAAATCACTTCCTGACTTCAGGAGTCGTCGTCACGTCAGTTTGCTGATACCTCATCATTAACGTTGAATGTTGAAACAACATATTCGGTCTCATCTTTAGATAAATAGCTTAGTTAACTTTGTGTCAGGCTTGATAATCGTATAGTCCTGTCATAAGTTAGGTTTTAACCCTTTTAACTGTCGTGTAAATGTTAGAGATTTTTCTGTCTGTCAGTGATCTGGTCATGTAGTAGTTGATTATGTGATGGACGTACTTTAGTATGTCTCACTAGATTAGTGTTAGATGAAGCTTAGAAACTTAAGTTAGCGGTGCAGAAAAACATTTGTTGACGTGTATCCTGTTCCACTAGTTCACCTCGACAGTCAGTCAGTATTTCAACCACCTTAAAAAGAGAGAGGGGAACAATGTGGGAACTGTAGGAGTCATCAAGTCTCCAAACTAAAACTACACAACACCAGTTTTCGCACTGCTCTACTACAGCCGTGTCATCAGCAAGTTGGTACGCGACACGTTCAGATCACCAGCTACTACAGGTGCACCACACACTGTCGGATCAGGTCCAGGTCCAGGTCCGGTCTAGCTCTCAGGTACGATCATCAGCGCTAAAAAGGTCTTTGCGTCTCGTCCTGAAAGGTACTGACATTCCTGAGTCTCCAGCTCCAGACTCGGCCAGACTTGAACTTGTTGCACTTTTATCTTTTAACACACGCAAATCTTCACTAGAAATACCTGGACAAGCAGCTGGAGGTAATCATGGTCGCCTCTTGAGTAAATCAGGGTAGCATTACACATGTCCATTATGTTTTGAAATAAGTCTTAGTCTCTGTTTATTATTCTAGTAACAGCAGTTGGTGTAGCGAGCAGTTAAACAGCCTCTCAGTAGCACCCAAAAAACAGCCTAGTGGCGATAAAGTCGATGCAGTTTTTCAGATTTTACTTTATTAGAAAATCAGAGGATTTGTAAGAGAAGGTGAGACTCTTGGAAAAGGAATTTACTTTCACGGATTAAAAATGTGAAGCCTGGTTTTCGTGCTAGTTGCCAGAAGAAAACAAAAAGAGCATTAGAGGAAGAACGTGGATGTTGGGGAAGATTGCACAAAGGGTTGCTTCAGTAAGAGGGCTCCATTTCATTCTTTAGTAATGGATGACGAACGTTCGTACTGCGATATGTTTAATATTTATATGTACTGTTGCCAGCTTTTAAAAACATTCACAACCTAGCATGTGCTGCATGCACTTTAATGCTGCAATCACACTTGTAATTGTGAATTAGTTTTTTTTTTTCATTGTTGTTCTTGTTTACGGACATTTTTAGTGTCACACTAAAGGGACAAGTGCACGTTGCAGTGAAACGATGAAAACAAATCTTCATAGAAACAATAAGCAGTTATTCTCAACCGGTACAAAGACAAAAGGGCAAAGAACAACGACTTCAGAAAGTTTTGTGGCAGAAATCGTCCCTCAGTTGATCACAATCTGGAAAATCTTCAATCAAAAGCTTCAGTGAAAATTCTTAAACTCAAACTGTAAATGAATGTTTGTTTGTTTGTTTGTTTTTTTTAATAAAACAGCAGTCAGTCAGTCAGCACGGAGAAAGCTTCTCGTCTCAGGCCAGAGCCCCTCGTCTGGTCTCTTCTTAGCAGACATATCAGTGTAACTACAATTTAGAGATTTATATTTATATATGTACGACAAAACAAGCAACAAAGAAGAGGCTGCCTTTGTAAATGCCTGAAAAATCTTTTGTACATTAAACCAATTCCTTTTTTTTTTTGTTTTTTTTTTTTTTTAATGCAATATAATTCCCCAGTTTTTGGGGTTTTATGTTTACCGTCTCGTGGTACTGCAGTATATTAATTTATTATGTAAATGTTCATTTTGTAACCATATTATTGACTGTAATGGTACAAAGTGTTTGTGCCCACATTGCATTGCAACTCATTTCAAAATAAATTAATATGTGAAGACTTGAATGCGGTCTGGAGTCTAGACTCTGTGAGGTTCATTTGTATGCTCACTATGTGTTTGCAAATTGTGCAACACTTCCTTTATTTATTTTTAATCACATTATTATTTTTTATTTTTATTAGAGCCATTACTTACCCACAAAGTCACCGTGCATATCAGACAGAAAACCAATGTATCCAAAACAAATAGACCTGCTTTTTAGCTTCTTCTAAATAATCCACTTTGAAGCAATATACATTTTCTCAGCCAATAGCAGATGAGTCTGTCATATTTTCTCAAAAAAATCAAAAATAACTATTTTTTTTTTTATCAATTAATGTCATTTAATAGAGTTTATTTTAATTAAAAACAAGCTTACAAATATTAAAAAAACACATTTCACCTCATAGAACAAATTATGTTCCAAAAGTTACCTTCCCATAGTTTGTAATTAAATTAAAATAAATGAAATCCAGTAATACTAACATGTTTTCATGATCAAACCGCTCAGTATTTCACTTTTTTCTTAAAAACTGAGGTAAAACTTTTGCACTATTTTCTTATAAATTATATAGATATGTATAATTATACGTCATTAGTCAAGTTAGTTTAGTCTTGATAAATGTTTTAAATATACGTCACTAAGTACTGAGAAGAAGAAAGAAAATGACAAATGAAAAGTTATTTATCGTGTTGCATCATCTTCTCAGTTTCTACTGGCTCATTTAATAATGGCACTTGCAAGCTGCAAATACATGATATCAGCGCAAGTTCACAACAAATTTTCCGATTTCTTTTCTTCAAAGTATTCCTCATTTTAAAAAAATAGCAAGAAGAAAATATATTGTAGAAAAAAACCAAACTCAAATAGATATTTATTTTCTGCTGCATCGCCACAAAACCTCCTTTGGTTTGTTTTGTCACTTTTCAGTTTTGATGTCAATGATGTTTCCAGAAAGGAAGCTCCTAGTCCTATTTCCACTTAGCGGGAACAACAGTTTCTCATCTGCTTGTGTTTAAATGTCAAATGTGGCAACACTTTGTTCTTCTTCCTTCTCTCAGTCGCCGCGGTTGTTCCAGTCTCGTCGTGAGTCGAGTTCCTCTTCCTTCATTTTTTTTGTCGTAGGAGAGAAGAAACTCTCTCGCTTCGGCTGCGTCTGACCTCTCGACGCCTCTGTTTTTTTTTTTTTTTCAATATGAGACAGAACATGGTTGATTTTATGTGAACGTGTTGCCGTGAGCGACCGGTCAGGTTCAAAAGGTCACCGCGAGGTCACAGGTTGGTGTCGATGAACATGGTGTGCTCCTTCCTCACGGTGCTGAAACCTTTGATGGTGTCGACGAATTCCTCATCGTCCATGAACTGAAAGACAGAAAAACAGAGCTTGTGAAAATTCAGATACGCGAATAAACATCTGAGTTTATTGTTTCAACTCTTACACAGATGTTGAGACTAGAGATTTCTATGCAACGTCATTTAACAGCAGTTGTAGTCTGAACAGGGTCAGCATACATTTTTGGGGTCTCTCACCATCCCACTGTCATGGCCTGAGATGTTTGGATCCCACGTGTCGTCGTCTCCTGTGAGAGACTTCCCGTCCATCACCTGGCTGACGCTGCGTCTCAGGGAGTTCACGCTGAGGATCCCGAGCTCGCCCTGCGGAGGGAGCTCTTCTGTGGGCTCACATTTAGCCTCTAGTATTTCCTGGCAAGACAAGAAATAAAACCACACATATTATGGCGTATATATATATATATATATATATATATATATATATATATATATAAACTATTTGCATAGGTTTCATAAGTTTTGCTGCTTTTACCTCCATTTTCATGGTGAAGCCCTTGAGTGTTACACTGTTAGAAAAGCCTGTTGTGTCAGGCACAGTGTCAAACTGAAAGAAACAAAGAAGATGGTGGAAGAAAATCATTTACACGTCACTCATAATCTGTGTAATTCCTTTAAATGTGCTATATGTATGTTTTTGCTCGCTGCTGAACAGAAGGAGGTGGTGGTCATCCATTGCTGAATTTACACAACAAAAACCAGGCCTAAGTTTCTATCAGAGGTAGCTGATTAGCATGTGAACTTACTGCTAAGTAGTAGAAGAAGTATTAACATTGGTATTTCTTTCTGCTGCCCTTGGTAATGGAAGAAATATAGTTTGATGCAGAAATTTCTACATGAATAAAGAGTAAATAGCTGTTAATGCTAATGTTAGCTTTGTAGCAATAGCAAAAACATACATGCAGCACCTTTAAAATATACCTAAAATGACCTCTAATTATCAAATATATAAAATGGCCCCTGATTAAATATAAAATCTTATCATATTATAACTTTTTTTTTTTAATTTCCAAATGTAGTGAATAGTGTTCAGTCATTAAGGAAGTGAGGTGAATCTCCCCTCACCAGAACAGAGTTGCTGGGTGGGAAAGTTGCCCTGGGGCTCCTCTTCTGCATGGGCAGAGCCACCAGCGGGGGTCTCTCTCGAGCAAAAGGGAGTTTGTTCAGGGCCTGATGTA
The DNA here is from genome assembly GCA_016801845.1 of Polydactylus sextarius. Lineage (NCBI taxonomy): Eukaryota > Metazoa > Chordata > Actinopteri > Polynemidae > Polydactylus > Polydactylus sextarius. The sequence continues at coordinate 5,476,901 of CM028918.1, forward strand.
GAGTGAGGGAAAAGAAAACAAGGAGTTGTTTTATATATTAAAAAAAGTGGACAGAGTAACTACATATAAGCTGAAAGTTTTTCAGTAGGCTCTATGACATCACTCTTCAGATAATGCAGTGTAAGCAGATTTAACTAAATGCCAGTGGGCTTTACATTTTGCATAGTTGCTTTTTTTTTCTACCTTTCCAACCTGTCACCTTCATCTTGTACACAGGGACAAAAAAAAATCACTGAGTAATGCTTCTCACCTTGTGAAGCGTGACACCTAACACAATGGCCAGCAGCAGTAGGGCGATGCCTGCCATCACCACGATGAACCACAGCTCCCGGATGACGGGCTGGCCTCCCTGACCTCCCTCCGCTCGCTCTCCACCTGCTCCTCCTCCTCCTCCAGGAGGAGTGGGGCTCTGTGAATCTAGAGCAAAAGCACATACCAACAGTTTGTTATCATATGTGACATTTTGGACACAGAGAATCATTATTATTCTTAAAAACAGCAAACACAACATCCTTTTTCTGGATTCTTATGTCATATAACTAAACATGTATAAAAAAAAAATAAAAATAATTAAACGTGTCATTTTAAGGCAATTTGTACATTACAAGATCCTTTACACATAGCTAAGGTTTTAGCTTCATGTCACTTTTGTGTATGAAAATTAAAATGTATTGTTTAACTTTGATACATTTGTGCAAACTAATGATCAATACACTACTTTATTTTGTCCTCACTAACTAGTACGTCCATTTTGAATAAAGCCTTTTCTAGTTGCTAATCTAAATCAGCAGGTTCTACCAAAACTACCTCTTCTTTTGCTCTGTGCTCCTGCGACGTTTACGTTTGATAGAAATACATCACAAGTTAAAGCTGTGAGACAGAAAGATGATCACACGTGTGCTGCAGAAGAGATAACAATGTAACTGGAGACATACGGGCTTGTGTGGCCCAGTTTCCAACCTGCAGATAGCACAACTCTCCCAGATCAGCCATGTTTGTCCATTTATTTTATTCATGTATTTATTTTTACTCTGAATACACACTGGTATTTTATTCAGTATATCATGGGCCCTTGAGTCCTGGTTAGGTATCAGTTTGTATTTCCATTCTGTTTCCAGGAAAAGCCTCCAATTCAATTCTATTTGTATTCAAGCTGTTGCAGTTTTTTTTTTTTTTTTTTTTTTTTGTTAAAGACTTTCAGGAGACAGAGAGACAAAGATCGTGTCCAAACAGAGACTCACCAGTGCTGGGGTCCGTGGTTCGGCCTGTGTCGGGGGTGCTGGCAGCCCCTCGCTGTGTGATACATTGATCAGAAGGGTGAAGACATGCCGGCCGTTTAGGATCACACCTGTTGCCCCATCAATATTTTACACCTGATACTTTTACTTGCTGACTTGCTCTGTTCGACTCCACAAAGAAGAGGTGACGCCTGGAGAAAAACATACCCATGTCTCGTCCCCTCGATCTGAGGTTAATGTCTCCTGGAAAGAAGAAAACACAAGGAAGAACTAGTATCTAGAAATAGTGTCTAGTACCTGAATTTTTAAAGAGACTCACTTAAACTGGATGTATGCTCTGCTCCCCAAAGAAAAACTCCCATCAACCTTTGCTTTTCTTCAGCAGTGCTATGGTAACAGCCAGGTGTCAGGTTTCCTGAACCTGAAGAGGCATGGTAGTCGTCACATCATCTCTGTACTGTTGGAGTCTGTCTTTTCTTATAAGAATATGTAAATACATTCACTCATATCTGCATATGATGATGAAATGAATACAGTATAAACATTAATGTGACCTCTATCAGTGTGCAGACAGTGCTGCACACACCTATTAATAAAGGATTGTTCTGTGTTCATTAATAAAGTGTTGCTTTAGTTATTGCAACATTTCAGACAACTTGAGTTTTTACGTCCCCGTCATGTTGATAAATGTTGTTTAAGATTGGCACAGGAAGTGGCTTCTGTCTCTCATCTTTGTGTTGACACTTTTATGAACGCCACAATTGTCTCAATAACAACTGCTATGGCAAAGTGTTGCCAGTTCATATTAATAATAATGCTTTTTTTTTTCTCCTTTCAAAAAACAGCAAAAGACGTGAGATAATGAGCTTAAGCGTCACACACACTGAAGAGCTTTTATGCAACAAATAATATATGATTAATACATTAATTGCCTTAATTACCTCGTTAACAAAATCAGTCATTTTATAATGAGAGTCTTTATGAAAAGTAACAATAGGGAAATCTCTTTTTATCCCCCAAACTGTGACATTGTAACTATATATATATATATATATATATATATATATATATATATATATATATATATTCAAACTAAATGTCTCATGCAGCTGCAATGTCAGACCTTGAAAAGGGGCAGCGGCTGTGGAAAGAAATTCAACCTTGTTCAAAAACATTTAGACTGAGGCTGATTAGAATATCAGGATGAATGATTATTTTAAAAGCCTTCTGTCTAACTTCTCAGAGAACAACATGACTAGAATACACAGATCTGAAATGTAAAAATGCTCCGCGACCACACGATGGCGCTAAGCAGCAGCTGCTGGTCGCGTTGTTGCGAGGCAGCTTGGAGTTTAACGAGCCAGTAGGAACACAGGAGGAACTTATTATGCAAGTGCAGCTGCAGTGCCACTTATCCTCAGTACAAATGACTGTTGGACTGAAAGACCGAAAACATTTGCGCTAAAAAAAAAAAACATACCCTCCCACCCAGACCTTTCGTCTTTTATTCTAGGACGATTTTAAGATGAAACTGAGCTGATGTGATCAAGTCACTTTTCTCTGTGACCTCTAACTATACAATATATGTATATATACATACATATATGGACCTTTATCCATGTGCTTTGAGGAAATGATGGTAAATGACGTGAGAGGTTCAGAACCAGTTTGTAACAAAGAAACGTCAATGTGTAAACAATCTGGATTGAAGTTTATAAGGTTTGGAAGCAGTTTTTCTGTGATCATCTGGAAAATGCTGAATTAAAAACCAGTTCTCCCAAGTTGTACTGGAAAAACGTGGCCTTCCAGATTATAATGTTTCAAAAAGATGTAAAGTTTAAGTCCCTCGATCGGCTCAAAAAATGTATTCATCCATTCATCATCACTTGACGTTGACTCGTGTCATTGTTAGTTTGGAAACAACCAAAAAAGAAAAGAAAATAGAAGAAAATATCTTATTTCAACCTCTCAGATTTGAGGAAATACTTGTTCCTCAACAGATCAGATTTGTATTATTTCTTATTAAGCACACAGGGCAGATGTTTTCCCCTAATATATACATATATAATCATATAAACTGAGTGATTATTTAACACTTACTTTAAATATTTAGTCCTTGATCTCCAGTTGCAGACATCACTGCTTTGTATGAAAGGGGGGGGGGCACATTAACTAACAGCTCATTTGATTTATTTTTACAGACAGGCTCTCCTCTGTCTAATACCCTAATCAGCATTCATACCTTGCTGTGATGATTCGGAACAATGCTTTTTTATTGAGGAAGTGATCTCACCCTTGAGTGCCAGAATCAGCCTTTTTTACAGCCCATCTCCTCGGGGCCTCATCCATCACCAAGGTGTCTGGACGACACGGCCGCTAGATACATACTAACTCATTTAAGCAGCGGGACATACGGGGATATATCACTCAGAGATCACTAACTCACTTACTGACGGCTGATGTGGTGAAAAATCTCCAGGTTGTTCCAAATCCCCCGGTGCGCTCTGTGAGTTTTAACCACAGGAAAATAAGGAGATTATTTAGCTTCTGCTGACAGATAAGGAGGAATAAAGGACGAATGGGTTCACTTGGATTTTGTTTTTTTTGTTTTTTGTTCAGTTGGCTTTTTTTTTTTAAGTTAATTAACAGATTGTTTCCTGTAAATGCCTTTTTCCCCCTTTTTTTTGTTTTGTATTTTATCATAAATAAAAAGACAAAAACAAACTGTGGTATACGCCTCAACTTTTCCAAAATTTCCCAACTTTTGAGTCCAAAGTAAAGATGATTAAATGTCATCCTGGTCGTCCTGGAGTCTCAACAATAACTTCACGATACTTATTCAGAAATGTATCATTAAAAAGTACATGTGCTGGAAGTTGTTGGTTTACGTCGTCTTGTTCTCATCTGTGAAAATAAAACCTTAAGGTTCCTGCTCAGTTTTGCAGGTTTTCTTTTTAAAGTATTGACGATGTTAAATGTGAAAGGACAAGAAATGGTTGCTCAGTATTCAGACATTTACTCAACATGTTGGTGTTGACTTATATGTAAACTTAAAAACCTGTATTATACTTGATATAACTGAACAGTTACTGATGTAATCACAGTTACTGGTTTTGCAGCAGTGTTTTGACTAAATCAGTGTTTTTATGGCCGATGCATCATTGTGTCACATTGAATATGGATTAAATTTACAATAATATAAGTATTTTTACTGTTTTTATACACGTAAATAATATTTGACTTAACATTAGAAACTTGTAAAAGTGTAAAAGTACAGAAGATATCATGTAAAATTAAACATCTCCCCTCTTCTCTAAATGTAAGATAGATAAATGTTTTTTTTTCCCTCATTGAATGTAAAAAAATAAAATCACATACTTCGTGTTACAGAAGCAGTCGTGACAGATCGTCACTGAGAGCAGCGTGTCCCTCCAGCTAATGTTTCCTTTATCGACTGTAAACTCAATCAAACACCATGTAATCCAAACTGAATATCTGCTTCTTCAATCAAACCGGTGTTATTGCTCTTCACCGCGACAATTTTCAATTCGATTTTCAGCATGAACGGTGTAAAAAAAAAGAGCAGTGTTTGAATTGATCAGACCGTAGAGCGTTTACAAACAAGAGACGTAAGAACATTTTAAAGTGTTTATTATATTCATGGATTTATCAGCAACAATATATTCTGCTACATGACATATATGAATGGAAAATTTAAAAAAAAAAGTGATGACTGATTGACAAGATCAAATATTTGTAATAAAATGTATTTTTTGTATATTTATTATTATTTATTTAGATTTTGTATTAATTTATTTTCATTTTTAAAAAAATGTTTCCTATATTTTATTTCAATTTTTTAAAAGTATTTTTTTTTTTTTTTTAATGTATTTGTTATTTTTGATCAAAAAGACTATTTCTGAGGTAAAGAATTAATTTTGACGTTCAACATGTCTGTGAGTTTTGAAGCGTGTTTGATTTGTATATATGTGTAAAAACTAATTGTGAGGATTTGGTCTTTTATTCAACGAGTCAGCAAAGTAAATATGATTTAAACATCCATACGAGTCGATAAATATATTAATGAGCACTTAAATATACACATATACAAGTAACAAAACACTCTCGTATCTTCTTTCAATTACTTTACGCAGAGTTGTAAACAATGTATTAAGAATCCTGACGCTGCTTATAGATGCTAAATATTGTATGAGGAAGTGATGACTTGGCTGCATCTCCCTCCATCAGCTTCAGGCATCTGATGACCAGCACTCCCTCGAGCCACTATTAGACTTCATTACATTACGGCTGTTAATTATAAATCTCCATCAAAGCGAGCTCTGATGTCCTAAATGTGCCATAATGGGCTATACTTGGAAATGACAGTCCATTGTCCAACTCTGTAGAGTAGAGTGCACCTACTTACCAACCCTTAATGAATTTGATCCCCCCCCCCTCCCTCTGTCTTTACTGAGAAAGATGACACTGGGAGATATTATGAGCTTTGCATTATGGGGATCATCTTTATTGCCCAAGAATCCACCTGAGAATGAAATAGCACGGCACAGCTCATCCAAACAAAGCTTATTTGCATCTTTAAACATCTCTGTTGGCATAAGACATGAGACATGTATACAGCAAAAATGTACAGACCATACATTTAAACCGTCATATTGCCGCCGTGGCCTCGTCACAAAAATATGCACATTATAGTGTCACAGTACTTTGCATTAAAGAGTAAAATAAAGAGCACAGCTTTTATTGTTTGTTTGTTTGTTTCATCGTTTCAAGATTCCTTCCGAGTTTAAACCCTTCATTTGACATGTGCGGGGAAAAAAAGACAAATTTTAGATAGAACTACTCTTCACACAAAACACACTAGATTAACAGAGCGCCATCACCAGTTTCCCCAAACGTTATGGCTAAAAGCAAAAAAATTAGTGCACAAATTTCATCCTACACATAGATTTCTACCATAGAAAGGACATCAAGCGCCTCCCTAATCCAGATTATACAGTATGGCAGCCATTTTACATAGTTAAAGTTATATCTATGGGTCTACACAACTCTACAACATTATGATCTTCAAGTACAGACTCCACTTATGATCATGTCACCTTTGAACTTCATGATATGGTACATACATAGATATCAGTGCTGTAACAGAGAAGCTAGTAAAAAAATTATCTTACAATGGTATCATTTAAAAATCTTTAAAAAATTATTATTATCCACTGTAATTGCTTTAATCTACTCTTCATTAATGCCACTTTAGTAAATAATAAAATAATAATTAAAAAAAAAACAGCAAAAAATCAGAGCCACTTTTAAATAAATATCACTTCGCTGTAGTACAGTTGTATCATGACATGTTACGTACTTTTCCCTGAAATTTTATACTAAAATCAGGAGGCCCATTATTGTTTCATGAGATGCCGATCACTATCGCTTCCCTTTTTGATCGTCTAATATATGGATGTGGTGACTAAATAGATATTTTTGCGTTACACAACAGAGCAGGGATGCAGGTTATGTGAAAGTCTTACAGGCCACATAATAATAATAACAGTAATAATGTTGTGGACATTTGCTGGTATTATTCAATAGTATGAGTCTTTACTCTTTGGCAAGACTTACTGTACCTCTTAGAACATTTAACTTTTCTATACAAAAAAGGAAAACAAATCAGATCAGTAAAAGGCTCTAAATGCACTAGAATGCAGATTAACAGGCTTCAAGATGATTGAAACAATCCATGAGGATCTTCAAGTATCAAGTGGTCTTTTGACAAAAGAAGCTCTACTTTTGGCATGTAACTGTAAATATCTCTAGAAGGCGATTTCTTCTGCTTTTACGCTGTCTCGTCATCTGTTTTTGTTTTCAAAGCAGGTCAACACACTTAAAATAGTGTCACAAACAGCCAAGATGACAACGTCCATGGTGTCGAGACACTACAATGCAAATCATGCCCACTTTAGCCCCAAAATGTTCATTGGAAGTAAAGAGGTGTGCGGCTCTAAAATATATATGTGTGTGTGTATATATATATATATATATATATATATATATATACACACACACACACACACATATACATATATATTCCAGCTGCCCCCTGGCAATTTGCAAATTCAAAAAACTTCACTGTCAAATGCAAGCTGAAATGGGACAAATACACGGCGTCATAACCCCTCCCTCCCTTATCATCCCTTCCCCTCTATCAACCGTTATCCTTCACTTCCTCACATCCTAACCTCTGTGCCAAAGGTCAGGATGAAGCTAATCACCGTCCGACAGGTCAGATCAGGCTTTGGCCTCCAGCAGTTCGAGGAACAGTTTGTGCATAGGCACGCGGCCGTCCTGTTTGATGCTGCAGAAGTGCTGGACGGCGCGAGCGGCTGTCTGACGGAGGAGAGGGAGGGTCATGATCAGTTTCCCGGCCCGACGAGGGTCCTCTGGGTGGTGGGCGGCCTCGTAGTCCTGAAGGGCCCCGTGGAGGACGTCCTGGAGTCTCTGAACTGCTTCTGAGTCCTCAATTTGCATGGAATCTATTAAAAGAGACAGAATTGAGAAATCTAATTATACAACACATAAAAATACAGAACAATGGAGGTAAAAAAAAAAAAAAAAGTATCTAGATATACAGCCAAAGATCTTAAACTGTGTACCTGAGTTAGCGAGCGCGATGGCCTTGAGGACCACAAACTCCTCCTTCTCCAACCCCATGGTTTTATACTTCTTCGCCAGCTGGAGGATGGCGTTGTTGAGCTCGAGGAGCCCTGCCAGCTTCGACTGCTCCTCGTCCATGATGTAATCCTCTGCATACACCAACTTGTCCTCCAAGGCCAACGAGCGAAACACCACCCGCAGGATCAAAATCTCCATCCAGCCGCTCTGAAGTAGACTCATCTGGTCGGCCAGTGAGAGGGAGGGAAAGCCTGAAAAAAAAAAAAAAAGAAGGAAAGATTAGACGATCAGAGATACTGATGCTAGTCGGTGAGAACATTTTAAATTTGATGTAATGTTTAAACAAGTTAAGAGATGTCAGTGTTTTCAAACAGTAATTTGAGATAAAGAAATTAAGGATTTAAAGTGAGAAAACAAACTTTGACATTGTCACCAAGGTTATTATGAACTGGATATGAGACACATGAAAACTAAAATAAATGGGCGTTCAGCAGGGAGGAAAGAGCTGACATAAGTGCATTATGGGAAATGTAGGAAGGTGTGTTTTTGAAAACAGACACATACGTATACCAGCATTAACATTAACATTAGCACAGTAGACAGTACACAAGTAGAAAATGTTCATTAAGTCTTGTGGAAAACTGTCTTTCAGAGACATTGACATTTTGAGAAATTACTTTTATCACTAAATTTCATGTTAACTATGAGGCTGAAGCCAGCAATTGATGTAGCTTTATGCTAAGCTATCTTATATTTAACAGACATATTGAGTGAGTGTCAATCTTCTCTCTGCAAGTGTGTGAACAATTGCATTTCTCTGAAAATCGTTATCTTTTAAAATGTTAAATGTAGCTGTACCACATGGACCAATACTTTAAACGACTATCATTGTCAATTGCTAATATTTTTTATGTTTTTTAAGGTTTTTAAGTCTTTCTGTTTTAGGCTAATTCAAAGCGTGGATTATAGCATGCATAAGCTTTTACTACCACTCGTCATAAAGAATTTGCTTGTGACTGAAGGATTTATTTAAAGTGGGCTGAACAGCAAAGGGCATAACAAAGGACAGGAGTGTAAAGGTGGTGAATTTAATTACACTTTTTGAGACACGCCTACTTTGATTGACAATTACACCCCACAGGAGTATGATTAAACCTGATCATCCTCCCCACATAAACCCGCATACACACACTCACACACACGTTTACTGTAATTAAACAGATGATTTTACAGAGCGTGGGGAAGGAGTGGGGGAAGGCTTTCGTGTTTTTGACACCATCAGTGATTGTTATCAGGATCCACTGCTCTTTACAATCACCACGGGAACGTCAGTGGCGCCCATTTCCCCACTATCGCTCCCTGATTGATTGGAAACGCTGTCTGTGCACAATTTCATTGGTCGATAGGGATCAGTATTCCGGCATTGGAGCATCGATCAGGGAGAGGGACCTGTGTGAATGTATGTGTGTCTGTTTCTGTGTGTTTGTGTGATGAAATCTCAGGCAACATATTGATAGATTTTAAGGCCAAATACACGTTAAACCTTCAATAAACAGAAAGGAGAATGTCTTGAAGGGACGAAGCGAAGGACACAGAGGGCGACATGGAGTGTTGACATTTGAGGAGAATTATGTTGCCAGTGTTCGTTGTATCTTATCAAGAAAAACACACAACCGGTCACACCACAGTTGCTCTCAAACACACATTCGACAGCCAAATCGCAAGACAGACCAGACTCAAAAAAAAAAAAGGCCAAAAGCAAAGAGGACAGTTGGTCTTTAGCCAGCTCATCTGCCAGTCTGGCCCTCCGACTTCAGACCACATCACTGTCAATCTGCCTGATAAGAGCCGACACAGAGGAGGGGGAGCAGCCAGGACAGTAGCCCCATCACACTCACCTCCCCCTGGGCAAAGAACTCAGATGGCCCAGGCCACTTCGCCCAGGACCCTGGTTCTCCCAGGGATGGAGGCCATGTGGCCTGCCACTCATCTAGAGCCGATGTGACATGGCTATTACGCTGCTAGGAGGGGTTGTCTTTTTTTCCTTTTAAATACCCATTATTTTACCACATTTGTCTCTTTTCTGTCTTTTTCTTTGTCTCTTTTAGCTCCTCAACCTGTTACTTGAAAGATACCATTGTCCCTTTGTGTCAGCTTGCTCTCAATTTTTCCATCTCTGTCCTTTTTTTCTCTTTATCTGCCCTTTTCAGTCGCCATCGCTCGTCTGTGTCTTTCTGTTTCAATCTGTCTGTTTCTATTAGAACTGAAGCAGCCGATCAGTGATGCCAACTAACGTTTCCCAGTCACTAGAGGGACTGTGTATAAGCACTGTAACATCAGTACAGTTTATTTTCAGTAGATGCCTTCATATAATTATTTATAAGAAAACTGAAGATATTCAGTATTATTCAATTCTTTCATTGTCTTGTGCATTTCCTAAAAGTCAAGTTAAATTTGATTTGAAAAAAAAAACATTTTTTAAACTAATTGAGGACCTAATTGTTATCCAGGACTTAAGGACTTAATTATTTCCATTAATAGACACAATCCATTTTCTTTTGGTGGGACACTGAGGAGCTAGTTAGCTTAGCTTAGCTTATTTTAGTTTATTTTAGCATAGCTTTAGCATAACATACAGACTGTAGACAGGAGAAAACAGCTCACATGGCTACATATGGAGGTCAAAAATCTGTCCGAGCACATCTAAAGCAGTAACTTTAAGAACAAAATCTCCAGTCTTTATGCTAAGCTAAGCTATGCTAAGCAATGCTAAGCTAAGCTAAGCTAAGCAGCTGCTGGTTCCAGCTTCAATAGATATCAAGAGATATCAATCTTCTGATCTAAATAAGCAACAAAGCAAAATAGTCTGACTCACCAGATTTTAATTATAAAAACAAAAATAACTGTTTAAAAGTATTTAAGTCATTAGGTTTTAAATGTAATCAATCAATATTAACTGACATTAGCTGCTGATCAGAGCTGTAAAACTTTCTTTATCAGCGTGACCGCCTGATGGAAGTTCACCTTTTGTTGCGTTTTGTTTTTATTTTTGTGACATTTCAAAAGTTTGAGCAAGATGAGCTTGACAGCTGGATGAAAACACGGCTTCCTGTCCCTTCTCTGCTCCCCATCATCCCCCCCTACCCCCCGTCGCCCCCTCAGGTGGGTATCTGCCTCTCACCGCTGCTCCACTTTCTCAGCCAAAAAACCCTCCACTGGCAAAGGGCTACAAATACATCCATCAGCTGGACTCGTCTCGTACGCTGACAGTAAAGAGCCGACAACAAGAGAAAAGAGACAGGCGGCCGCAGCCGGGGGGGAGGAGGAGGAGGAGAACGAGGAGGATGAGGGTTTGTTGTCTTCTTCCTTTTTTTTTAACAGAACAATGGAAATGCTGATGAGGGACACCAAACACCAACACGAATTGTTGATTCATGTTCGTTTTATATGAAGAAACACAGGGACAAATATAGTAGGGAGGTAGACAAGTATACACACACACCTGCTTTGTTTGTTATGTAAGCATTTCAGAGACAAGACATCAACAAAAAAACCCAGGTGTTTCCCTGGTGATGTTTTGGGTGTGGATAACCACGGCTGATAAAGCAGTCAGGGCTTCATTTAGAATAAAAACAAAAAGAAGACGATAACGTTTCTAATACGTCTCCCGCTGCTGCAGCCTGGACCTATAGTAGTGTTTATAATAAATCTTTCTTACTGGTTCATATAATGTGTATTTATTATTATATATTACATATAGATACTTCTCTAAAATTCAGTTTAAAATTTCAACGTATTATGAAAAAAATGTCAAAACGCCAGTGTGACATCTTCAAATAGCTTTAAGATTATTATTATTATCATTATTATTACATAATTATTAATGAATTAAGGTTATAAATAAGTGGACCGTCCAGAATTAAACATCTGAGAAGCTGGGAATAAAAATCTGTGAACTTTTTTTTTTTTCTTTTTTAAATAAATGATTGTTCAACCGACAGAAAATGAATTGGTGACAAAAAATCATTATGTAATTATGAGAGAGATCAAGTAAAAATGCCAATCATTCTCTAGCTCCTGTCTTCTAAAAAATGAAAATTTCTCAGTTAATGGGATTTAAAAAAAAAAAATCAAGGTATGAACTTGTGTTACCATGGAGCTTCTGTTGGTATTTTCACTAGTTTCTGATACTTCACTTAAATTAGATATTAATAGTCAAATGAACTGCTCATGAAACTGGTTGCAGGCAGCTATAATTTGTTATCAGTTATCATTTTTTTTTGTGACTAGATCAACAACGATTAAAGACTAATTATATCAGCACTAACGCCAAGATACATATAGAAACATTCAGATCCCTTATATTTAACTTTTCCTTCCCTTAATCAAACTGTACCTCTAAGAGAAATGAGTTCCTCTGGGATCCGTGGCCTAAAAACACACATCTCACACATGTGACTGGTGCTTCTGAACGGTGCTGTTTTTTTTTTTTTTTTCCACGTGTGTGTCTCCAAAGCAGACCTGCAAACCAAACCTCTGTTGCCACCGCACGAGATTACAACTGTCAACATCGCTGCATACCAACATTTTAATCCCCGCTAAGCCGCCAGAATACACTTCCCCTTCTCCTTTCCATCCAAAGAAAAAAAAAAAAAAAAAAAGCTCTGGACGCTGGACGTCCCTTCTGCTGTTGCTGCTGTGTCAGAGGAGAAACTGGAGTGTGTTCCAAGTGTCAGGAGGATTTCCATAATTCAGACACCACCGGGAGACGGCTGCTGCCCAGGACGTGAATTAAAACGTTCAGGTGGCCACTGGTCATGAGGTTGATATATTATAGGAACGAACACACACACATACTTAGGATGACTGACAGCTAAAACACAGCCGCACCAACACGCCCTCCTGTCTCTTCTAGGCGTCCAGCGAGTGTCTTGGCAACCTACAAGTCACAACAATCTCCTCCTCTGATCTGATTATAGCCTTAATGTGAACAACTGACTGACTGACTGACTGACTGATTGAGTGACTGCAACAGCAGGTTTCACCCATCAAGAGTCATACCTGGTATGTGTTTGGCCCAGCCGATGTTGACCACCAGCTCTCTGTCGGCCAGGTCACACAGTGTGGTCAGGGCCTTGATGTCGCTCTCGGGGACAGTTGGGTCCGGCATGGCGAAGATACCCTCGGGTTCGGCCACGAGAAGCAGAGACACCACTTTATTCTCCACCACACCTCCGACAGAGACTGAAAGAGAAAGAAAAGAAGATATTTTATTATTATAATTAACCCTCTAAACTTAATTCAATCAGTTAATCGAACTGGGGGAAAGAGAGATGACACCCAGTGGAACATACTGCAAAAAATATGCATAAATGTCAAAAAGAAGTTCAAAGTTAAAAGTTCAAACTATGCAACCCAAATGAGGCATGTTTAAATTTTAAGTTTCTTTATGCGTTGAGGAAATCATCCTACTTCTAAGGCTCTGAGGCTAACCTCACAGGTATTATCTGAAAAGTGCATCCGTTCGTCTCCAAGAGTCAAAAACAGGGGCTGTCTTTCTTGGCTTGTGAAACGTTGACATTTTAGAGATTTATAGTTTTCACAGGACAGCCACATCGTGCTGCGCCAAAGCCAAGAAGACAAGAAGACAAGAAGTTCAACAGAGTCATTCAGAGCTTCCCTCACTTCTCACTTCAAACATTACTGCTGGCTGTGATTAATGACGACTCATTAGCAAATACTGGCCATAAAAATGATTCAGTGTTCTGACAGACAACATCACAGTAAACATGACTGGACTGTTATGAACTCACAACACAGATAAAATAAGAGCCTGTCACACATCTGCGGTAAATCAATCTGTTAATGTCATGCTTCGCAGGCGCAGTCGTGTTCGTACACGGCGAAGTTGAGACATTGAGAAGTTTTGTTTATACACCTACATGTTTTCTTCTGGGGCAGGACGTTCTGTGGGTGCAGATAGGGACTGTTCTCTGCATCTATTCTCCTCTTGTACTTCTGTCTGCCGCCTCGAACCCGATCCAGACGCACACCTATAGACACACAATCACATTATACATTACATATACATACATCATAGATAGATAGATAGATAGACAGACAGACAGACAGATAGACAGGTGTGTGTGTGTGTGGGGGGGTCAGGGAGTCAAGTGTCTAACAACCCCAACTGATGACAACTGCTCCTCCTAACGAGCTTTACAGTAACCTCTGATCCTTAGGCAAGATACACACGAACTCCAAAATGCACGAGTGGATATAAAAAAACAGCCAGGCATCGCATGTATGTGTGTATGTATGTACATGCATATTGTATGTATGTATAGAAGTGCAAATGTGTGTGTGTAAAGCTCTTTGAGTGGTCGTTAACACTAGTATAGCACAACATAAAGGCAAACAACGTCCAACGAGGAGAAGCTGAAAGTCACAGTCACCGAGTGCATCTTTAAGTAAAATGCATGTGTCTACTGGACTGTGAACGTGACTCAGGAAGCCTTTAGTAGTGGTGTTAGATTACCTGCTCCACACGGTGAAAATGGCCAGAGAGGCCTCGAATAGATCTATAATGGCACTCGCATCTGTAAGAGACACTCTGAAGGAATTATTTGCCCACTTGACACTTCACTGTGACACTTCATCCCTTTGAGTCTGCAAACCTCCTGGACGTATTCTTACTTGTGCAGAGACATGTATCTATGAGGAGCCTGCATCAGCCTCTGCAGAGTTAAATAATGTAATGTTCTCTTAATCATGCATGTAAATTGTGTAGTTGGGTCATTTCAGTTTATGGGCTTTAAGTTCTTAGTTTATTTTGCATCACTGGTTTGTAAAGCTATTTTTTGTCAGTTTATAGCTGTGCTATTACCATGACAACAATTTTATGTTTTTTTTTGTTTTTTTTTAATGAATTAATGGATCATGGGGTGGAAATAACAACGCACTGGTGCAAGAATGTGACCTCTGACCTTTGCTATGAGCCAATACGCTCTTCTATGAGACTATTATGAAATTTCACAGTAAGATGTTATATGATAGGATAGTTCCATGTTTTAGTGAGTGGAAAAAACCTACTTCCTTAAAAGTCCTATTATAATAATCTATGTAAACCTGTTTTTTTTAAAAAAACCTGTCAGTTTTCATGATGCCGTGTATTTTCCTGCACAAATGAGGGATCAACGGTATTTGAATCAAAATCTGAGGAGGAATTTCCAATCAAATCTACTGAACAACATCACATAGTCCTAATGAGGCCAACTAGCTGAGCTTTTAAATGTTAAAGTCTACATTTTGTTGTTGTTGTTGTTGTTATTGATCATCAGAAATATTACCTATGAAGTAGTAGTAAATAAACTTAAAGTTGGAATTGTATCGCCAACGGTCAACAATGAAATTTTATTTCCACGACAAGAGATCGACCTCCGACTGCTTGAAGAAGAAAGTGTGATATGATCGAAAGCAAAAAGAGGCTAATCAGACCCTCCTGGATTTTGTTTACGCAAATTCAACGAATCCAGTTTGACCTTGCAATTTTGACCAATCACCACCACTTTTCATTTCCTCGCGAAGCCCTTAAGCCATTCGTCACTTCCTTGTTTCTTTTGGAAGACGCAGGAAACATGCGCGATAACGAAGTTTCACATTTACCTTCCAGCATCACCGCTACGTACCATAAGAAACCGTATCTGGGCAGTGGAGGAAATCTATCTTGCACTGTGTTGCAATATTGTTGTGGAGAACAAGAGGAAGTTGTCTATTGAGAAACACTGTTACCAAGAAACATACGGAGAATGTTAGAAACACAGGGAGGACGTCAGATGAGACACAAACTTGGACTTGCTCCCCAACTTTATCACAACAAAATGCCTACAAACACCGCAATTTTTTTTTTTTTTTTTTTTTTTAGAAAAGCTGCAGCAAAATCAAGCAAATTAGGCTGCAACAAGTTCAAAAAAGGCTCATGAAATCCTGGAGGGACTGACTAATATCATGATGCTGATATGTTTTTAAAAAGTGTCTCATGTTTATTGCAATCAAAGTATATGTGAAAAAAAGACAAAGTCAATCCATCAATTGGATTTTAAAGCGAATCCCCGAGCCGTGTTTCGTACTTTCGGACCAGTGATGGTCAGATGGGTAAGAAGTGAGTTGGCACTCTTGGAGTGAAGGACAGAGGAGCTGGCACTGGGCAAGATTAGTGTGGCATTAAAGGAGAGATTGTTCAGGTAAAGCCTCTGCTCCCTGACACGCTGATGATGTCACGAGGGGCAAATAGTGTTGATTAGCCCGGGCACTTGGCAGGTGCTACTGTGAGGTGTGAAATTAGGGATGAGCTTACATGTGTGTTGTCATCAGATTTAACACAAACCGTTGGCAGACACGCTGGAATGAATCAACTGCAACACTGCAAATGAAATCGATGTGTAGAAAGAAAAAAAAAAAAAGCGTGTTTTAATGCGGGTTTATTTGTGTGTGTTTGGGTCTGACAGTTATTCAAACACACACATCAGAGCTAAGTGTAACTCTTCACAGTGAAATGTGCTGACAACTGAAAGGCCAAGAATAGCTGTGGTGGATAACAAAACACACACACACACACACACACACAACACACACACACACACACCTCCCTGTTCTTCTGTGAAGCCCATCAGAGTTCGATAAACACGGGCTACTCAGGCATTGATCTATTTTTTACCGCTTTCATCACTCAGCTTTCTTTTGAGGGTGTCCGGATGTTCGTGTGAGGAGCTTTACAAGTTCCCAAAATGCAACAGGCCAGTCCGCCAGGCTCAGGAGCACGGACATCCTGACTCTGATCCTGACTCATCCAGGTTACTGAGCTACTTCGGTGTCATCCATTACCGCCGCTGCCACCGCCAGCATGTGTTCACTGCAAACAATCCCACGCTTCATGGATATTGTGATACCTACACCACCACCACCGGTGAAAAGTACTCGGTAGTCCCGCCAGTTCTCTTCTAGTGCTTTTCTCAGAATGCAGATTAACACCAGACACCAAATAACTTCAGAGAACAGGAAGTGAGGGATAAGACAATAAGGCTGGGCAACGAAAGGAGCGTGTCTGATAAAGGCATTGCTGCACTGATGCTTGTATTTCTTGGGAACATAAACTGTTACACCATAAAAGCAGAGGATCACACAATTACGTCTGTATGATTAATTGTATTTTAAAAATATTGCGCACATTTTGCAAACATGCACATTTTTACGCCCCTTAGAAGCGACAGCAGCTGTAGAAATGGGCACTAAACAGGGCTTAATCAAATCCTGCCTGGGGTCTATATGTCTTTTAGCTGTGTATTTAATATGGCTCTGACTCTCCCCCATTAAACCTCACAGCTCCTCTGTCTCAGCCTTTACTGCGGCCTCTCCGGGGGAAGAGGGGCATTACGAGACACGATGAAGCGCGTTACGAGGGCGCTTACGATGGGAGTTACGAGGGGCAGTTCGCATTTCACGGAGGTCCAGGAATCCCACAAGGCATCTGGAGGAATTTATGAGGGGGGAGGGAAAGCAAAGAGGGTGGCTAGAAGAGGAGGGGGGTTGAGAGGTGGACTGGGATGCTATTGATGCCCCTACCCTATTAAAAGCAGCTAATTTAGAAAAAAGGCAGACACACACACACAAACTCAGAGGTGTGTGCATACATGTGAGCGCAGACTGACATGTGTTTAAACAAACTCATATACAACAACTGATACGCGTGTAAAGATGCTATAATTCTGTGTATACATACGAGAAGTCAATGCACACAGCAGCTATAAACAGTTGCTTCCATGTGTTAAAGGATCATTCCAGTTTATTACAACTGGGATCTTGTTTTCATAGTTTTGTCTGTCACTTCCACTGCTAGTGATGACATACTCACGAAGGTAATGGCTGAGATCTGGAAATGTGGCCACAATCACACAGGTTGTGAACCAGTTTAGATCCCTAAAAATGGCGTAAATTATCCCTCATTGCGAACAACTATAACATGTGAACTTGATCAATATAAATGGAGCCAACTTTCAACTTCTACCAATAATGTCCAGTTTCACATTTCATTGACCAGTAAGAGTCCAAAATGGAGGAAACATCATGGTCTGTTATAAGAAAGAAGTCAATGATACAAATGTGTCTTTAGAGAAAAACTGTGCCAACTTATTTTCCCATTAGCGATCAAGCTAATGAGCTGCTAAGTGACAATCCGTCTTTTACTATCCCTAAATCCCACCACACATACACACACACACACACATTTTATCTGGCCTCCTTTCTTTTTTATCATCCCTGCTCCCCACACAGCAGGCAACAAGTGGCCGGTACAGTAGGAGGTCAGTAATGTTTTCCTTTTTGAGTCACTTCTAAATCTGGACAACAATATGTCACCAGACAGGCACACAGTCAGACTAAAGAAGCACCTGACCGCTGTCACCGACTCTTTGTGGAATGTGAGGCCTATACATGTCACCGTTGTCATTACATGTTTTATTTTTAATCTCACATAATTAAGTTTTGCGTAGAGGAAATCAGCTGTACAACAAATTTGGAATTACAGAATAGGCGATCACCAAAATGATCTGATGTATCTTACATTCATATTTTTTCCTTAAGTTAACAGAGAGGAGTGTGTAATTGGGTATTACACTTTAATTTTTGTAAAGTCTCATCCCTGGGGCAACTAGCAGCGAGTCCCTCCATTATCTCAATAGCTGTGGCAGTGTCTCACACACACACACACTCACTGGCAGACGTCCAGAAGTTATTTTTAAGAAACACTGTCAAGGCAAAGACTGACACAAGCGAACAGTTAGCAGCCCTCTGCTCCCTCTCTAAGACACGGCCACGGCATTGTTAAGCCTTGTGTTTACTACACACACACACTTACACACAAATCACAGCTGGCACGAAGAGTCTGAAGTTTAACTGTCAGAAGTTTTAGGTTTCACTGGAGTTGACACAACTACAGTACACGCCATCGCCGGTTTACCAGGTGAGACATTAAGAGAATCTCAGCTGGTAATCGGGGGTATTGTTCCCAGGAATGCAAAACAAAGAAATATGCTGTCAGACTCATGTTGCCTTCAATTCTTCGTCTGGTTTTTCCACCGTCTCAGTCGCCTAAAGCATGAGATTTGAACTTATGCCAAGTTCTACCCGACCGATCAATTCAGGAAAAAAACAGAAAAACGCAACTGGAACAATGTTTTGACCCAGGTTCTGGAAGTGATTTTTGCCGTATATCTGACCTTCTCTTAACATGCCCACGGCCAGACATTTCACAAATCGACAGGCCTGGCAGGATTTTCTTCTTCTCTTGGTGATTTCACATTCATTGGACGCTGGGCAGCTGTATTCAATGTTACCTGGAGGGGAAAACAGAATAGAGAAACACAGTTTTTAAAAAATGTTGCACATAAAAAAATAGAATAATATTACAATGAATGTTCACTATCTCTTGATTTTATTCTTAAGTTTTCACGTGAAGAGAAAACTAAAAACATATATAAAAACGTGTAATGGAAAACGTGAAATTTAAAGTAGTATTTAAAGGATAAGAATAAAAAGATAACAGACTAATCAGAGCAGCTGAGGAGATAATACTGAATTTTAAAAAAATACAAATATTTATTTTTCAAATTTCACAAAACTCAATCTAAAGCTCTTTTGGCTGTAAAGCACTTCCCATTTACCTTTAAATGTTTATTGATAAAAGATATATTTTTAGAAAATTTCAAATGATATCATCAAAAATCACAGAATTTCTGTTTAGATTTTAATTTTTCTTTGTACATGTGATGTGAAGATCAAGATAATTCTAACAACATTTAATTTTAACATGTTCCTATCACATAATTAGGAGTAAATGCCGCTGCAGCCAAATGTGCGTGGCGTTGGGCCAGTTACAGCCACTCTCAGCTGCCACCCTCCATCAGAAACAGGAAGTATCTGATGAGCCAGACATCAGATCTCCCCCATTTGATCTGACAGCCGCTCATCCCGTTTGCCCTTTGAACCCGTCTACAGTAGCCAACTTCTAGAGGCCTAAACACGACTGATCCTGCCAGGTCCTCAACCTGGGCTGTGAGCCCACAGATCACAGGACAATCCCTTCAAAACACTCGCACCACACGCTGCTGGCTCTCGCCCGCTAACGGCTTTTTTCAGGGCTGAAGCAAATGTACACACACACACACACACACATTCAGCACCATATGTTTTCTGAAGCCTCAAAGCCTAATCTCAAACATGTTGACTATATACAGGATACTCTGCAAGTTTAACAGCATATCAGCTGTTTGCAAACAGGTCTTTATTTAAAGCCTTTCTGCAGTTTGAGAGGAAGGAGGCGGAAGCTGTGAGCTAACTGATCGGGGCTTGTTTATATGAAAACAAATGCTCACGGTGTGACTGCATCTGCACCATGTTGCTTGTAAAACAGGTTTATATGATGCAGGAAGGCATTATCAGTCATGCACAATAAATTCTGTTACTAAGTATAAAATGGGGCATGTTCATGTGCATGAATGTGCGGTTTTTTTATGTTTGTCTCTCTCTCTCTCTCTTACCCTGGATGGTCCTCTTGAAGAAGGCTTTGCAGGCCTCACAGGAGGCCACGCCGTAGTGATAGCCCGAGGCCACATCCCCGCACACCAGACACAGCCGCTTGGCCACCGAGCCCAGCATGAACTCACACTTCACTTGGCCTTCATCCTCACCGAACCTCCTGCAGAGAGGTGGAAGTGGAGAAATTAAGGAGGAATGTTGTCGGATAGAATGTCGTACCTCCATTTAACACCTTAAAAGAGGTCAAACACACAACATGATTTAAATACAAACCTGTTTGTTCCTGTGTTGTTGGCCAACCCGGCTGTGTGACCATAAAGGCCTGGTGAGTCCAGGCCATTGCTGTGAACGTGGCTCTTTGTCAGGGGACCGTAGCTGGAGTTTGTGTCCGAGGAAGAGCTTCCAGGGCTGGGTTGGGCCGGGCTGACGTCTCCCTGGGAGCTGGGGCTTGGGCTGGAGGGTTCACGCTTTATAGAGGTGGGACAGGTGGGGTCCAAGCCCCTCACTGACATCCTGCCCAGATATCTGGAGGAGAAAGGGGAAAAAAAGAACGTTTAAGATATATGATTGTGTAATAAATATTCATGATGGTGAGAAATTAACTTTCAGGTGAGCTTTGTATAATGAGTCACCTTGGCGTTGTCATTAATATTAATGACAGGTTGTTGACCTTCAGGTCTGTGAGCTGTGATTAGTTTTATTAAGTCAGGCGTCATTTACACAGACAGTGATCAGTACAGTAAAAAAAAAAAAAAAAAAAAAGCAGCTTGGAAAAATAATTACCATAAACTGATGTGTTTGTGTATTTTAAAAATACAAAAACAACTATGTCTCTCTCTGTCTGTCCCTCTTTTTTACCACCTCCAAATCCTTTAATGTATTCCCCCAACCCCGTTTTTTCCTAAACCAGCCGTTTGGGATTTCTCACATATGCAAAGCTGCTGTCTATTACACTGGTTTATTTTCAAAGACAATGATTGCTTAAGCAAACTTAGGCAAATAGCCGAACTAGCAATCAGCATCGGTGTTATGTTCAATCCAAACACTCATCTTTCATTCTCTCTTTCTCTTTTTTCTATTGTCTCATCTCATTCAACTCGTCAAACACATGGTTAACAGCTTGTCGTATATCCTCAGATGAGACTAGATTGAATAAAATTTATTGTTTTGTTTTGCACAGAAAGACGGTCAAAAAAAGAAGATATTTTACTGTCCTTTTACTGTTGATAATTACCTATAATTACCTAAATATTTTTGCTATCTTACAAGTATTATTGTTATATTTTTAGACGTCCTGAATACTTCTATAATAATTTCTTGAAATAAATCATCTCCCAGGCCGGAGTTAAAGTGTATATCATCATCATCTATTACTGGATTAAGATGTGGCAACAACAGACTCTCTGTCACCACGCCAAAGAGGGGGGAAAAAAACCAAACATCCGAGACCAGCTGAGGTGTACAGTAGGCTCGCAGGCATGTGATCTGCACACACACATACACACACACACACACACACACATCCTGAAGACCCACACACTCGCATTGTGGCGTCAGATGTCCATGTGTAGATATAAAAATAAAAATCATAGACAGCCCAACCACTTCTCTACAAACACACGCATTTCAGATTCACGTGATCAGGAACATGCTAAAGCTGCACACACACACACACACACACACACACACACACTTACAGACACATTTAAAAGCATGTGTCTTCATAAACACCCCAACACATACCTGAATACAACTGTTTGTCGCCAGACAAACTTTAAAAAAAACCCTCCACTGTGTCTCTTTCTCTGATGGACTCAAATACATCTAGAGGAAACACACACACACACTATTCATAGAGCCTTATATTAATACATCTCTCCAAATCTCTGTGGTAAAGTGGAAGCCAATTCAGTCTGTTTCCTGCCATGTAAATTTTGCGTGTATAGGCCACAAGTCATTTGTTAAGCAAAGACACTGGCTGCTTTTAACCACCCCTAAAGTAAACTATGGTCATGCACTATTGACCCCTCTACAAACCCACACAGCCAGACACACAGTCGGAGACAGACTGACAAAAAGTAAGACATTTCTGTAAGAAAACCAACCAACTGTAACAACATAATCACAGAGCGTCTGCTGGGTTGTCGGGCCAGGTATCGACCTTCAACGATTTTTTTCTTTTTTTTTTTTTTTTTTTTTGCACGGATAGAAATACGATCGTAGCACCCAACATCAAAAGCTGTCAAGAACTAAATTTGGCCGCGTGTGATGTAAAGTGATGCTCGTCTTTTTTTTTTGATAGATCTAGTGTTCAATAATTTTGGATTGTTTAAAACCTCTCGATTGGTTCTCTCGCTGTCGTGAAATTTTAGTCTAATAACAATCAGATGTGTTGTCCAAGGATGTGATGTATATATCTTGATCTTGAAGAAAGATCGAGGGCCGACATTCAACTATTATTTTAACCTCTGAAAGAAACATTAAACTTTACACTTTATCAGTTAGATACATGTGAGCTTTGTTCATTAAAAATTGCTGCTGCAACTGGAAAAGATGCTTATGAAAATAATTAGTGTGAACTAATAAGTTGTATAATAGGAAACTAAAACAATTGGCTGAAAGTGTCTAAAATGCTCTGTTGAGGTGTGGAGAACTGCATAGTGATATTTTCTTACGAAATGTACATTTTTGATACAAAAATATCAATAAAAGCTGCTTTAAGTCTTTCTCTACAGCTGTTATGTCATTTGTTTTTTGTTTTTTTTATTGTTGGAATCTGACAATTCTCCAATCATTGCTGCATTTATAAGACAAGAAGTTAGCGCTACTTGTTCAGGACGGGCCAGGAGCTAAGTGTTAGCATGCTAACATCAGGAGAAGTGACACAACAGCAGTAAATGCTCAAGCTGGTTTTACAGCAAACGCAAAAAAAAGTACAAATAAACCCTTTAAAACAAGGATAGAATAAAAAGTATAAAAAACTGAAATGGCACGCAGCCTGTCTGAAGCCCCCCAAACTTTGCCTCATTAACCAAAGACCCTACTTTAACTTACAAGGCTCTGGTGCCATTTTTTTCTCAACCACTCCCCTTCCATCTTCAATCTCTCCAATCCACTTTGAGGACTATAAAAACAGTACACTGAAGAGATTTCAGTTTCCTTTTAAAATGACTCACTGGTAGCCTTATTGGCTATCCATCACGGTCGTCAATATTGCTCTGTCAAGTCTGTGACAGCTACAGAGTGAGATATACTTTGTACTCCCATTATAATGCATCACGGGCTGGAAAAAAGGGGGAGGAGGCGAGCGGTGGGGGGGGTCGATGTTGGCGTTTTGCTTTCATAATGAAATGGCATTAGAGTGGGGTGATCAGATGTGATGTGATATTCACTCTGACAGATTACTAATCTACAAGTCTATATAAAAGGCCATCAAAAGAAGGTTGGTGCAGCTTCTACAGCCTCGTGCAGCAGGAAATAAATCAGGGCGGATGTGAGTGTCTGTGTCAGTGGGTATTCAAAGTTATCATACCTTACTCCCTTTGTGTCCTAGTATCCAAAACAACTCCAATTGCACCCTGGCAACAAAGGCTAAAATGCAGCATGAAACGACAAGGAAAGAGAAAGAGAAGAAGAGGAAGAAGAGGAAGAATTGAGAGACAGGGGAGGGGGTGAAATAACAAGTGAAGCAGACAGATACAAGGAGTGTGAGAAAAAAAAAAAAAAGCTGTGGAAGGAGACAGAAAGAAAGGGGCAGCCCCGTGGCTCATTAACCTGAGGGTGTTGAAAGACAAGAAGAGAGGGCAACACTCGCTTTCAAATGAGCGGAGTCATAATGCAGACAATGACCCACAGGGAGGGAGGGAGAGAGGGAAGGAGGGAGGGAGGGCGAGTGAGAAGAAAACAGGGAAGGAAATACAGAAAATAAGACAGAACTGACCAACAGAGATAAAGAAACATAGAGTGAAGTCAGATTCACAGGGGAGTGGGAAGTGAAAATAAACCACAAGGCGACAAGGATTCTCCAGGCGTTATCACAAAAAAAAAAAAGAGAGAAAAAAAAAAACCAAAAAAACAGGACGACTGAGGTCCTGTTGACCAACCTTTTGGCTCTAACCCCAACTCTGAGGAGCAGTTATTTAGGTCAGTGGGGTCTCAGTAGTTTTTTTTCTTTTTTTTTCTTCTTTTTACTAATGAGCCACTAGGAGATGAGCAGGGATCAGTGGCACCCTCGGCCAACTATAAGAGCCTTAGTCAGGCTTTGGACGAAGCTGTCAGCTGGGAGATGAAGAGCTCGTGGTTGGAAACATGGAGATTGTGCCATACAGGGGGATCATCTGCAGCCGTCACCATATTTTCTCCTGTTTTCTCCCGTCTGTCACAGACAATCAGGCGGCCTGTTACACCCACATCGGTCCTCATCTGTTCGTCTCCGGTCCACTTTATCGTTTCTATCTCTAGTTAATTTCAATCCTAAAACACTCAATGAGATGCGTTCTCAGAGCTTGAGTTATTATGCCACAGATAATAACAGTGTCGCAGTGATGATAATGAACATGAATTTTTTTTATGATTACAGCTAAAGAAAGGCAATCAAAAAGCAGGGTCTTGGTAATCAAACAGCTGCTTTGCACAGATTTTTTTCCACAGACTTTCATTTTGTTTTGTTTGTGTTTGACAGAGGGGAAAGATCTTTACTCACCATGACATGACTAGTTTCCTTCAAACTGGTCTTATCATCACTATCAACATACAAACAGGCTGAACAATGACAACTGTAAACAACGCATACAAACACCACCGACTGGGAAACTTTAATCTGAGATAAAAACAATGGATTTCAGGCCAAAATTCAGACTCTTTACAGAATATTGAGCTATTCCCCATTCTGACCATTTGATCGTCTGATCAACTGGCCTCAGTCCAGGATCAAAACAAAGGGGCTTTTACCATTTTACCTCCAACGTGGTCGACCAGCCTCCCCCCTTCACCGTCAGGTCGACTGAATCTGTCCCACACTTTAGGAAACTTTAAAAAAAAAAACATCTAATAAAGACCAGCGTCCTCATAATACATTTGAGGATGGTGATTGTTTGCTGATTGACTTTATTTGTCTTTGTATTTGATCTGTTTCCTGTCTTATTTGTTGTTGTAATTGTCAAATAGTGTGAGATTACTGTTTTGAGAATTGTTGAAAAAAAATCAAATATATTATTAAACTTGTCCAAATTATAAAGAGAAAAGGACTTGATATTGTGAAGTTTCTTATTTCTGCTAAATTGCGAGAATCTGCTGCTTTTTCTTTCTTTTTTTTATATTGTTGAAAAGTGAGCATCGTTATGGGTTTTGGTTTTTCGGTCAAACAAAGGATGTAATATTAAGATGTCACCGTGAGTTTAATGAAAGCAAAGAAAGACTTAATCACTTTTTTTCTGACATTTTTTATACTACAATGGGTTTTTAAAAAAAGTAATCTTTGCATTAATTAATGGTGAAAATAACAAAAAACAACATTGTTATTTGCAGCCTTACAAAGTGGTAGCGCTTCATTTAAAAACTAAAAAAAGTACATACTTTTAAAACCGGTATTTAATATTTACACCATTTATATTAAAAGGCAGATAAATACAAGAGATGTAGGATCTTAATGTCTTTTCTTCTAATAGGAACAATTTAACTGGGAACTGAATAAAAGAAACAACAGAAGAGGTTGATTACAATCACAGTGAATGTTGGAAGTTTGTTGAAGTATTAATTATCAAGAGGAAGATCATAATCAGAGCATTTTAATGTGGTGTCAAAGACCTGAAACCTGTTACACATAAACAAACACTAGGTCACACAAAATTAGGCATCACACAGAAAGTGTCAGTCATAAATACTGAAATCAGCTCAGTTCACACCTGTACCACACTTGAACATTTTCAGAATAGAAGCGTTTGACAATGAGAAAGAACTTACTCTGTGTCAGAGTGGTAGGTGAAACACTCTGGGAGGTAGAGGTCGACTAAATCCATGTGCACTCCGCCACCATGCTCCGCAGAGGAGAAAAATGTTCTGGAGCAGCAGGGACGTCTGCTCCTGTCTGTTTTCTCTTTATCTGATTTTTTCTCTCTTCTCTTTCTACAACAACTACAGCTTTTATAAACTGTCTGTCACTGCTCTGTTTTGTCACTTTCTCTTTATTCTGCCTCTGAACTCTGTCTCCATCTACTGCCCTCTCCTCTGTTGAATCACACTCTCGGCTCGTCTCATTGTCCCTCTGTCTGTCACTCACACTTCTCACCAACAGCCCCCGGGTCGGCTGGTCGCCTTTGATGTCCTTACTGTTGTGACTAGCTCTGTGTGTGTGCGTGTGTGTGTGTGAGTGTGAGTGAGTGAGTGTGTGTGTGTGTCAAGGGTGTCCAAGCAAAGCCGGCCCTCATGAATACCCACAGCCACACCATTTGAATGCCCTCCCGCCCCAACCCTCCCACAAACACACACAGAAGGCTGAGTTGACAGCTGATTGGCTGTCATCTGAGCCAATGGGAGGCCTCCTCTGTCTGGGGCAGGTGGATATGAGAAGAGATGATAATATATTAAAAGTTCAGCCTGAGATATATTAAACTTTACAAAGAAAAATTATTATTCTTAAGTACATTTTGACAATTTTGAACAAGAAACCGTCAAATTGTTAAAGAGGAAGCTGAGGTTTTTGTACATATATAATCAATCTAAAGGTGTTTGAACTGTTTCTGTGAATAAAAACGTATGTTTATTATGGTCTGATGTGTTTTGAGGGTTAAAATAAATAAAATAATCACAGCCAGAAGTTGATTTTAGTAAAAAAAAACTCTCAGCTGTAACACCTGGTGGATTAATAGATGAATTGATCAACAAGAGCTAATATGCTGCTAATATCAGTTAAAGTCATTAATTTATAACTAAAGAAGACTTAAGTTTAATATTTTGGGTTTTGAGATGATTTTAATTTGATATAGTAAGAAATGTGAAGGTGTTAGGCAAAGAATTGCTTCATTCCTAAAATAAAACACATACAGCATATGAAGATATATATATATATATATGTGTGTGTGTGTGTGTGTGTGTGTGTGTGTGTGTGTGTGTGTGTGTGTGTGTACACAGTTTGTAACAGAGAGAGTCTTAACCGCTTTGACCAGCTTGGATTGTTTTCAATCAGATATAATGAGCTGTGGCTCCGTTCCTGATGTGACGCTTTTCACCGACAACGCACACGTGCAAGCAAAGTGAAGAAGTAATGTCAGTTGTACCCGACACTAAGAGAACAAAAAAACAACCCATCAACGGATTTAATAATATGAGGTTGAGGGAAATAAACTAGAGTAAGATTTTTTATTGATCACATCAATGTCTTATGTAGCTATTAGCATAGATATTTGTTAAATAGAACCATTATTAACAAAAATTATTTAGTTATTCATTCTACCAATGGACATAAAGTCAGTGAGGTGAATTTTCAAACATTTTTTTCTCCAAATTAGTAAAAAAAGATAAGTTATATAAGTTATATAGGTTATATAGGCCAAATGATAACGTTTTGAAACAACCTTTCAGTTGAAACGTGTACAAATGTCAAGGGGAGTTTGGTTCAAGTAAGCGGCGTCAGAATTTCTGCTCTTTTTTTTCTGGTTTTTCTTTTTTTTCTATTCAGTCTCGGTCTATCACTTCCTCTTTCACCGACGTGACGTCCTGCTCAGAGCTGACCCCCGTCGGCCCAATCTCCACGGGAATGAAATCACCTGCGCTAATCTGCTGCTCCGATAAAGGCCAGACAGCAGACTGCGTGGAGTGGGCCTTATCTCATTATGCACCACATGAAACGCAGAGCCAACAGAGACGCACACACACACTGCTTTAAAGCAGCCACATGCACAGTCGACATGCTACATGTGTAAACAAATATGGCTGCAAACAGAAATTTCAAACATACAAAAAAAAACTAACCGAGATAACCATAAGATTAAAAAAGACTGTAATTTCTAACTGTAGATAATTTGTATTTTTTATCTCAACCTTAAAATACAAAAAGCCAGACAAAGTGTCACTATCATATCAGATCTCTTAAAGTTAATGTGTCACATAACAAAAAATAATCTACACAGAGAAATTATCTTCTATAAACCATTTAGGAAACTGAATGTTTAAGTGCCGTTAAAGCCAAGTGGCTCTTATCTGTCAGTGGCTTTTACTTTGCCAGCTGCCATCAGTGGATTCATTATTTGCTCAAACAAAGCTGAGATGTTTTTCACATATTCATGAAGAGGGAAAAGTGCGGTGGGCTGAAATTAAAACAAGAGATTAATCATTTTATCAATGGCTGATATTTTCCTTGGCACCAGCTGAGCGGTCGTGAGGGCGCAACACAACAATAGTAAAAAAGCAAACTGTGAGTCAAGCCGGAGTGGCGTCAAGTGAAACCACTTCAAGGTAAAAAATCTCTCCTGAGTGGTTTATTTTCTCTGATAATTCCTTTATTACTGTGTGCAACCGTACTAAAGAGGTTTTGTTTCACTAACACAGTGGCTCCTCGTCACAGTTTGATAGCGTTCGAGGTAAAATAAATAAAAAGTTTTAAAGAAAAAAGAAGTTGCACTCGTTGAACTTAATCAGTTGATGGACCTGCAGTGTTTCATAGAAACAAAGTACTTCACTACTGTAATTAACTATGTTTTGAGAGTATCTGCACTTTACTTGAATTTGTTGTTGTTGTTGTTGTTATTACTCTGGCAACTTTTACTTTTATTTCACTACATGTCCTAACTTCAGTTCAGTTCAGACTCAGTTTACGTTAGTTCAGACTCAAGACATTATCTGATCGTTGCTCCTTGTGGCTCCATGTTTTAAAGTGCTGGAAAAACTTCATAATATTCTTCTGTTTTTATTAACATGTACTTGTATTTTTCCTTTCATTACTTTAGTACATTTAATTCTAGATTACTACAGTAAACACTGGATACTTTAAGACTTTTATTTGAGTATCATTCTAGTTGGTGACTTGAACTTCTAACGTCTAAAGTCAGTCCTTGATCATTCCTTTTCTTTATGTGTGACTTTAAGGACCTTGACTTGTCCTTATTTTCGTATTAAACAGTCTATTCAATGTACATCTATGGTCCAACAATTCGTTGTACCCAGAGGAAGAAACCTACCAACATGGCTGATTGCTCTCATTTTTCTTCTATCGTCACCATGATGTTGATATTTATGTTTTAGGGTAAAATGTTTCAACAACAAGCTGGATTATTCCTATATGATGAATTGTAAAGAGTTGGTTACATTTAATTTAATGGTAACTGATTAAAAATGATCCTCATAATTTCCCACGATCCAATGTAGCTGTAGTCCATTCAACATGATATAAAACCTCACGCTCGCTGACACTTTAACCTGGTAAATGGCTTTAACAGTTGTGTTATAAATTCACAGTTGATTGACTAATCCACTAAGTCTCTAATTTAAAATGCAGAGTACATTTTTGTTGAATCTTATATAAAGGACAGCTAGACTGATAAATTATTTGGGCTGATATATCAGCCAATATACTGGAGCCTGGAGCTGATATATTGTATCTGAGTGTATGACGGTCAATAAGTAACAAGAGATTGCGGCACAGAAATGCCAAAGATACAGAATGTCTCCATTACAACGTTTGTCCATCACCAGAGCCGGGACACGTTCATTTTTAAACATCAACCTGTCACAGTCGGTGAATACTGCGCTCACCGTCTCTTCTTTAAAAGAAAAAAAAGGATGGTTAGAATAAAAAAAATTAGCCTGTTGATGATGTTGAAAATGTATTTGGTACAAAATATAAAAGAGACAAAAAAAAAAGGTTAGTTTGTGTAGTTAGAGTGGATTATGTTTTATAAACATGCCAGTTTCCTGAAATGACAAGAAACAGAAATGTGCCAAATGAAACTAAACACGCATGACTGTAGTTAAACATCAAAAATATTTTTACACCGCCGAGGCTGAGCTGAAGACAGGAGTTCAATAACACAGCACCCAGCTGCCAGTTATTGACCCGACACCAGATGCATCCAGTTTTCTCTGAAGGAAAGGAAATGTACGGGTGAAGCAGGCAGCATTACACACGTATGTGTGCATCTGTGTGTGTTTGTGTGTGTGTGTGTTCACCCATTTTTTCTTCATCCTCTAAAAATCACAGCCACCAAATCTCAGCCTCTGGGGACAGCTGTCAGATTGACTTCCAAAACTGGACAGTCACTCTACAACCCCCCCTTCACACAAACACAAACACACACGCACACACATTAGCATCAGCCCTCTGATCTAGTGAGTGTAATCTGCTTAGTTTATGCCTGACTCACAGTCATCCATCAATTACTGAGACAGAGGGAAAGACTATTGACACTGTGTGCAAACAGCATTGTCTCACTGCTGTGACACAGTATCTCCCAGACTCTTAAATGGTTTAAAAAATGGGGGTGGGAGACGGAGGGAAGAAGAAAAGGAAGGTGTGGTGAGGGTTGAGGTTTGGTGAGGGGGGGGGGTTGTGTGTATCATTCTTTCCAGTTTGGTGTCTTTAAATAGATAAATGGGAGGGAAATGATACATAAAATGATGGACCCACTGACAGATGAGCACTTGAAATAGGATCAGTTGCATTCTATTGATCCGTCGAGCGCTGTACAGGGATCAGAGGTCACACACTCGCACGCACACACTCACACGTTCGTGCCAGAAACCTTAGAAAGCCTCTGGGAGAAGCTTAAAGCAACATAACCATAGAAATGTCACTTATAGCTGCTGGGACCTGATGCTGCTGAGCTGTTATCCTCAGCGGGTCAATGGTCTTCAAATGGTTTTCACTTATCTGGAGATCCTACAGTCCCAGTGGGGAGGAAGTGAGTCACTGCTGGGAAACGTATATGCACAGGAGAGGCGTTCAGGCGCTCAGGATTTCATTACAACTAATTTAGGATCATTTATGAATATTTGAAACTAAACGCACAGAGAAAAACTGTACAACTGCAGGCTCATGCTGCTGGTTTACGCACACTAATAACTTGTCTGGGCTGCCCCCTAGTGGACAAATCTCTTTACCATTCAGAGCAGCTTTTTCCTTTTTGTCTTGAACTGACCATAAGTTTGATAGTTTGATAAGGAGTTGATTATTTTAAAGCACAATCAAGGAGCCTGAACACGTAGCATGTTTAGAGTCTGATGTGTTTCACCGTCCTGACGTTGTCGTGTTGTCGTCTTCTCTGGCAGGTGCTCATCTGGAAGTTCTTAGTGTGATTATGTAACCAAGCTTCTCCTAACAACATAATGTGGATTACCACAGCACCGGCCCTTCACATTACCAACAACAAGTACTGGATTAAATGGTAACCAGTCAGCTTCTCGTCTCCAGTATTAACCTCAGTTCAACTACATTCAGTTTCACAGTTTGTTTCTGTTGTTTCTTCATGGTATTATTCATATTTACACATTTATTACCTGTCTGTCCCGGAAGAGAAGAATCTCAGCTCTGTTTGATCAGTTTTCTCCCTTTGTATTTTAAGTGAAGCTTATAAACCCAAATAAAAGGATCTCAGGATTTCCAGACAATTTTTTCCTTGTGATGCCTTGTGAAAAAAAAGCAGCTTATAGTTGAAATATTTCTCTGCTAAACTTCTCGGATATTTAAAATAAACACTTTGTGATCCAGAGGAGTTAAGTTATCCAATGTCACAGAAAAAACAGGAAAAGCGAAAAATAAACTTTATTTTTCCCTCTTTCCTGCCTCATTAATCATCTCTCCAGTTCTAACATTAATCTTGTCACCCTTTGGAGGGGTGTGACCACTAGGTAGGAAACCACTGTCTGGTCCACCAAACTGTAAATTAAGCAGTTAAAATTAGATCCACTTAGCAACCATAGTAAAATACTACGTACGCACTGATGACTCAGTATTCACGATGCGTCGGCAGAAGTTTTATTTCTTAAACTTTTGCTTTACCTTTGAATACAGGAGTTTAATGCAGTGTTTTGTTTGGTCTCTATGAATGTATATATAAAAACTTGGCCTGAGGAGATATGGTTTGCAGACATGCTGTTACATACATAAACACACACACCTGGCTCTCAGACTTATCTCAGGTGAGGAGCTGCCGGTGCGGGTCTGACTAACTCAGAATCCTGAGAGTCAGCACCACACACACACACACTAATGCTGATGTCAGGAACTATTATACACACTTTCACAGCACACAGTCTATCTCATCATATCACTTTTATCTCCACAGGTGGTAAATTTAGCCCTCTGGCTCCGTGTCAGCATGTCTACAATAAACAAATCAACTCAGACGCACACATACAGACTAAAAGAGCTATCCCATTATATTGGATTCAAAAAAAAGAAGAAAAAAAAAAAGAGTTCACCGAAGCTTTGTGTATTCACCTTCTGGCTTTCTCTCTTTCTATCTTACCCATCCATCTAGGCGCCCCTCTAATGTGGCCTAACACATTCTGTCAGCGGCTCCACAGGTGAGCCAGTCTCATCTCACACCACAGAGGCAATACTCATCTCTCCTTCTCTGATTCCTCCATCACCTCCTTCCCTCCTTCTTTCTAATCTTTCACACTGTGTCGCCATCTTTCTCACTGTATCTATTTTTTTTGTCTCTCGTGTAAATTCTTTGTGGTAACCCCCCCCCCCTCCACACACACACACACACACACACACACACACCTCATCTGATCACCTGAAAAATGCATTCTGGGATTGCTACTGGGATTTCCAGGGTTTCAATAAAGATATAAAGCATGGCTCCTACCTCCAAACCCCAAACCCCACTTCTTCCCCAAGAAGAAGTGGGGTTTGTTTAGGTGGTAGTGGAGGTGGTGGTGGTGGATGAAGTGGGGGTGGGTGGGGTCCTCTCACAGTGACCCCACCCTCAGCCTGTAGTTAGCCCCGCGCAGCACAGTCCAGTGATTCCTGGTCAATGCCGAGGTACACCAGTCAAAATGTAATTTTCTGCAAGATTACACATGATAATGACTCGCTTTTGGAGGGGGCCATAAATGATGCCTTCCAATTATAGATGCATAACTATCGATCTGTCAACAGAAGCGGCGAGAAAAGAAGAGAGAGTAGTGAAGAGAGCGGGAGGTAGGGGGTGATGATGGTACAGTAATGTTATGTTTACTGACATCTTTCTTTATACCACACACACACACACACACACACACACACACACACACACACACACACACACAGTGGACGCTGCTGCAGACAAAACCAAATCGCTGAACAATTGCTGAACTGCTTACAAAGTCCTTCAGTTAAGCTTGGAAACAAGTATTGAAGGGAGCCAATAAAAAAAAAAACCTGAGAGATGAGTTCACCTGGGAACGGAGTAGACCTTCACCTGGTCAAACACACACACACACACACATATATATATATATGTACTGTACACACACCTCTTGTTTCTATTCAAACACAACACTGGACTGTTTCTAAGCAGACAGGAACAAAAACACATCAGCTCATTTGCTGCAATTAAAAGCAACGCTGCAGTCTTCATCCCATTCGTTCGTCTCATTGCCTTTCCCTCAGTACTCACTGTCAGTTTCATCCACTGGGCTGCCTGGTCCTCTGCTCTACAGCTGCAGTCAGTCAGTCAGTCTCAAGGACAAACGCTCCAGCTCTCCTTGCCTCCGGTCTCTGTAGCTCAGCGATGCAGCAGCAGCAGCAGCACACACACATACACATTCACACACACACACTCTCTCTTTCTCTCTCTCTCTCTCTTTCTCTCTCTCTCTCCCTATCTCAACACACACACAAATACATAAACACACACACTTCTCTCACCCCCTCCACCACCACCACTCTCACTCTTTCTCTCTTCTCAGCGTCTAACTCTGATCCAGTGCTGAGTTTACCTACCTACCTGCCTAGCTTGCTCGCAGGGGAGTCCTGAGAGAGTGTGTCAGACAGAAAGTGTGTCTAAGAGAAGGAGGAAGGGGGGGTGCTGGAGGGGGGGTGTGTGTGTATATGTGTGTGTATAGGACACAGCCAGCGTTCCCTTATATGCAGAGGGAGGTGGTGAGTAGAAAGGGAGGGTAGAGGACACACAGCGCTCCTGTATTCCTATAGATACAGAGCTGGGTTTTCTATTGCATCCTCACTGAGATGAGGGAGAGAAAAGAGGGAGGGAGGGAGACGGTGAGAGTGAGAAAGCATCATATTTCAGCGATGTTGAGTCAGCATGTGAATGTGATGCATGTTTTGATGGAGTTGGAAATGTTTAGAGGGCATGTTCTTATGAGCGGTTATGGTTTTAATACTCTCTTTAGAAAAAAAAAAAAAAAAAAACAAGCGAGTGTTTTGTCTTTGAAGCATGTGGTTGTTCAGAAACAACAGAGACGCAGTTAGAAACTTCTCCTGGTTTGTGTTTAAAACTTGACAAGTGTGTCACCAACACAACGGCTGGAGGATGAAACATGAAACGCTGGACGTAAAAAACACATTTCAACAGGTTCATTTCTGAACAATCGAAACAATCTGATGTTTCAATGTGATTAGTGTCAACAAACTGTGAAATATAAGAATCTGGGACGGAAGTTAGTTTCAACCAATAACACCAGAAACCACACAAGCTAAAATTAGAACATGATCAATATATTGGCATTACTGATATACTGGCATTGACTAATTTTGGCAGATTACAGATAAACTGCAATTGATACTGCAGTTTTTTGTTGTTGTTGTTGTTTGTTTGTTTGTTTCTCCATCAATTTTACATTTGAAAATCTAACTTAATGGACCAGTATTATAGTAACATTATTGATTTATTTCTCAAATGCCTTATAAAAGCCAATGTAATAATCTCGTATTTCCACGTTTAACACAAAGAAAACAATCTTTCACTGTTGAATCTTTCAATCTTCCTTATATCATCCTGTAGTTTACATTCTCCTCTAATAAGATAAGCAACCAGTATGTAGCCTGTGAGTCAAGAGCCACAGCAAAGGAGAAAAAAAAAACAAGTCCACGAGGACTCACTGCTGCTAGTTAAGCTACAGTTTCCATGGCAGACATGTCATAACAAGGAAAAGCAAATGCTGGCTCACTGAAATGTCTTACTGTGGCTCTTAATGGGACTGAGTCATCTCTATTGTTATTAAGACCACCTGTCTCGCTACGACAAATCAAAATGTCTGACGCGGTGAAACCGGTGAGCTCAGACTAAGACGAGAACATCAACGTTTATAATCAGCTCATAGCCGGAGCAGACGGTCTGAGAACCGCTGGTAACCAACTTACTTTTGAGTAAATTAAACTCAAAACTGTAACAAGGGACAAAAAGTTTGATTTTAAAAAGCGATGGGACACATCTCCCAACTGCTGGTGGACTCCAGGTAGAATAAATCATCACATTGGCCTTGATCCAGAATAGTAGGATTGGTCTCACGGGACAATAACAGCCACAAAGTTTAGGCAGTCTCCAAATTTAATATGATTTTTTTTTTGTCACTGACAGCTCATCTTACATTCCTCTGAATTGGCCTTGGCCTAGTTTGGAAAAAAAATAAATAAATAAATCTTTTTTTTTTTTTTTTTTCCTGCTCCACGGATACAACAAAAGCCAACCTGTTTAAATGAAACATAACGTTACCTTTTTACGTCTCACACACGCTTAGATTTCCATATTTTTCCAGACCTCGATCGCTCAACTGCACTTATATTTATTACAAATAATTATTCAGGACAATTTAAAACAGCGGAGGCCATTATTTTAATTAATCTATATTACCTAACGATCAAAACAAAAACTCATAACAACATCAGAAGGATAATTGAAGTAGTTTCCTCTATTAGTTTTATTATTCTAGTTAAATCCTCAAAGTGTTTGGATTCTCTTAATGTCCAGATAAAAAAAAAAAAAGGCGAATCAAGTGAAAACACCAGTGAATTGTGGGTATTCAGGGCCTTTTAATGCGTCACATGGCAGCAATACTCCTTCATTATATTCAAATCCTGCACATACTGAAATGAGCCATCGTTATAAAGTTTTTTCGGCACTTCACTAGAATTTGCAAACCTGCATGCAAAGACACTGAAATGCTGAACCTGACAGATGTAAAAGTCATTGTGTGTGTGTTTATAAGCTTTTAAAATACTGATGTTGGTTTTATTGTAAATCACTGAATGGTTTAGGACCAAAAAAAATAAATTTTCTGACTTGCTGCTACGTTCGTTATGAACCGTCTGGTCTGAACTCATGTTCCTGGAGTTGAAGCTAAACGTTTAGTTTTCAGGCTCCATGTATCTGGAACAAACTCCCACAGAACGGCGTCTCCGTTGCATCTCAGTTCCTTTAAATCAAGACCACCGAGTCTGACTTTTCTGTGTTTGCACTATAACTTTTAACTCACGTTTCTTATATTCTATTAAACTTCTATCTAAATCATTTCCGTACTGTCTTATATTGCTTTTACATTTCGTCTCGAAACACTTTTTTCTTATAGTGCCTCTCTGTTTAAATGTGCTATAACGGGTAAAAACTTGCCTCGATTGTGGCAACCGCAGACCTGCAGTATCAACATTTGTCGGGATAAAAGCGCCTGAACAATCTGGACAGTCGAGCAAGTCTTTAACCTCACGTGTATTTTCTCTGTAAACATCAGCAGAAACCTGCAGCAGCCACAGCTGCACATGCATGCATAGTGATGCTAAATGAGGGGGAGGAAAAAATGTGGGTTTGATTTTTATCTTTTTTTTTTTTTTGTGGGATAGATAAAAAAAAAAAAACATTCTCATGAAATGACTTCTGTCATTAAAAATGAACAATAAAATAGACAAAGTGGAAAAAAAAAACACACACACATCCATACAGTGTACCTTAACTTCCTTAGAATAAAAAGGAACCTAAAATAAATTGAGGTATGATCTACTCAAATAGTCTTTGATTCCAAAAGTTTTTTTTTTTTTTTTTGGATTATATTGGACAAAACCATTTATCGTTAATTTCACTCACTAACCGATACCACCGACTGAAAACAAAACCACACCGTCGTCACTGACTCGCTCTCACATGTATATGATCGATAATAATCTAAAATAAGTCTGAGGCCTGTGACGCCGGCATCTGAGGTAACAGGGCTGAGGCAGCATGCCAGCTTAACACACTAACAATGAGGCATTGGTGTCACTTATTTACTCCAACATGGAGTTTCTCGAAAGGACATGTTTGTGAGAAGTATGTTCTCCAGCTTGGCTGCAGTCGCTCACTTTCACGTCCGTGAGGAAAATCCCGAGCTTCTTACAGTTATGTTACCCAATATGGGAAAGTGTCTCTTTAAGCTCAGACTCTGCAGGTGCTGCTGCTGCTGTTGGGACAAGCTTCAGTCCTTCTCTTCTCCTGACTCATGTGCCTGGATAATTCTGGATATTTTTTTTTTTTTTTTATCATTATTGTTCATCTCCCTCTGCAGCATTTCACCTACGTCACTGCTTGTAATTGTTGGAGCGTCTTGTCCCAGTCTGCTTCAGGTTGAGGTTCAGGTTCCAGATCCAGATGCTGATCCAGAAACTGGGTGTTCAGTTGAAACCTAGTCCTGTGCCTTTAGGTCTCTGTGTGGCTCTGATGGGTTCGGTGATGCCCCTTCCCTCCGGACCCAGACCCATCCCCGGGCTCCAGCCCATGCTCTGCAACATGCGGTTCCCCATGTTCGTGTCTGGGATGGGGGGAGCGTTCTCCCCGACCACTCCTGAAAAGAGACGGCACGAGTTAGGAAAGAGTTTCAACAGTTCAACAGTTTTTGTATAAACAAACAAATATTTTATAAATGACTTCATGAACGAAGATACAGGGTGTTTGCCCTTTTTCAAAACTGATCTTTATTTATTTTTTGACTTCTTGTTGAGATTGTAAGTGTGTTTAGTAAAAAAAAGTTATTCCTGCTATTTATTTATTTGTTTATTTTGCCTTTAATGATAGAGACAGCATAGAGAGACAGGAAACAGGGAGGAGAGCGGGGGAAGACACGCAGGAAACTTGGTCGAGATTCGAACCGACAAACAGCTACACAGCGTATACACACCAACGCGGTGCGACATAACCATTCAGCTATCCAAGGCACTCGTAAGAAAAGTTAATTTTCATAAAAGTATAAATCAGGGGTCCTCGAACTATTCAACAAAGGGTTTTTGTTCCAACCAGTCAAGAACACATAGTTTGACCAATCAACTGTCTGAAGATTGAGATCAGTTAATTAAATGAGTCAAATCTGTTGTGCTGCTGCTTGGTTGGAACAAAAACCTGCAGCCACACGGCTCTTTGTGGAATAGTTTGGGGACCCCTGTTATAAATGAATGAATGTATCCACAATTCACAAAAGTACATAAATTTCACAAAAACACATTTACCGAGACCATTTTTCATGCAGAAACAAACAGTCTCAGCCTCTCCGTTGTGAATATTATCAGTTTTTCTTCTTCAACTTTTCTTGTAGTTTATGTTTGTTCAATCCGATAGCGTCAAAACAGTGACCCCTCCCACAGCTTTCCAGCTTTACACAAGGGAATGTCTCTATTTGACTGTAACTTTTCTAACTTTTCCAGACTGATAATTCAATATTGACACCTGCGTCAGGGTGTAACTAGGCAGATCTCTACCTCTGTCTATTTACAGTGCAACTGGTGTATTAAGAGACTATCTTGCATGCAACCTGATAAGATCCACATAAGACCCAAGCAGTTAGTTCTAACACAATTAGTTCACTAAACCGATTAGCAGATTAATTTGTCGTCAAAGCAGTGAATACCTTAATTTAACTGATTAATAGAATAATACAAGAACGTGTCTCTGTCTCTTGTTTGTGTATATACTCTGGTAGAGCTTCAGCAAACTTGTTGCACTGTTTTCTGGTCTCTTTGCCAGTTACCTCATCACTCCATTAAAATTGTCAAGCTCCCCTGAAGATGACACATCTAAGTAATGGATTCATGTAATCAACTTCGTCACATTTCCAGTCGTGCAGCAAATAAACCAAGTGGGAAGAAGTATGCCTGCGTCATTTTGTTCTCTCTCTGTTCCAGGAAGCTGACGGTCCAGCGACAGAGGCCAAACTATTACCCTTTAAATCCTCTTTTTATTTGCATGCTGCCGTGCCGGCGGAGGCAAGGCCGGGCCTCGGTCAATTCAGTTACACACGATTCTTGAATCCCAGATGGGCTCTGGCCAAATTGTCAGGATGTCAATTTGGCTGCCTCCTTCGCCGCCGGTGGCAGTGACCTGCTGCGTGAGGTCAGCACCTCCTGGTCCTGAACGGGTGTCGGATACGCTTGAAATCACACTGAGCATCACATTTGTAATAATGCAATCTCAGCAATTTGCGTTAATGGAAGAAATGTACCTGAGAGTTGTTGCAAATTTGAACTAATGTTGTTAAAAGTTCGTGCGTAACCAGTGAATTAAGGACAAAATCATTTAGGTTTCAGTTGCTTTTTTTCTGCTTTATATTTTGTTGAGTCAGGGGAAAAAAAAAAAAGATTTTTGAACAAATTATGATCAAAAATGGGACAGAGCTACAGTCGAAACATCTTATGGGACTTTTGTGTAACTCCATTAAGCTTTGATACGTCGCTGCCCTTCCTCCTCCAAAAGCATCAACTGACCCAAAGTAAGGAGAGTGAGTGGTTTATAGGGGGGAGGGGTGACGATACACAAGTGTAACTGGCTAGGAGCTAATCCAGTATCTGTGCTCTGACAGCATGACTTAGCCAGCTGACTCTTGTCCAACAAAGCTTAGGAGGAAAGGGGGTTAGGAACTAAAGCTGGGTTTAATAACATTTTTAACCCTTTTTAAAGATGCAGAGTAAAACCTGCACTTTCTTTTCCCAAACGCTCGTGTTTATATTAGTGCACATGTGAGACAGACGACGAGAAGGGAAGCAGGCTGGTGAAGGTACTAAGCTCGACCAAGAGAGGGGGGGAGGAGAGCAGAAGAGAAAATGAGAGCCAA
This sequence comes from Polydactylus sextarius, assembly GCA_016801845.1. Classification (NCBI taxonomy): domain Eukaryota; kingdom Metazoa; phylum Chordata; class Actinopteri; family Polynemidae; genus Polydactylus; species Polydactylus sextarius. The sequence goes on from CM028918.1 coordinate 5,517,424, forward strand.
AAATACAATAAAAGGGACAGTTGGTAATAAGTGCCAGATGGTGTGTTAGGTGTAGCTAGGTGTGCATCCAATACCTGAGGGGGCAGTGGAACCGAGGGGGGCTGCTTTTCGCCTCCGCTTGACATCTCCTGTACATAGAGAGCCCAGGTGCCCGCTAGTCTGTCTGCAAAACCAGCCAGGCAGGACAAAAATATGGCAGCATTGGTTTGATCTCAAATAACACCACAGAAAGTGTTTTTTTTTTTTTCTCCATTTGAAAAAGAAAAAAAAAACCATTAAACGCTGCGAAAAAGCCGTAGGGAGGCTGCAGCTGAGACAAAAACAGGCACTGAAGGAAATTAATCTGGTCATAAATCACAGGCGTTTTAGATTCAAATTAGAGCCGTAGACAACAAAACAACAAAACAAAACAAAAATAATCTCGGCCGGCTGAAATCGTATCTACTCTTCAATCTATCGAATGATCACAGAGAAAAAAATAACTGCACATTATCTCTAGATTAAATAAATCAACTACAATCCACTAAACACACCCAACCTAGACTCAACAGTTCTTAAAAATAAACATAAAAATACAGTAATTACTACACATGAAATTGTTTATTCTAATTATTAGAACAAACATAACAACTCAAGTATTAAACACAAAAGTGTTAAAAGTGTTTGCAGTGTACACTTGACTTTTTGGTTTAAACAAAATGCAGCCACACTGACAACATTAACAATTAACAAGTTTACAGCCACAAAGGCAAAAAGTAAAAGATTAATCTTGGAGGGCTACTGATGTAGCACTTTTTCTCCTTATATAAAGTAACACTGGCCATTTGGACGCAAAGGAGCTCATCAAACAAGTAATCAACCACGAGATTTCACACCCCAATGTCTAAATGTTCTTACCTGCTTGCTGTTTTTACTGAGCAGCTTCTCCAGTGTCCTCTGTCTGTCCGTGGGTCCCAGTGCAACTTAAGTGGCAGCGGGAGAAAACAATTATAACTGCGATAATACAATCTCACTGTATTTAACACTACGGGTCCTTGTAATAGATTTAAATACAGTTATGATAAGAATTTTAGCAAATTATAAGATGAAATACTAAAACATGACTCACCTGTCCGTGTCCTCTCCTCGATCCTGAGCTAAACCACGGCCTGGTAGGAAAAAGAAAAGTGGAATTGAGCTCTGACATTTCCATTAACACACCACTCCAGAGATAAAACCAAACTGCTAGTCATCATCACCTTTTTTTGTTTGCACACTTGTCCACAACAGAAACTTTTAACAAAAAGTCAAGGCTCTCTTTAGGTTTTAACTTGGGAGCAGAAACTTGTTAAAAATACAAAGACTCAACAGCAGTTACAAAAAAAAGACAATAACTAACTCGTGGGAGTCCTGTGTTTGTCTGCCCAGTCTGTCATTGAAGCTCTGGCTGGAGCTGCCCTGCAACCCCGCCTCAGAAGCCTGCTGGTTTCCATGGAGACGATTCAGTCTGGCCTGGAAACCTGACAAACATGGTAAAGTAATCATCATCATCATAATCATCATTATCATCACTGTCGTCATCAGCAGCAACAGTAATACAGTTAATGATTTTGAGCAGAGTTATTAAAATAATTTATGTAGTCAAATCAAACATAACTTGCAGTAGATGACTCATGTTGGACAAGATTAAACACCACTTTCTAACTTTCTAATACATTGTTCTTATTTGGCTCTGAATTACAACAGCATAGGTAAAGATTTAGCTCCTCATATTTACTACACAGCAGCACTTTATTGCCTCTGTGTGAAGTGTCTGCCTCCTACTGGTCATGAGTGAGACTGCAAAAACACTAAAAATTTACTTCTCAACATTTGTTTCCAACATTATTACTGAATTGTAAATATTGACCATAAACATATTTTACTGCATCGTTTCAAGTCCAAGCCTCCTCCGTACCTCTCTGTGCTCCGGGACTCATGAGTGGGAAGGATCCGGTGAGGATGCTGTTGAAGACAGGATCAGCCAGATCCAGCTCCTCTGACCCTGTCTCCCTCTCCCACCAGGGAACAACTCCCGCTATCCCACACGCACCTCCGGGTCCTGAACCAGAGCCAGGTTCACCCTCGTAGAACCAGTCGCTCTGCTCATCGTCACCTGGAAAACAGGATAGACGTGTCTGGTTCCAGAGAACGGCTACACACGAATCGATAGCATGACTCCAACGTTTTCTGTGTACTCAACAGTTTAAGAATACAGTACACAATCCATACCAAACAACCACTTCTTTCTGTTTAACCCACAATTTAGTACCTTGTCTGCCCTCATCATTTGTGTAGAGGCCACCGTCACTGCTGTTACTGACACTGCTGGTTTCACTGCAAAGGAAAAAAACAGGAAAAGGAAAATAAAAATATACTGAGGACAATTCCAGTGGTCAAGAGGAAGACAATCATTGTCTACTAAAAGCAAAATTAGCCAACTCTCACACACACACATCATGAGCTGGAGATTACTAATACTGTTGTAGTATCAAAGCCAATGGCACATTTCTAACAGTTCATAAAGGTTTTTCTACTAACTTTTACCCCATTACTCCATAAAACATCATCAGAAATGAAAAAAAAAAGAAAGATTTAAAGCAGGAAATTTAGCAAGTAAGCAATTTGATGAGCGTGACAAAAATAACATTATGCAAACACACATTTAAACCGAAAATAAAAAAAGTGTTGATGTTAAATTCCCACAAACAACCTCACCTGTTGGCCCACAGATTCACATTTGCACATTCAATATTCAGAAGCAGAGACAGAAGAGAAAAACAGAAATCAAAACACTAACCACCTGTCACTCATTTCCTCATCTGAGCCCTTCTGCTCCTCCAACTCCATCTTGTCCTTGGACCCTTCCATCGGGGAGGAGATGGGCTCCTCACTCTCCACCACCACCCCTTCATCTGCAGCCTCCACTCCAAGCCGGTGGGTTGCAAGTTTCCTCTTCTTCACCCTGTTTTTTCCTCCCCCCTGCCCTCCACACAGCTCCATTGCTCCCCTGTCCTCATTCGGACCCAGTCTGTGTGGTCTTCCACCGGCGCGAGCTTTAGGAACAGGAGGAGGCCCAAGCATCGTGGAGGACGGGGGCTCTGGTTCTACAGGTGGGTCTACAGCCATACGTTTGACCTTACGTCGCCGTCTGAGGCTGCGAGTTCCCTCCACGGACCCCAGGACGCCCAGGTCGTCCGGCCAAAGCGGCCGCTTGCTTCGGCCCATGTCTGCAGTGAGGGGGGTTCGCCGTTTGGGGCCAAGTTGTTCATCTGAGTCACTGTTATCACGGGCATGGCTGTTGGCAGAGGAAACACCTCCTGTACTGGCACGATAGTCCTGCAACAAATATCAGTGTGGTAAATACCTGACTGTGATACTGATGCTAAACTTAGTAACTTGATAAAAAAAAAAAAAAAAATAACTTGAGTATATCAGTGAAACTAAAGCAACCGCAGAGTGAGGTTAAATTAACACAATACTGACAATTGAATATTTACTGAATGAAAAAATATAATCTTATGTAAAAAACAGAGTTTAATAGTTACATAAATATTAGACCAGGTTCAGATTAAAGTTTAACTTGTCTCAAAACAGCGTGAAGCGCGTCTAAACCACAATCTAAATCTACTTCTTAAGGATTTAAAGCTCAAGTTTGCACCAGTTTGATTTAAATAACCCGTATAATGAAAGATTAAAACCAATGTCTATCAACAATGGTATGTTTTTCTTTCCCTTATGTATAGAGCAGGGTCTTTAGATTGTCTGAAGTGTTTTGCTCAGGGAGTTTCAAACTGGAAGGAGTTATTGTTCTTGGTTCTTCATCCCACCTCACCTTATGTTCTTCCACACTAGACTCTGAACCCTCACTGAGGTGTCCCGTCTCCCACGGCGGGTGCGGGTTGTCCGAGCGTCGTTTTCTACCCCTCCTCTTCCGAGCCTGCCTCTTCAGCAGACATCCCACGGCCAGCGCGTGATCTCCTCCATCGCCAAAACCACCACGGGCAGCCTGTTCTGAGCTCTCCTCCAATGCTGACACCAGGTCATGGACCAGCTCGTCCATCGTCCGGCGAAAGTGCCTGAAGTGAAGTGGAGGGGGAGAGAAAAAAGAAAGGAGGGTACTGTTAAACACTGAGGACACTTACAAGCATTTTAATCAATGCATCCTTTATTTTACTGGGTAACTAGCAGAGAGTGCATGACAGTTATGGGGGCTGCTGGGATACTTAGGTCGTAAAAATGTGAAATACTAAGCAGATATGATTTGTAAGTTGTCTTAGATGGAGGAAGCAAGAAGGAAATGTGGGATCATCATTGCAAAGAACAGGTTTAAATGCTATATTGGCTGCAGATCTGGTAAACTGACGTTAACAGCGCTATTTGTGGGTAAGTTAGCTGTGAGTTCACATTAGCTTTATAATTAATCACTCACATGGTTCACATTATTCACCTCTTTAGGTTGAAGAAAGTTAGAGCCAACACCCAGTGAGTTCACAGCTTCATACTTACGTTAATAAATCTCCCAAATAACAGCCTGCGATGTCATGTGCAAGCTCATCTGTAATTTATATTGACACTGCTCTGTTTTAGTTTGGCGTTTTCTAATTGTTATTAGCTTTGTATGCTAACATTTTCTTGCTAGCTAGCTAGCTAGCTAGGTCCACTACAACAAAACATCCAACTGTGATATCTTTAAAAGATAATTAACTATCGTTAAGTATCAACATTCGCTGCGTTAACATGTAGTAGCTTTAACGACTGTCGCCGGAAAATAAACAACAACGAAATCCTTAGATATTCACAGTAGCCTTGCAGCTGCTGCTTCCAAAAGCTAACGCAGCTAGCTTCAGCCCTCCAGCCGGCTGATTCACGAGAGTAGAGTGGACGTGAACAATATGTTACGTCTCATTGCTTTCAAAGACCACCTACCAGCCCGTTCCCGCTTTGCCGATGGTTTTTAGATTAGCCGCACGGAACATTAAAGCCGCCAAAAGCCAGATACCTTTAGCCAGAAACAACGGACACACACTGACACAGCACAGACACCATCCTGACACAAAAGCTACCGATCAGCTAGCTGGATCAATATGCGACAAGAGGAGGACACCGTGAAGGCAGCATAGGGTGCTATGCTGCGTTCAATGACTGTAGGAAAACGTAAGTTTACTATTAACGACATGAAAGCCCGCAATCATAGCATGTAAGTCTGTTTTTCATTTTTATTATATATTCTCATATACATTTTTATATCTTACTATTTTGTAATATCTCATTTATTATTATGATCATTATCATTATTATGATTATGATAGCAACATGTAATTTACGTGCATATTATATGTATTTTTAATTCTGTTAATTTGTGATTCGTTTATTTGTCACGGTTTCTTCATATTATTATTATTATTATTATTGTATTTTGATTAGGTGTAGTAGTTTAAAGTAGTATGTGAATGTGGACCAGCCCATTGACCTGCAATAAATTAAATCTGGACTAATCCTTTATTTAACTTAAACCAGTATGCAAAGTACCAGACATTTGTTTACCATGAAAACTAAACAAACTTCTTCTTCAAAGGAAGACTAGAATATATATATTTTTGAAGTGAGCTAAAAATTGACCTTAACTAGAGAAACAAATTATTATTAGTCGATGAAAATCAAACTTGTTTTTCATACAGTTTTACTTACCAATGACAGTACTAAACAGTAGCCAGTGAAGGCAACACTAAACCCTTAGCTTTAAGTCTGTTGTACTTATGTATTTTGAACAGTGGGGGGCGGTGTTGTCTAAATCTGAATGAACTTTATATCAGAGTTTGATGCCATGAGTGCATGCTGCAATCAGCTGGCCTATCAAGTATAAAACAAAGGTCACAAGTTCAAACACATTGGAGCAACAGTTGCTTATTAATTACAGGGGTCAGTGGAAGTGTCAGGGTACCGGTGAGACTTGGACTTCAACACTCATGCAACAGGTGCTCTGTTGTCTGAATGTCAGTGCCGGCGCTGTGGTCCACATGGGGTCAACACCAACAACAGGTGTCACATTCAATGTGTTAAGAAATTAACACAATGAAAACACTGTCAGGCTGACATTAGGTGGAGGTATCCATGCACCAGGGTAATTTGTTGTCTGACCGCCAACTAGTGTGTGTGATCATGTGTAACCGAAGAATATAAACCAAACTAACACAATCCTAACAGGTGGCCCCTCTCTCCTCAAATGCCTAAGAAGTCAGGGGGTCTGGCGGATGATAACCACTCCAGGACCGTCTCAGGTTTCTAACCCGGGGGCCCAGGTAAATTTAGTAAGACGCTGCCCACTTGCACACACCAGTCAGACACTTGTCGCGCTCCTAGAGAGAAGACACAGCTCCTTGACTTGACCAGACCAGATTGGTGGAGATTCATAACTTTTTAAGAGGTCGTGAAAGGATCAGACATCTACAGCTGGGATCAAACACGTTATGGAATCATGACATCAACAGAGGATGATGAAGAGTTAGATGAAGCTGGTGAACAGTATGCCACTGACACCACCTGGAGCTGGGTAAAGTGATTTGTAAATCGTATGCATGTGTGGAGGTAAAACAAAAGCATGAAATATGAGTAACCTTGATGAACTGAAACAGTGGATGAAGGATTATGCATTTATATTAATCTAGTTTGTAGCTAAAATGTGGAAAAACAAGTGTGTTCACATACACATGTACATGCAAATCAGTGTTGTATAAAGTATAGTCACACTCAAGAAGAAGTAACAAGTAATCTATCATTAAATGTACTTAATAAAATCAGAAGACAGTCAGAACTTTGAACATCATGAATTTTATCCAGCATTTTAAAACATCTTCATAGACAATGTCTTGTGTCTGAACAAAAGTACAAACGCTGTTGTTCTTTTCCCAAAATGTCTGCTTGATATAGATTTTTTGTTTGTTTGTTTTTTATAGAGCCTACATCAGACCTCAAACATAGTTTTGATAGCCTGAACAGTTACAGACAGACTTAGACTTAGATTGAACCAGAGCGGTAGAGAAAACACCACATTATAATGACACTGCATTGAATTTGTTTGCAATTAAGTTAGGAAATGTAGCGAAGTAAAAGTGAAAGTTGACAAAATAAACTAAAAAAAAAAAAACTTGATTCAAGTACAGAGACTCCAGTAGTACAGAGATACAGTAGTGTGTTACAGAAGTAACAACACTGATGTTTTTTCCTGGTGTCATGACAGATACATTCTTTTGTCATTCAGTATTTGTTTTCTGTTTTAATTCAGACTTAATATGGTTAAAATATCAAAGACAACATTTCTAAATTCCTGTAACTGTTTCTGGGAACTGAGATGGAGATGTGGGGTATGTGTGTCAATAATCCCCCTCGTCTGTAAGACGATCTGCTCCGACTGAAACTTGGGAATGAGAAGAAGAAGAAAAGGGGTGCGAAGTGAGGGGGGGGGACTTTAGGGTGACGAGGGTGAAGCTGGGTGAAGGCATAACTTGATGGATCAGGTGATCCTCTCTGAGTTCAGGTTCTTGGTAAGCAGCAAAGTGCAACTTAGAAAAAAAACAACACATTTATCATCCACGATGACAGTTTGCAACAGGATGCATGATTAATTGTTGAGTTGAAAAACAAAAAAAAAAAAAAAGCATGTTCATCTCATTTTCTCCTCCTTTTCACAGCCTCATGTCAACAGCGTTTTACCTTAGAAGCACTTTAAACCCTTCCCTAATACACATAATTACTGCTCAAGCACAGAGTTTTTTTTTTCCTTTTAATCTCCACATCAGAGTTTGACAGTTCCAGTTAATGTTTCTGTCAAGTCTCATGACTCTCAGGCCAGAATAGCCTGAGCCAATCAGAAACCTTTACATCTAACTAGAGGGTAAAAAAAACATTATGCAATAATTTGTGAAAGCAGCACACCCACACTGAGTCAGCTGAAATGATGTGGGGACAGAAAGACAAGTGTGTGTACATGCTGTTTTAATGAAGAACTAGTTAAGTCAAGTTTGTGCTGGAATCAATTCTTATCATCATATTATTGAGTTGAAGTGTTTGGCGAGGGAAACGTTGTTTTCATACTTTCCTCCGAATAAATGTTACAGAGCGATTCGGTGATAATGTCCACAAGTCATCTTGTTTTTTAGTAGTCTGATACTTGCGAGCGCCGTTGACCATACATCTTAGAAATGAAATGACCATCATGTGCTGTATTGAGCTGTTCCTGGCAAAGCTGCTTGTTCTCAGAGCAGCGTCAGTGTGGGCAGCTGTGTGGATCATATGTCCTTAGAGAATCCAGTGACACTTACATAAAGCATGTGTAGCAGCGCTTGTATTGGCTGACCACTTGCAGAACTTTAACATTATGGTGTGTCATGCATTATTATTAAAAGATTGTTACTCCGCTTACATCTAATGTCATATTCCTTAGTAGATCCAGAGAGAACACTACATATATTGTATCTTAATTTAAACATGTGATATAGTACATTTTATATAACTTCTTCTCCTGCAGTAAAAAAGGAACAATTATCCCAACAATCTTCCCATTTATGTAACTTGTTACTGTCAACTGAGGTTGCAGGTTGCTGCAGTTCAAGTCAGCAGTTTAATGACCCATAGTTGTCTTCTGAAACTAAACATAATGAATGTTCAAGGTAATAAAACACAAACGCCCCGAAGCAGAACACCATGAACAGCAGCTGCGACTCCGTACAGTGTGACATGGTGACATGCACTGATTGTTACACAACAATTTATCAGTCTTGTTGGTTAAAACTAGTTCAGATTCATGAATGAAACATGGCTTTGTTGTTGTTGTTAGATCTGATTGCCCCCCCTCCCCCATCTACTGTCCCTCAATAATTATATAATAACTCACAATAGTGTCATCTGGCTATGACCAGAGTCCTGCAAAACAAAGGATGCAACTTTGTGAGACTCAGACAGTGATGGGTGGAAAAAAAAATCCCGACAAAGCTGCACATTCTTCCCTTTCTTTCTAGTTTTGGCCAGAAACACTGCTTCACAGTCTGGAAAAACAATTACACACACAGCGAGCTGGCACTTGTTGTAGGAGAGCTGCACGTGAGGCCGCTGTAGTGTGTCGCCTATCAAATGATCTCAACTGCTGCCTGAAGAAATAAGATAAATATATTTTGTTGTCAAGATTTTGTCTTTTTTTTTCTCTATATAACTGCTCACATACACAAACACAAAGAGAAGATGAATTAACATAAAGATGCATGAAAGTATAAATGTAGTTTCTCGTAGTTTCAGACAGTAACAGATTAAATACTTCAGTTATATTGGTGCTAAAACCACCAGTCAACCGCATCCTGCTCAGTTTCAGTCACAGTCACTGCAGGCTCTCACGCTACAACTGCTTACATCGCATGTGCCGCCATTCAGGGCCGTGATTGGCCAGAAACATCACCTCACTGCATCAGCCCGAGTCGGTGACTTTAAACGATGACGTAGCCGGAGCGTTTCCCGCCGTCAGAGCAGTTTGCTCTTTAAACTCGAGACATTGTAGCGTCGAGATGCGGTTCACGACCGTAAAATATGGAAGCACATGAAACGTTTTCACACTTAAAAACACAAAGCGTTTATTTATTTTTTGATAGTTTTATAACAAAATTACTCGCTCTAATAAACTTTTAGCAAACTAGAGCAACACTAAATATAACCCGAGTGGTATTTTTTTTTGCATAATTTAACAATAATTGTGAATAATAAACAACAACAAAACCACTAATATTTTGAGAAAAACAACAAGAAACAACAATACAACGCAGACTGGGCTCGTTATTTTGTTGCCACTGTGGCAGCTCTAAACGATGGATTTCGCAACTCACCAGCTCGACGCTGATTGGTCGACGGGCAGTTTGCGTTGTGAGTGATGTCACTGTTTGAGATGGACAGAGAGAGAGGGTGAGAGACGTAGTCAGTGAAATATATGGAGAGATAGAGAGAGAGATGAGCAACGCATTTACTTTTATAGTCCATATTTAGACGCAGCAAGTCGATGACAACAACTCAGAGCATCGTCTCACACCGATACATCACCTCTACCGGAGAATAACTCCTCTATAATGTGTTGTTGGTGGTGTTAAAACGACCGCTGAGGAAACGCCAGTCTCCCTGTGTTGGTAAAGGGCTGTCAGCATATTCTGCATTTGAAGGTAGGAGCCTGTATTTACAATCCATTTGAATGGATCTTTACTGTTTTAATATATTATATATAAGAATGATGAATGGACTTTATTTCCTCGGGTTGTTTTCTCCTTCACACAGTTCACCAATACTATGGATTTACAGCAATTAATTATTTATCATTTAATTAGTAACATTTTCCATCAGTGTGATCAGGATGTTATGAGTCAGCAGCTCACCTTCAAATATCTAATACTTGATTTTTAAAAAAACTCATTTGGTTGGAAAAACTGGAGTGAAAATGATGATGAGTTTTATTTATTTATTCTTTAAATTAAACTAGAAACAGGATTTTATTTTCTTAAGCATTTATGGTGCATGAGTTGCAGATAATGTTTTCAGACATTTAGGGTATGTCTGTTTAGTAATGTGGTATTTATGGGACTGTGTCTATACCTGCAACACATTATCTGCTGACTGATCCGGCAGCATTTCCAGCCTGCAAGGAAATGTCCATAATTGCAGTTTCTAAACTCGTTAAACTAATGACAATAGCATAGTTGACTACAGGCTTTAAAATCAAAGAGGATTTCTCAAATGCTTACTTAAGATAGGCTGTAAGTGAGAGGTAGGATTTTAACAAAAGACAAGTCATTTCTTCAGGTGTTTTTATAACTATTGTTCCTCTTTTTTTATTAAAAAAAACAACTCATGTGTAACACCAGACAGATCTATTTTTGGATGAAACCGCTTCTCTGCATGTAACATCTTTTCACATCAAGAAAAAGAAAAAAAGTCATCTACTTTGAAAATCAGCTGCTTCTCTGGCAGCTCTGTAACTCAATGCCTGAGTGAAAAGTGCGCTTAATAATTTAATGCAGTGAAGGTCATTTATCAGAGACATTTCAAGATTCAGACATGGTCGCGGCTTCTCAGATTCATCTGCTGCTCTAAAATTAGGGCTCCTGTTTTTCTGTAAGGGGGCCTCATCTCATATTAGTCACATGTGCTCGAAACGGGTATAGAGGGGGGGCTGTTGTTGAGGGGGTTCATTGTTCCAAGCCTATCAAACCTGATGCTGTAATCACTTTTGGGGCCCACTGCCAACTGAGTCAAGGTCAGACCTCATTTTCAAAGTTTTACACAGGAGTTTTGAAAGCTACACAAATGGGAGTTGGCGCATTTAGCCGTCTGTGTTTGCATCATAGGAAACTAACTGAAACTGTCCCGTCAGCCTCTGGTGCCAGCCAAGACAAAGTTGACTGAACACATACATTGATTGATTTAACCTATTTCCATATCTGTTTACCTTACACTGTGCTACTAATGCTTAGAGCTAAGTATAATACATTCAAGTATTTTGCTTGTTTTTGGTCACAGTTAATTAGTGGGGAATCATTATTAATCCAGAAAAAAATAATCTAGAGATTGGGGCTTTAATGCGATTTAGGAATTTAATCTATGTGTTTGTTAGAGAGAACAGATATTTCTGATTGTTGTTACCTTAAAAAGCCCTTTGCCAGTTTTTAAAATAACTGGAGGCAGGAAACATGTTTGCATATGTTTAAAGCTCTGAAAGCTACAATGAAGTATTTCTACGAACAACGTTTGTGTGGTTTGATTAGTTTTCAGTGACAGTGACCAGGCAACGACTGTCATCAGATTGTTGCTTTGAAGTACATGACATCACCTTTTTCTGACAAAGTGGGTGAAGAGTCCACTTCCACTCAATAACCAATGAGACAAAAAGATGGTTACAAATATCTCTCAAGGAAATAACCATCAGACAGTCATAGTAAAAAGCTGATAGAGAAAATAAGTTGTCACAAGATTTAAACACAGATGAAAACAGAATTTTTTATTGTATGTTGCAGTTTCATAATCACAAAATGCTGTGTAGAGTGTTTGAATGACACGGACTGACTTAGTGATCTGTAAGTGTTTCATGTCTGACTTCATGTCTTGATTTCATAACGTTCTGCATCACCTTCACCGGAAAAGTACAGACCTCTGGTTGTCTGAGGAAGTTGAATGGAAAACAGTTGGATAGGATTTCCCACACTTATCAGGAAGGATGAAAGAACGTGGGAAGGTCAAAGTGTCAACAGGCTCTTTTTACAGTATGTAGGCCACAAACTGACCTCAGATGTGACATGAATGGAGCACTGAACAGGAACCAGTTACCATGTCCTGTTCTCTCACCCATATACCAGTCACAGTGCTGCTCAAAACTGACTCCAGATCAGTGTTAGAAAAACGTCACCCAACTCCAGTACAACTCCAGGGTTGTACGTCATCAGTGGTTTGATTGACAGACTGAAGATTGGCACAGCAGATGCTGGATCATAAACACCTCCTTCACTGAAGGTTGTCTCAGTCTGAGGCAGTGGTATGTCTGTCTGGTGTTGTTGAGCCTTTGTGATCCCCATGACGGTGATTCATAGAGCAGGTTTAGATCTTTATAGTTTATAGTTTAATGATAAATAATTTATTCTAATGTTCTGTTTTGTCTTTTTCTTGTCTTCCTCCTCCACTAGACCCGTCAGACCATGAACTACGTGGGCCAGTTGGCGGGCCAGGTGTTTGTCCAGGTCAAAGAGTTGTACCGAGGCCTGAATCCTGCCACACTTTCAGGATGCATTGATGTCATAGTTGTGAGACAGCCTGATGGCACCCTGCAGTGCTCACCCTTCCATGTCCGTTTTGGCAAGATGGGTGTCCTCCGGTCCCGAGAGAAAGTGGTAAGGCGACAAAACCGAGGGGTCTGAAAGCTAAATGTTCTAGTTTATTTAAACAATAAACTCTTCTCTCACTTCTCAGGTGGACATGGAGATCAATGGAGAACCGGTGGATCTGCACATGAAGCTTGGGGACAATGGAGAGGCATTCTTCGTGCAAGAAACAGAAAATGATCAGGTATGGAGAACAGTGTGTTTTTTTGTCTGTATTTTTTTCCTGCCAAACCTGATTGTATCACTGATAGCCCAGTTACCTCAACTTGAAATGGAAACACTGTTCTAGGCAGGAGTGATTAAATTCAAATAAAATCAATTCAAATAAAAACAAGATTCAAATGAAAACAGACACATCATTCTCCTCCTCCTCTGGCATCCTGAGACCAAAGACACACCCATGTTTACAATCGTGTGGCATTATCCAAACTCTCCTCCTCCTCCTCGCTCACAGTTATAGTAGTTTGAACGAGGTCACGCTGTGTGCAGAGTTGGCACAGCAGCCAGGAATTTCTTCCTTTCCTTTCAGGCTCAACAGCAACCCTCTGTTCATCTGCAAATGAGAGTCCTGAAAGCAGCACTTCACAAACACAGATTTTCTGACTCAGATTAAACGCAGTGGCCTTAAAACTGAGGACATACGAGGACTCAAGGTTCCCGGCCAACAAATATGTTTAGAAATATGTTTAAGAAAATTTCAATAGAGCTTGTGCATCTGTGAAATTGGCTTAGCTATTACAGAAATGGATAAAGGTTGACACGGTTGACAAATTCTTTTTAATTGGACTTGCTTTTCCAATTTTTTTTTGTTTATGAAGCCCATGAAACCTTTTCAAAACTGTTTAAAAATTCATGGAAAACAACCGTTTGTTTCACAATTCTTGGAAGTTCTTGGCATTTTCCAATGTTTACATTTGGTGTGTCCAAGTTTTTGAGATTTATAGAGTAACATCGTGTCGTGATCAAATGTTTTTGTTTTTATGCTATTGTATGCACATGAGGATGTATGCAGTGGAGAGACATAAACATGTGGTTGGACTACTGAGGCTGGAGTCAGGCTCCAACAGGGGAAATGGGTGATTTATACTCCCCAGAGTGGTGTCAGATTCCAGCCCCTTTAAAGAGAAAAAAAGGAGGACTGTGTGTCTGAACCCTTTTTTTTTTCTTGGCACAGGGAAGAAAAACGTGAGTGAATATTATAAAACCACAAATCATTTGATAATATCCTAGTTTTTCCTTTCTCTCTCTCTCCCTCTCTCTCTCTCTCTCTCTCTCTCTCTCTCTCTCTCTCGTCTTTCGTTCCACATGTCTACACTTGAATTTATCCCCCCCCCTGCTTTGACAGCGGGGGCACCCTCCTGGAAAGCTTTTTCCTTTCCTAGAAGGAGAAAATATATATAAAAAAAACTGTGTTTCACAGAAGAATTACTGCAAGGGGCTGTTTTGGATTGGCTTGGTTTTTTTTCTTTCTTTTTTTTGCTTGCAATCTTTTTCTCAGAGGTTTCTGAGAACAGTTTGGCAGTAATTGTCCACATTTCCCTCAGACCACAACAGTGCAACACACTCCAGAGTGGAGTAATGTTTCAGTGGGAGTTGCTCCAGATTTTAAAATCTAGTTTTAACTTGTTTGCGCAAACAAAGGTGAACGCCAGAGAGGATATTTTTAATGTAGTATTCTGTTTTTTTGTATTCAGTCTAATGATATCAGTGTAGTGTAAGTTGTATTTAGTGTGGATGTGTTTAACACTCATTATTTGACCTTTGTTTTTTGGTCTAAACAGGAAGTGGTTCCGTCCTACCTGGCCACATCTCCAATCTTGTCAGATGGAGCCAATCTGATGGCCTCCGCCCTCATGGGGAAGAACTCTGGGCCTCCCGTACAGACCCTGGGCTCTAATGGAAGCAACGGAGAGGCCGGTAGTGGGTTGATGAAGAAGAGGAGGAAGAGGAGGAGGAAGGCTCGCGCGGACAGCTTGAGGAGAGAGGAGAGCGGCGACTACACTGAAGACGAGGACATGTTCACCATAGACATCAGCTCCGATGAGGGGGCGACGGAGATGGAGAGCAGCAGGTCAGAACGAGTAACGACTGTTTCCACATAGTTATTGGAATAAATAGTGGAAAAACAAAGAAATACAAGTTAGGAGTAACAAAGGAAAGAAAGTGATACAAAGAAAGTGATACACGTGACAGAGTAAGGAGGAGGGGGCCCGAGGTGGTGGACAGGCTGCGAGATAAACAGTACGATACATCACTGAAATAAGCTCGCAGCTGTAATGGAACTGGAGTCTGTCAGGCAAGACTAAACAGACTTATGTCTGTAGCTGGAGAGGCCTCCAGCTGCAGCACCCACTGCACACACTCATTGTTAAGACGCTCAAAACCATATGGAAAACATTCCTTCCGATCCTGTGATTGTTAGCGGTTACGAAAGAAGATGTGAAAAGAGAAAATATCGCCCCCTGTGTGGCTCTGTGAACGATATACATGTTTACTACTGTTTTGCACACGTGCATATGTGGCATATGTGTGAAACTCGGTCTCTGGGTTGGAGCCGAGTATTCAATCCAAAATGGCTTCAAAACAGTTTCAGCTTGCACACTATGCAGGTCAAGAATGCTGCTATAGCAGTTATAGGGTATGTTGCTGGTGTCACCAGTTATCATGAATGAATACAGTAGCGGCTCTAAATATGTTCTCAGTGACAGGTTTCTGCATGTGTGTGTAGGATCCTTTACATCTAAATTTAGGCTCATCTCTTCTGTAAACTATAGTAAAAATACACTAGGGGGCTTTTTCACAGTGAATACAGTTATTAGATTTGCTTATGATAAAGGTTGTTTATGTAGTGTAAGGAAGGTGTTGTCTGCTTTGCTGCTAAAGTCAAAATCCACCTGAGGACAATAAACCTTTTTTTTTTTAGCTCTGTATTTTACATTTATGACCTGAGTCTACTATGTATAGTGAGGATTTTCAGTGCTTCTGCCAGCTGGAACCAGCTGGAATCACAATTTTGCCCAATGCAAAAACCGTATGACAGCTTTATTGCCGACTACAGTCACAGCAGAGCACCCTGAACTGCAGCTACAAGACATGTTATGCTCTGAGTGGAACAAGTTGAGGCGTGGCGTCTGTGGGTTTTGAAAGTTGTTTAGGCAAATTGTGGAAAAGTGAAAGGTTTTATGATGAATGATATGATGTGCATTTTACATGATCTGATCTTACCATCTTACAGGTCTTCAAATCGGGACATCTTGAGAGAGGAGGTGGTTGGTTCAACTAGTGGTTCTTACAAACAATCTGGCATCTACACCCGCTCAGATGGAGAGTGGAGTCCTATGCAGAGGTGCCCAGCTCAAAGAAACCTACACTTGCCTACACTAAACAGAAAGAAAACAGATCTGTGATTGTTGTTTATCCTTTCGTTTCTCAGCCCCGGAAATTCTCGTCCCATGTCTCCAAAGAGTGACTCTGAATTAATGACCAAGCCATCAGACTCAGACAATCAGAATCCAGCCATGCACTGGCCGTGGGGAGAGCTGCCACAGGCTGCCACGGTAAGCAAAGTGTCCACCATGATTCACACAGAGAGAGAAAACTTCACAATATGCTGCAGCGTTTTTATGTTTCAGTCCATATCACCATCATCCTTTTTCTTTGTTTCTTTAGCCAACTTTCCTCCCGAAGAAATCCGACCCTCCACCAGTTTGCCCCGTATCCATCCCCGTGTCCGAGAGCACGCATTTCCGCGTGATCACCCACGAGACGTCGTCTTCGGAGCAGTGTGGACCGTGCTCGGAAATATCAGCGCTCAGGATGCTGATGTCAGAACAGACCGCCGTCACGCAACAAACAGTCGTGACGGTCGGGATGGAGTCGGAGTCCACCAGAATGGAGTCACAGATGGTGACATCAGAGGCGCAGGTTGCAGCATCTGGAAGTGTGGCGGCTCGTATGATGGCCGACATGGATGAGGCGATGTTGCAGCGTCCACATGGCAAGACTGACTCCCCATCCAAGAGAAAAGGTAACGGCCAAATAACACAGCTGCTGTGTTGCACCACAAACCCATACACTGTATTAGCATGAGCAGCTGTGGCTCCAAATTGAAACTGAAAATCTGGATGGCGAGCAGCAAGCAGAAAAGCAAATAAGAAGCTGAAAATTAATTTCAGTTGATTTATTTCTGTGCTGCAGACAAGAGGAGCCGCCATCTTGGCTCTGATGGAATATACCTGGATGACATCACAGAGCTTGAACCTGAAGTGGCAGCACTTTATTTCCCTAAGAGGTACATGGACACAGACATGCACATGTGATGGAAATTTTAACACATTCATCACAATGAGTGATGCAAAATAAATTGGTCTTCTTCTCTGTAGTGATGGGAGCACAGCGGTGAGGAGCATCTCAGACCCGGGTCTCCACAGCACCAGTCTGTCTCCACAGTCAGTCAGCTCTGGAGGAGACAGCGGAGTAGACAGCTTCTGTGACCCCATGTCTGACTTACCATCTATTGCCATCTCTCTGTGTGGGGGACTCACCGACAACAGGGAGATCACTAAAGGTAAGATTCTGTACCACACGCTTGTGTTGCGAACTTTGGCAAAGAGACAAAAAACACATAATAAACACACACGTGTCTGTGTGTCTTTACAGAGCAGTTCCATGAGAAAATCATCTCCTACCAGCAATTCGCAGAGAACCCCTCCATCATCGATGACCCCAATTTAGTTGTAAAAATAGGCTCCAAGTAAGACACTTTGTGGTTGTAAGAAAAATTATTTTTGCGACATTTATGGAAATGATATAAATATATTTTGTTATGATCCTCAGGTACTATAACTGGAGCAGTGCAGCTCCACTTATGCTGGCTATGCAAGCCTTTCAGAAACCTCTGCCAAAGGTAAGAAACTGATCTGCACACACAGTACAGACACTAATGACTCAGGCCTTAACTTGTTTATATTCACTGAATAACATACCCCCTTTTGGCTGAAACTGGTACTGCATCCTGTTTCTCTGTATAAACATATTTCCTAATCATTTGTTCATTATGCTGCCTGATATTTAATGTGAAGTCTACAACCTGACACCCCATGTCTCAAATGTTCTGTTATGGCAACCTCAGACTTCCTCCGAGTCTACACTAGTTAAACTTTGTCTTCCCTTCTGTTCTCCCTCCCTCTTTTTTATCACTTCCCTATTTTTTTTATCACTTTCTCCACTCCATGGCTACATCCATCCTTTCATCCATTAATTAGTTCTCCTGCCTCTCGTACATTCACTCCGCCTTGGAGTTCCTCCTTTGTTGTTTGACTGGCATGCTGGGCTACAGCTCTGTAGGCAGAGACAGCGCTTGTTTTTTTTCCCTCCCTCATCTCGTCTCCCTTTCTTTTGACTTTACTTTCTCTACCTCCCTCATTCTTCAAGCCAACACCATCATGCACATACTTTCTGCTTTATTTTACCCATTCCAGCCGCACATACATTGTTGTTTCTGTGTTACTGTTTGTTAATTTATGGTCTGGTTTCAGTTTTTTAAGTGAGTTTTTATGGTGTGTTGTGGTTGTTTGTGGTTTCTGTGTGTGTGTGTGTGTGTGTGTGTGTGTGTGTGTGTGTGCTCCAGGCTGCAGTAGAAAACATCATGAAGGAGAAGATGCCTAAGAAAGGAGGGCGGTGGTGGTTTTCCTGGAGAGGCAGAAACAGCAGCACTAAATCGGTAAATTCTTTTTTTTTTCTTCTTTATGAAGTCAGACTTTGTGTTGTTGTTGCTTTTTTTTGGTCTGTGGCAGCTGTGTAAATACAAACAAGCCACAGTTGCTATTACAGGAAATTAAAAATGCATTTTCTCACACTTACCTGGAGACCAGGATTATCACTTATTCAACAGTTTACATGTTATTTGTTAAGCAAAACAGGAGCAGCTGATTAACACTGTTTCTCATGTTGTAGGATTCAGTCTCCGAGCATGGAGCCTGTGGTTCTGTTGAGCAGACTGGGAAAATGACAAACAGGTAAGAAACCTAAAAAAAACCTCATCACAACCAGAGATTGAAAAGCTGATATAAATAACATCTAAAAATATCAAACTCTATTTCCCGAAATAGGCACAAAGAAGAATCGTCCTCAAGCGATGAAGACCACAGAGCAGCAAACCAGAACTCTTCCACCGGCCAATCAGAGCCTGGGATGGCATCGGGAGGCATTTCCTATAAAAAAACACTACGACTCAATTCAGAGCAGCTGGTGAGGAGTTTGCAGACTCTGCATTGTTGTTTATTAGAAGAGCTTTTACTTTCGTATATCATTTGTCAGTCTCACTCACTCTCTCATTATCTCTCACACACACAGGTGTCTCTGCAGCTGCAGGACGGTCCTAATGATGTTGTGTTCAGTGTGACAACTCAGTACCAGGGAACGTGTCGCTGCCAGGGAACCATTTACCTCTGGAACTGGGATGACAAGATCATTATCTCAGATATAGATGGAACCATCACCAGGTGAGTGATACTGAACTTCTTCCTCTATAGCCTTAAATGATCTGTTTTTATGCATTTTAACTATATTTTAGATGATAAAGAATAGTCATAATGCCACTTGTGTGTTTGTCTACAGGTCAGATACTTTGGGTCACATCCTTCCCACACTGGGGAAAGACTGGACCCACCAGGGCATCGCACACCTCTACCACAAAGTCAGCCAGTAAGCACAGATTTACCAAGACATGCTTGATTGTTTTTTTATCTAACAGATCTGAAGTTATTGCCACAAAGTGGTCAGTATTAATCTCTCTATTTCATTTAAATCAGAAATGGCTACAAGTTCCTGTACTGCTCAGCTCGAGCCATTGGCATGGCCGACATGACCAGAGGATACCTCCACTGGGTTAATGAGAGAGGCACCATGCTTCCTATGGGCCCCGTCCTCCTGAGCCCCAGTAGCTTGTTTTCAGCTCTGCACAGGTCACTCATCAACACAAAAACACACACATGCAAATATGTCACTTTTCACAGCTTTCTCTGTGTGCTTATCCTCAGTTGTTACAACCTTGTTGTGTGTGTGTGTGTGTGTGTTTAATAGGGAGGTGATTGAGAAGAAACCAGAGAAGTTCAAGGTTGAGTGTCTCACCGACATCAAGCACCTCTTCTACCCCAACACACAACCTTTCTATGCTGCGTTTGGCAACAGACCAACGGTAGACACACACACACACACACACACACACACACACACACACACACACACAGAAATTTTCTAAAATAAGATCAGAGCCTTTTATGCAAGTTTAAATTGAATGTATGATAAATGTGACATTAAACCCTGTTCTCTTTGTATATTTGCAGGATGTATACTCATATAAGGAAGTAGGAGTTCCACTGAACAGGATTTTTACAGTGAACCCCAAAGGCGAACTGGTGCAGGAACATGCCAAGACTAACATCTCATCGTAAGTCCTGTTTTCACTCTATTATTATGACTTTCAGAGGAAATGTTTAGTTTCCTGGATGTGTCTGAATGTTGTATTCTCCTCTCCTCAGCTATGCACGTCTCGGCGAGGTGGTGGACCACGTGTTCCCCCTGAAGATGCGAGCCTCCTCCTCAGACTTCCCCTGCTCGGACACATACAGCCACTTCACTTACTGGAGGGAGCAGCTCCCCCGGGTGGATCATCAGGGAACTACGCCTCCACAGTCTCCGAGCCCCAGCAGCTGACTACCTGTGGCCTGCTGAGTGACTGTTTAGTGTGTGTACATGTGTGTGATATGAACTTGTAGAGTTTTGTAATAGATGGAGCACCTTTGTTTTGTGCGCAGCAGGGAGTCCACCTCGAAGGCAAATCTGCTGTGAATAGTCTTACAACGCACAACATGGATGTAAGCGCACTTTTATGGTAAACACGGCCTCTGTGGTCGTCCGACTAAATCTATGTATATGATGAATGATGAGTAATTTATTCAGGCAGCTTAGAGTGTTGACATTATTTCAGTAGTGAGACTTTCTATTTATGCACACAGTTTCAAACTACATTTAACAGACAGTGTCTATGACGCCTGTTTGTGATCATTTAACACAGAACACAACCATGACGTGCAAAACTTCAAAAAGCAAGTTACTTAAGCTTGTGCCAAATATATAGAGTTTATTTTCTTAATCTGAACCATACGTTTTTTTCAGCACAGACTGTTATAAATCATCAATCAACATGAAACATGCAAACACATGCTGGCTAGCTGAACTTTATAGCAACACGTACGTCACGCTGTTTGAAAGAATTTGGGCAAGTCAGTATTGTGTCGCAGAGCATGGAGAATGATTGAATGAAAGAGCATCTATGTAGCTTTCTTAGCGAATGGAAGAGTTTAAATGAGTATTTATTGTCGAGAGGAAGTGAGACTGACTACCTTTTCATCAGTTTTTAAAAAATCGAGTGTCTGTATGCGAGAAGAATTGCTGAATTGTTTTGATTTTTTAATGCAGATCACAGTGTGTTCGTTGTTTTCAGTCAGAATGTCATCTCTGTGGTGGCCTTTAAATTATTGAAACACTTAAACACAGAGTTAAAAGTTTATACAGCAACATGTTGATCATCTAGCCTGTGAACTTGCCTTATTACACTCATAAAGTGTTTTCATAAAGTGTATGTTTTATTTTATAAATTGCCCGATGAGCAACCGACTGATACACAACTGTAGTTTACCGCCGTTGTTTTCTTTACTTTACTGTTTATCGTTACTGGCATTCCTCGTGGAATTTCACTCAAAGCAAAAAACAACAACAAAAAAAAAAAAAAATCTGACAAATCCTGATCAGACTCGGCTTAGAGAGAACAGCAAGCCCCAGTTTCTCAATTAATGTCTGTCTCTTTTCCAAGTTACACGTGGACATTTCTTACAATCCCATGAGGTCATTAATAATATGAGCTGCTATCATGGTGACCTGTATCACTGGCTTTATTGTGAATCAAACCACCTGAATTGTACGATAACATTAGAATACGTGTGAGTAAGCCTATAATTATGAAATGATGTGTATATAATGCTTGAACGTTATTATGATTATTCTTTCCATGAAAGAGCTAAAAAGAAAAAAAAGAGCAGAAAGTATTTTATTTTTCTTTGCCTTAACTGTGAACATGATCCGTCCTCTGTGTTGACCAGTTCACTGTTAGATCGGTGTAATCAAACTCAAATAATAATAAAAGAGAATAAAAAATGCCTTGGAATAGCAGTGATTGTTGTTAATATTCATTGACTTGAATGGAGGAGATGAAGCCAGCAGTCACCAGGCTGTCAGGGTGCAGGTTTACCTGAGGAGGCTTCATCTTTCCTGCCTCCATTACATGATCTAAAATTCATGCTCATGAATTAGTTTGCACCTACCTGAAGATACACACCAGTTAAATCTATTGCAACCACGAATCATATTTGTAATGAATTATTTTAGAGAAAAAGAGAGAACATCTATGATCAATGAGCAACATGATTGAATCTGATTTTTGCTACATAGTTAAATCAGAGTTTAGCAGTTTAATGCACTGGTGCTTCATACACATGCTAAAGCTTTGTCATGCACAGTGGTGTGTGGGGTTACTAGAGAGCAAAGGGGCTGTGCGTTACAATGTGCGGGAGGAGTTTCCAAAACGCGGCTACACCATTGGCTGCGGCCCGCATCGTGCGCAGGGTGCACAGAGTGCGGAAAAACGAAAGTCGATGAGGACGAAGAAGAAAAACCAACTGAGTTTATGTTTGTTCCCGTAAAAGAATGACGAACACGGTAAGACACCGGTCAGCTGGTTTGGACGTGTGTTTATTTGTTTGTTTGTTTGTTTTATTCCAGAGATGCACTTGTTGCATCTTGACAAGTGTTTCATCAAGGCTTCCTTCCTTCCTCCAACACAAACTCTGGATCTCTGTATGTAAACGCTTTAATAGTTAAAGTTGAGTCAAGACTTTGACACATAGCAAACACTGATCTGTCAAATGGAGCTGAAGCGTATTAAAGTAGCAGTAACTAATGTGTTTCAGGTAGAAGTTGCTTAATAGCAACTAGGTCACAGTGCAAAACAGAGATAATACAGATAACAAGTTGTTGTGTTGCTTTTGTTCGTAGATTGATTTTTATTTGTTGTAAACAAACTTTAACTTATTGATCATCCACTGTTCAAATAATAAACTTTTTATTGTTCAAAATGACATAGCTGCAAAACTGCAATAAACTCAGAGAAATATTTATCAACTAATCATAAAAGCAACTGTCTTTTTAAGAGGATAATCGAACCAGTGTTTCACTAAAGTAGAAGTACAGATACCCAAAAAATTACTTTGGTAGAAGTTCAAGTGACCGACTAGAATGATACTCAAGTAAAAGTATTTGCTGTGCTTATCTAGTACTACAGCTTGACACGTTATCTATAATTACATGTACTTCGATAATGAAAGTGAAATTAAAAGTACATATTAATAAAAACAGAAAGCAGTCAGAACTAGTCAGAATATTATGAAATAATACTGTTCCCCAAAATTTCTGTTTGCTATTTTTTTTTTTAAGTTTCTCCTTCCATCCACCCTTCAAGATGGAGCCTACATCAACCCTCAAACAATGGTTCTGATAAACAGTCTAAACATTGTGTTTTGTTAATATAGCAAATTAAACTGTTGGTGTTCAGTCCTGCTGGGTTGATATTTGTACCCACAGCAGCTGTAATTTCCCTAAATAAGTTTAAGTTTCTCTTTCTTTCTTCTGTCACATGAGAATCATCAGGTGGTCTGTTTTTATTCCATCAAAGTGTTTTTCTTTCTCTTTGTCTATCAACCTTTATGTTTAATATTAGCAGGGCTCCTTCCAGTGTACGGATTCAGGCCTGGAAGACGAGCAGGAGTTTGTGGATATACTAGAGGAGAGAAGGCGCAGCAGTGACCTCGGTCATGCCTTCAGGACATTTAACCCCCACCGTTATCAAGGAGGTCCACCCTGCTCTGCGGCCGAACTCAACAAAGCTGTGCTGGAGTCCCAGTATCTGCGATATGTGGCCAAAGAGGTTGGACTGTGTATTTTTTTTTAAAAAGTTTCATCCTGCAGCTTTTAAAAACCCAGAGTCAGACTTCTCCTTGCTTCCCCTCTTCAGATCGCCATGGAAACAGGGTTGTCGGTGGACGAGGTGAGAGAGGACGCTCGTGGGATTTTGGAGGAAATGTCTCAGAATCTGCAGCTGGGGTTTATCAGACTGATGGGATTCACACTCACCAAGGTGTTCAAGAGACTCTTCACCAGCATCTTTGTCAACATGGAGGG
Organism: Polydactylus sextarius; assembly: GCA_016801845.1. Lineage (NCBI taxonomy): Eukaryota > Metazoa > Chordata > Actinopteri > Polynemidae > Polydactylus > Polydactylus sextarius. The sequence continues at coordinate 5,541,636 of CM028918.1, forward strand.
CCTCAACACGGTCAGGACCGGTGGCTAATCACTACTGTTTACAGATAAACACCAAACATACACAACAAGGAGGACTGTTCTCTAAAATATACATTTACCAAGTAAACACTGGTGTGTTTCAGAGGCTTCTGTTTAGATTTTAAAGGACCAGTTTACCCAAAATTTAAAACACAATATATTCTCACTTATCAGATACATAGTTTTATTTGTGCTTTTTACCACTAAAACAGCTAGACTGGTTAAGAGAAGTCCTGGTGAGGATCATAAAATCCACATCCCAAATTCAAAGTTCACTCATTAAGACATAATATTTAATTTCCTAAATAAGTATAAAAACAACAGCTTAAACCAGACTTCCTTTTATTCTCGTTTTCTGTCTCTGTGCTGTGCTTAAGCCAAGTAAACTCACTACTGCTTGTAGCTTTGCTAAACATCTGTAACTTTAATTGTCTCACAGCTCCAACAAGCCGTCCAGGAGACTCCTGTGATCCTGATGCCCAATCACAGGAGTTACGTGGACTTCTTAGTCATCTCCTACATCCTGTTCACCTACGACATCCCCATACCTGTTATTGCTGCAGGAATTCGCAAGTATCTATTTGAATTTAAAAAAGAAAACAACACAGAGCCTTACAGAAAATATAGTCACAATGCAACACATCAAACTGATGTCAACATTTTCATGACTAGTTTATTTTTTTTCTTTTTCTTCTTTCTTTATTTATTTCTCTGTTTATTTACTCCGCTGTGAAGCTCTCGCAGGGATGAAGATGGTTGGAGAGATACTGCGTCGTTCCGGAGCCTTTTTTATCCGACGTGCTATCGGCTCTGACAAGCTGTACTGGGCGGTGCTGTCAGAATATGTCAAAACAATTGTCAGGGTGAGATACGATAAAATGCTCCATCAGTCGTACCAAACTTCAAACCAGTCGCTTTTATTTTATAAATGTCCTCAGTGTTTATTCAGATGTTGTTCAACCATCAGTTGTTGTTTCTCACCTTCTGTAAACACCATCTTCTCCACAGAGAGGATACGCTCCTATGGAGTTTTATGTGGAAGGGTTTAGGAGTCGCACACTAAAGTCCCTGACGCCAAAGTTAGGTGAGTGTTAACACAGTGTTTGTTGGAGTGTGTGCGTGCATGTCTCTGTGTGTGTGTGTGTGTGTCAGCTTTTATCTCACAAAAAAATGATCATGATGTTTTTTTCACAACTTTTTATCTTTGTCATTTTGTCTCTACAACCTCTCCGTCACAGAACTATTGTTAATAATGTTATGATCCGGGTAAGAGTCAAACACTCCCTCAAGAGATATTTTACGTTGGTTGAAGTAATATCGAGTTTTACCGTCTTTTGTTGTCACAACCAAATAGCTAACAGTGAAAGTAAGTGGAGCTGCCAGCCGAAGATATCTAAATTGTCATTTTTTAACAACCATAAAGCTCAAAATGTCACTTCACTTCGGCAGAAGCATGAATATGGTCCATCACTTTAACACTGACTGACTTAATTTAAAAAAAATCCTTACATGGAAATAGTGAAAGGGGAAGGCTCAGACGTCAAACTGTGTGCTTGAATGTTCAGGTGTGATGTGTCTGGTATGGTTTACATATTATATAGTGGTTTAAAATAAGGATATAAGACACTCAATATTGCACATTCTTGAACACTTCTTGAACACTCTTTAAATTCATTAAAACACTAATGCAAAATAAGGGTTTGATGTTTTGTCATTTTATGCCAGAAAATGAAATATTCTGACCCTGTAACTGTGCAGTCATGAGCTCTTTGTTGTTTTCTGATCGTAAGTGTCACTTTTTAACACCTGTGGTGTTTTGGGTTGTATTTGTCAATAGGTTTGTCAGTGTATAAGTATATGTATGTGTTTGTTTCTGCAGGTATGATGCACATGGTGCTGGAGCCTTACTTTAAAGGTGAAGTGTATGACATTACGTTGGTGCCCGTCAGCATCAGCTACGACCGAGTTCTTGAGGAGTCGCTGCTCGCCCAAGAGCTGCTGGGTGTTCCCAAACCTAAAGAAAGCACCATGGTATGTGTATAGCGCCATGGCAACATGAGTCTCATCTTTGACTGTGATGCAAAGCTCTAATATAAATACATAAATAAATACTAAATAAGGTTAATTAGGTTCAGATGACCCTGACTACCTCATTAATCCTTACTAACATAACTTATTTTCATGAACATATTAAAATTCATCCATTTTAGTCTATTTATTGTATTTGCAAACAGTAATATTTTGATCTGATTGCTGCTAGTCATGTTTGAATAAAGCTGATTACATGTACTTGCCCTGGTATTTCTCTTGCAGGGTCTGCTAAAGGCCAGCAAAGTGCTCCAGGAAGATTACGGCACCATGCACGTGAACTTTGGCCGCCCCCTGTCAGTCAGAAATCTGTGTCAGGGCAAGATAAATCGCTGCCAGTACAACCTCATACCCAGGTTGAAAAGTACTTTATAAATCTGAACACGATATTTGATCTGTTTTTCTGCATGTGTACCATAGTCATCATCCTTGGATGAAACCAGGATTTTGAGAAATGCTGAGGTTATGAGTTTAAATTCTATTAATAGCTACCAACCAAGCTGCCATTTATGTGTTAAAGTATGTTTTCTGTTTGCTCCCTTCTATTCCTCTTTTTTCAAATAGTTAATATTGTTTCATATGTTCATAAATATGACAAAAACAATGTCCTCAGTAGGAGCTACAGATATGTTGTCATATATTTTACTGCAGTACACTCAGTTTATCTGTGTCCTCCCCGTCTTCCTGCTCAACACCGTCCTTTTGTCTCAATTTGTTTGTGTTTACAGAGATCTTCCCCAGAAGCCCACTGCAGAGGCTCAGGCCTGCGTGAGCTGGCTGGCCCATCTCATGGTACGAATCCAAGAACGGGGCTCTCTGATCAGCCCGTGGTCTCTGATGGCCTGTGTGTTGCTCCAGGCTCCTATCACAGCATTAACAGAAGAGGGTCTGATGTGGCATCAGCTCACAGAAAAAACCCTCTGGCTCAGGAAGCTGCTGCTGGATTACGGCGGTCATTTAAACTGGCCTGGTGAGTCAGATGATGGAATGAGGTTTTATTATCTAATAATTTAGATGTGAGGAATCAGTTTTATATATCTTTCTTTATATAATCTATCTTTTAATTTATTTAGTGCAGAAGCAGTTGCTTCAAGCTTGAGCACATGATTAGGATAAGTGTTAATCTCTCCTCACTTTGGGCCTCAACAAGGCTTTCACATCACTTGAATGACCAGTAGGTGGCATTTGCATATTGCATTTTAAGGAAGACAGATGAAGTGAAGGCACAGATGGGTAAGTGAGTGCTTTCCCTCTATTTAAAATCTGTCAACGTCTCACCTCAGGACACTGAAGACGTCTTCGGTCTGGTCTGAGGTAGATCAGACAGATTAGATGAATGTGAACTGGCACAGGGATTCAGATTCACTTAGGAGATGTTCAGTGGATTAATGCACTTTAAGTAACTTAACCTAAGAGGAACCCACTGAACTGTTTCACTTACAAGGTGTAGATTGACACATGCAGGCACATAAACACACACATGTACAGTCCAAAACTCCAGAATCCCTAAAAAAGATAATGTGTACATCATTTTCTGCAGCACAAGCTGCTGACTCAGATGTGTTGTCATCGACCGTGACCCTCCATCGCTGCGTAGTTCATCGTAAGGAGGGGCGTGTGTACCTGGTTCGGGATGAAGAGCCAGCGAGGAAGCATCCAATCAGCCCAGAGGAGGGAGTGATGAGGACAGCGGCGGCTGCGCTGATGCTCGCCTCCTATAGGAACCAGGCGCTGCACGTTTTTGTGCGTCCGGCTCTGCTCGCCACCGCCATTCACATCACGAAGAGCCTGAACAGAGGTGAGGGATGTATTATTCTCGCAGATACACTTTGAAATCCTCTGCACCTTTTAAATGTTTAAATGTATATTCACCTCTTGCGTCATCGTGATATTCTGTTTTGTTTTCACAGATGAGCTCTTCAGCTTCTTCTGCTTCCTCCAGGACCTTTTCTCCTATGAGTTCATCTTCATTCCTGACAAACTGTCTGAGGTAACACCTTCATCTGCCAAGGATCGTCTTCCTCTGCACATGAACTTTGTTGTTCTTTTATCTTCAATCCAGGCATTTATTTTTTACTGAGGCTGTTAACGTCTGTGTGTCTTTTGGTCAGGACTTCGAGGAGGCCTGCCTCCTCCTGAAGAAATGTGGAGCAGTTCATGTCAGTCAGCAGGAAGTCACACCTTCAGACACGGGGCTGGAGGTGTTATCCTTCCTGCAGGCGCTACTACAACCATTCATAGATTCTTACCAGGTCCTTTTGGCTTTTGCATTCTTTGATAATGACAATGTGTACGTGGATGAAATTCAGGTTATTCAGCATTTCCTGTTAGGGAGAAGGGACACTAATTATGATATTTATAGAAACTAGATTTAACAGTTTGTTCCAGCTATTATTCAGGTTGGTAGACATTAGACTGAATAATAGGAACCAGAAAGCACAATTGCAACTGTCAGGACTGTCTAAGATGCTGCGTTCAGGTTGCAGTCTCCCCTGGAGGTGTGGGTTGAATCACACTTCTGACAGAAATAATCTTTTATTCACTTTCCTTCTTGATATAAAACTGTTTTTGATTTGGAAAAAGATCATTTTTAGCTCAAACTAGTAAGTAGAGAAGAAGTAAGAAGTTAATGTTCTTCTTTTTTTATATCCAGGTGATGTTCAGGTATCTTTGTGAGGAAGGAGTTCATGTGTTCACAGAGACACATTTACTACCTGCTGTGAGAAACCTGGCCACGAAGCTCATCCTCTCAGGTAAAACAAAGTGTGCAGAGGAAATGACCTCTTCCAGAACAATCTCACAAGCAACAATTATCTCTGTGTTTCTCAGGTGAGCTACATACCTATGAAGCCCTTTCATCCGACACGCAGAAAAACGTGTTGTCGGCTCTACGGAGGCTGGAGGCTGTGACAAAGTTGAGAGTGTAAGTGATGAGATCAGTTCATGCAGATCTGTTTGGTTTTAATCTCATATTCTGAGGTGGTTGACAAGCTGTCTCCATTTCTGATGACAGAAAGCTTCTGTTAAGTTTCTCTGTCTCGTTTTCTCAAAACAGGTCTGAGCAGAGCGAGTACAAAGTGAACAAAGCAACTGTGAGAAGAATTGGAGACATACTTTGTGAGTTGTGATGTTTTGATGATGATAAATCAGTCCTGTGTCTTTTAAATGTTTTTTTCTACTAATATTCTTGTTTACCGCATCAACAAACAGTTACCTGAGGGATTTTTTTTATCTTCTTTCTCCCTCTCTTTCTCTATAGCTGGGAAAATCCCTCCCCACATGCTCCAGACAACACCTGATGCAAGACTTTAGTCTCCATTGCAACAGATCCTGTTTGCCCCCAACTTGACCCCCTCCTCTTCTCCTCCCTCATCGTCTTCCATTTCTGCCTTTCGTGCCACCGTCGGTGGAGCTGCTGCACCTTAATTCTGCACTCTGAGCTCTAAGACGAAATACTTGATCCAGGATGCCGGACTTAACTTGGCCGCATTCCACTCTTGAACATTGACCGCCCCTTTCTCTGGTCTCTATGTCCCTGCTCTCATTACTTAGAAAATCTTACATGGGTAATATGAGGCTGCAAAGACCAGATGTAGCGACCCAAAGCTAACAGTATTACTGATATTGCTTGACGGCCAAAATCACAGTTATTAGATGAAAGAAGACAGGGTTTAAATAAAAAAAAAAAAGGGCACCATTCTGTCCTTATGGGTGTGACACAGCCACTGGTGATGCCTGTGAATTGCGGTACTGGGATATAACTTCATTTTACTAACTTGAATAGTGTTAATATATTAAAAAAAAAAAAAAAAAACTTTTCTAGATTTCTTATTGATTCATATGGCTGATGGAGAACATTAAAATTCAATCATTGCTGATTTAAGTGCAATTTGATAGAAAACACTAAGTTATGACACTTGATTGTATGCACATTAATGTACCACTGAACCACTAAATGTCTAAATGTAACTATACTGTCAATAATTTCATAATCAAACAAAAATGTGAGATTTAATTTGGTTGAACCATTTATTTTAATTTTACATCTTAATAAATGTAAAACAAATGTAACAAAATGCACCATAGATTCTTCTTCCTTTTTCTTTTTTTTTTTTTTTAATCTTTTCCACACTTGTACATTTCTTGTGCTATTACCTCAGCAACAGTGAGAGACTGAAACCAGTCAAAAGTTCAACCTCCTATCATCTCTGCAGCCCAATCAACACTGCGCTTGCACCTGTGACCCATCAGCATTTATAACAAGGCCTCTTATGTGCCAGTTAACCGGTACATTATTGCAAGTGAGCAGTGATTATCTATAAACAGGTGGCACGTCGACCTTGATGCGTAAAGCGCTGACGGGGTCTTGACAGAACACCGAGATGTATTCCAACACTTTGGAATTTAGCTTTTTCTCGCTTTCTTTGGCTCTGTGTCGTTCTTTGTCCCATCTCTCCCTCTCGCCGTTCATCTGGGAGAACAGGTTGATTTGGATTGTGCGCAGCGTCGCCGCCAGGACGTAGAAACCTCCCTGCAGCATGTGGCAGAAGGCGGCGCCTACGCTCAGAGCTGCGCCCATCAGGTTGGGGACTGTCTCGCACACCACGCACATTCCCTCCAGGAGGTGCAGCGTGCCTTTTCTGGCGAGCGGCTGGCTTTCGTGGAGGTAGCCGTGGGGAGTGGGCGTTTGCTGGGCATAACCGATCAGGTATCTTGCGCAGTCGGCGAAGTGGGTGGCGGCTCGGCGCAGTGGGAGCAGCGCCAGGTACAGGTGACAAGCTGCTTTGGTCAGAGCATGGAAGAGCAGTCGCAGCTCAAGCACCGCGTTGCCTAGAGATAAGAGGGTAACGAGGTCAACCGGAGTCTAATTCATCACTGTGGCTAAAGTCAGCAGCCGTTAAACACCGCGTCTGCCACTGGATTAAAGTTGAGTCAAGAGCCATGTGGGCGGTGCGGCTGAACTGAGCATGCAAAGCGAGTGGCGCTGCGCGTAATTACGCACCGAGGCTGCACAAAGTTCAATGCCAAGAGCTTTAAAGTCTAAAATTCAAATTTCTTTTGCAGTTTCGCTTGTGTAAAAACCTAAATATGAACAAACGAACCATTTATTATTAATTAGTTTAAGATATATTACATATGAAATAATCTATTCTAAAAGTCAATGAGTTTTTCAGCGAAACTTAAATTGGAAAACGTACATAAAATACGATTATCATGGCTTTGATCCAAGATGTCCCACTGCACCAACTGATAATTAAATCGCATCCAAAAAATAAACAAATAATGGTGATTTCATCTATTAAAATATACAACAAGACAGAACACGATCTATTTTAGATGTTTGCCTAAAAGATAAATGGTTCTTATTTTGAAAACATTAAACTGAAAACTATTTCCACCACATGGTAATTCCTGAACAGCTTCCAAAACCTCTACTCGCCATTCTCTCTTACCATCTATAAAACAGAAGATCCAGAGTAGGGCAATACTCGCTGCCAACGAAGTCAACCAATCCATGTGGTCTCCTCCAAATCCAAGTCCTGGACCCGGAAAAAAACAAAAAACTAAAAGCAAGAAATCAGTATAAAAAACCGAAGTTATGATGTGGCCAAGTCCTGCCCTGCCCTGCCCTGCCCTGCCTTTACGCAGCTAATACCCAAACATTAAGTAGTCTCATTCTCTGCAGGTGTCAGGAATGCTGCAGCCTCTGAGGAACACCTTTAAAGTGCACATGAGGTGTCAAGAGGCGCATTAAGGCCTGCAGACTATAACAGTTTAACCCACTGCACCTTATTGTGGCAGCTTTACAGGCCAGATGAAGCTCAGATCAGATGTGAACCACGTTGAGAGCTCTCTCCTGCAGAACTTAATTTGTTCATGGTTGCATCCTGAAATAGTTTATTTTCTGCATTGTTTTATTTGAATCTGAACAATATGTCAATCAGGTCTCCTATAATATTATAATATCAACAGGCTCTATTAACTTACTAAAATAAATAACAGATAAAACGTATTTAATCAGTGAATATAAGAAAGAAATGTTTAGAAATAAAAGCTATAATCTCAACTGTATCTAAATTTGTCCAGATACGTGAAGAAGAAAAATAAATGTAAATGTTATTAGTGTTATTAATAGAGAATCAACAAAAATATAGAAAAGGTGTACAAATAAAATACAAAGGTGACGTAATAAAATAATAATAATAATAATAAATCAACAATTTATGTTTTTGACTAAATGTCATTTCTCCCTAAAATATTTTACTTGGTAAAACGTTAAAAAAACGCCGCGTGCGTCCTGAGAACGTCCTTGCAGCTCGTGCTCGCTTGTGTGCGGGTGTCATGGCAACGGGCAAATTTCCAGACTGCAGGACACCTGGAGGAGAGGCCTCGACGTCCCTCCTCTCCCTCCTCCGACTGAAATACCGCCTCTGTTGTCAACCGAGGCCGGACTCAGAGGAGAACAGGCAGTCTGTCGCACTTTGAAAATGTTTCTTCTTTCTTGTTTAATTTGACTGAGCTTCTCACGAGTTTTTGGTTGTATATATATATATATGTATATTTTAGCTCGTCTTTCTACGTGAACTTTCGACCCAAATCGCCTTCAAGTGAGGAAAGGTAAGAAACCACAACGCTGCTATGGCAACACAGGTTTGTAAATCCTAAATGAAAGAAAGAAGCTTTAATTTAAATTAATGCAATATTGCTTTTCTACTGTTTTTAGGCTGTAAGATACATAAGTCTGTAGCACTCAACACTGTTGCTGAAACGTCTAGATTAAGATAATTGAATTATCTAGTTGGCATTGATGATTCAAAATTAACAAAACAAAATGTTTTAATATGTCGCAGAGAAAAAGCCTCATGGGGAAAAACACTGCCAGTGGTGTCACCTTCCAGTCTCCACTTTCTGTCAGCTCTTGGAAATCAGAGGTAAACAAGTAAACAAACAAACAAACAAACAGACATGCATATTAATTCATGAGAAGCACTGGAAACAAACAAACAAACAGCAAAAAACAACCAAAATAATATCCTCAAAATACACATCAGACTCTTTAAAATCAGTTAACTGGACACCACACACACATATACTGTATATATGTCAGTATATATTTCACATTCAGAAAGATGCATGTGTTGGCCAACTCACTGTGAGCTTTCAGCAGTAAAAGGACAATAAGTTTTCTGCTCAGCAGTATAATAAATAGACATTTCTTCTATATGCACTCTCACTCACTTACTCTTTACTCTTGCCCTTTCTCTCACAGCGAGTGAAACCCTCTTGAACTCTTGCCAAATAATAATTTATCACCCGTCTTTTAATGTCAGAGAGGCCACACAGCCTCGCCAGGCTGTATTTCAGTTTCTCAGGCTGCACAGTGTCTGTCTGCAGTGTTATATTTGATTGTGTAAAGCTGGAATCTCAGTGTTTTAGAGAGGATGAATTAAAAGTGATTCAGGTTGTTAACATATAGGTGTGGCGACTACTGTTATCTTCACTTATAACATGGTGATCAAATGATCAAACTGAACAAATATCTGTCTTGAATGAAGTAAAGATGAAGGAGGCTGCCATCTTCTCACATACATGTCTCTCGTGTGTTTGCGTAACAATGAGAAGCAGATCATGTTTCCAGGCAGTGACACAAGCTGTCAGTACCTGTTGTGCTGGCCTCTTGTTACCCTCTGTGCACCTTAATGATTGAGCCCGGTCTGTCTGTGAACTTGAGCTGGGATTTGCATTGGTTAGCAATCAGTTTTGTGTCTTTGCAGTTTATGTTTTCATGCATTTTTCTGTATTCACAATGAGTAACATTATGAAATAAGATATAGATAGAAATGTGTAGGTGTAATTTCAGACCTCAGAAGTGATCTACTGGTGTTTCAGGAGTGTACGGCTGATGGGAGCGACACAGCAGAGACCAGGAAGTGGTCGTCTGAGGTGAGTATGAGGTTGAGGAGCGACGGTGGATGTGTAAAAGGAAAAGGGAAAAGGGATGAGGTCTCACCTCCTGGGTCACAGCAGGATACCAGACAAGATCAGCTCTCTAACACCTCCCTCAGACAACTGCAGGTAGTGCACTCATCCACAAAGATGCACACAAGAAAAGATCTTACTGACTTTAATTCTTTAATTACTGGACGTGTTCTTATTTAGGCTAAGATGGAGGCTGACAGTCAACAGGTGAAAGAAATAATCAGACCGTTGCTGGACACAGAAAATGGTTTGATGAAGGTAAGATGCTGAACATGTATGAATTCTTTATCTTTAAATGGCAGGTAAACATATTGACCTTTTTCTGATGACATGTGTCTTCATTGAGGAGGTAGAAATGTTTCTGAGCCAGAGGGATGTAACAGAGCTGAGGAGGAGGGAGCTGCTGCACAAGCGCTGGACTGAGCATGTGTGGTTTCCACTGCAGAAGAGGGTGGAGGAACATGTGTCCAGGTGTAGCCCTGCGGAGGTCAAAAGGCGCCAGAGCTTGTATAATCACTACCTCCATCACTGCAACATTAAGGTAGCGTGAATGCTCAAACAGTTGGCTAAACATTTATCCAACTGACTCTAACCTCTGTGTGATGTGTCTTTCATCTTCAGGGTTATGTGTTTCTGGAAACGTACGATCTAAAGGAGTACAATCCTTTTCTTGTTAACATTAAAAAGCCACAGTTCTTCAAGGTGATTATTAGTGACTTAAATATTTCACCAGATATGAGACAAATATTTCATGTTGTTTCTGATAATATTCACTGCTTTTATCATCAGGTTAATACGACTGACTTAAAGGACTCGTTGCAGCTTCAGCTACATGAAAGACTGAGGGATAAGAGAACAACTCACTCACATGAAGCAGGTGCTTTCATATTTTCTTTAAAAAAATCTCTCAAATCTCTCTCTCTTATCTCTCAAATTTGGGGGGAAATTAAAGTGACTTGAACAAGTCAGTTTAAAGTTTCCATTTAAAGCACATTACTGAGTTATGTCACCGACTTTATGAGTCATCTCTACATCAGTTTAGCATTTTAGCTAAATGCTAATCATCTGTTGAATTTATCCCTTTATTGTCCCAGTTGATGTAAATCTAAATTAGTTGTGAAGTTTTACATTTGGATTTGTGATGGTTTTAATCACTTTCTGTTAAATCATAGGCAGTAAATACACAAGGAGACAAGTAGAGAAGCTGCCTCACAGTGAACGTCTTCGTAGTGAGTCTGCGACATCTAAGGTCGGCAGCAAAACTCCGCAGGCTTCATCTACTTATCCAGTCGCTGCGTCCAGAAAAAGCTCAGTGAAGGATGAGACCAACAGAAAGTGGTGTGGCAGGTATGTTCAGAGAATTCAAGTTTTATATTAAAACCGTATTTTCTTTAACACTGCAGCTGCGTGTGAGATGTAGTGATGTGCTTGTGTCTCATTCAGACCTGGTAAACTATCGTACCACGTACGTGCGACTTCTGCACCAGACGGACGATGTCATCAGAGTGACTGCTGGTTCTCCACGTCTGGACGTCACGAACGACCAGCAAGTTTACAGCAACATCTGTGTTTTGCTAAATCCAAATAACATCTTTCGCACAAAACTTTACCTCTGTTCATTTCTAACCTCACCTCACTGTTAACACCAGGTACAATATTGTTTTGTTTAAAAGGAAACTGTGAACGTGTTGATGAAGCAGTGAAAACAACCACAACAAAGAAAAAACGTTGTGTTTGTATTTTATTCAGGACACGTTCAGGATTTTATGGCGCACTTGGTTACACCTACTGGATGAATATAGTGTGAGAACACAGGCTGGACGCCTTCATCATGGATGACATAGTATTGTTTCCAAATTTGAGTGTATGATACAAAAAAATATTACATTTCTCAAGCATTTAGGAAAATTTTGTGGTCCCGTTTTAAGGCGTGTGTGTCTAACTAACAGGTATTGGCAATTATATTCACATTTTTGCTGGTTATTTGGGGCAACAAATTCCATTTTCCACAATAAATTACTTCTCATGAGGACATTTCACCGGTATGTCACTCTACATTTTTAAAAAATGCTATCTTCCCTTTCCGTTTGACGTCATAACTTGGTTGCAAACAGGCTTTTTTAGGCCTCTTGAACTTTCTACTCAGGCGAAATGTCTTCATTACTATAAGATGAAAGTCTGGGCCTGAGAGAGTACTTGGCTGTGCGTTGTCCTCATTTGCTTGGCTCATAAAGCTGTAAGTCTAGTTTGACCCAAACCTCTCCAGTGGGGACTTCGTGTAATAGAAGCCGTCGGTTTGCAGCACCTTTGCTCTCCATCTCTTTCTTAATTGTTGCCACAGGAACTTCAGTTCGACCCAGGAAATCTGGAAAAAGCCCAAAAACAGTAATTTAATGAAACTGCAAAAAAAAATTCTACTCTTAAGATTAAGTGCAGAGACAGCTTCTGGGGCTTGGTAATATAATGGCTAATTATCTAACAGGCATCAGCTCCAACATAGTCACAGTCAGGAGGAAAAAAAAAGATCACAGGAAAAGAAACGGTCAAACAAATCACATGCAGTCATCAGAGTCTGGCAGGCATTCACTGACTGTGTGTGTCCCCTTCATTCTGTACTGGCAGAACAAATTGGACAAAAAGCCTCATAATCCACTCTGTTTGAGCATCCCAGTGTTGTGTGTGTGTGTGTGTGTGTGTGTGTGTGTGTCTTAACCACTGACCATCTGGTGAGAACTGGTCTTTCTCAAACACAGTGATACACAGGACGTCCTGGTAAAGGTCTTTAATAAAAAACTGGCAGTTGAAGTTCCACTTGGGGTTGAGAGTGTCGCTGACAGGCCGGGAGGTGTAGCACTGAGCCCCCATCGTCAGCTCACAGTACGGATTGCTCTTGCCTGAAGAGAAATGATGAGTTTTTATTTTTTATTATTTAATTAATCATCATTTAAAATAAACTTAACATTAAACGTTCACGTCACGTCTCGACGTCTCACCGTTGGGTTTACAGGCTTTGAGCTCCTGAGCTTCGGCGACGGTCACCAGCAGTCGGCCGATACCGCTGGTTTTCAGGGAACGAGCTAAAAATGATCACAGGATCCATTAGATACAACTATAAAACAGACCACAGATTTGTGTTTAAAACAGGTCAAAAACAGAAGTGTTAAAAATTTACAGAAAACACAAATATACATAAGTGTTTCTGGATATTAATGATTTAACCTCATTATTAACTGTTGCACTTCTGAAATGTGAATATTACTAATTGAGTATAAGCTGATACTACGTCCTGATTTGTTACTTGTATTTGCTGGTTTAAAACAGTATAATGGTAAATAATACATACATATCTAGTAGTTAATGCAGATAATATATACAGTTTACCACAGCTGACGTAAATGATTGAGGTGAGATGATTGTCAATCATCAATCAATTAAAAAAAACCCAGATTGGCTCTGATCACACACTTTATAGTATTGTTGTATTAAGAGATATTAGGAGCAATTTTCATACAGTCCCTAATCAATTATAACAGTAGTTAGTAAAGCGACATTTAGTTTGAACATGTACCAGTTTCACTGCTTTACAAGCTTTTGTTTATTCTGCTAAATAGAGATTAACTGCCATGTTGGCACGTTGTGAACCCTGCTGGAATATAAAACACACACACACATAAAATGTGTTTACCTTGATAAGCCTTCTCTCTCTTTTTCTTCTCCGTTTCTATGAAATGTTCAGATGCTGCTTTGATTTTCTGTACCCACGTTGTCCTAGTAAAACAATAGACGAACAGCGATTACACCAGACAGAATAATTAGCTCTTAATGAGTTTCACCCAGATGTCACTGTGTATGTGTGTGTGTGTGTGTGTGTGTGTGCACACGTGTACCTCTCGTTCAAGGTCTCAGTTCTGAGCGTGTAGACGCGATCGATGTGTGAGACGTGGAAAAGTGGCTCATCACTGGATGGGTCAGGAGGCATTTTTACTAAAACCTCATTCAGAAATAATGGCTGTAGAAAAAAAAATACAAGACATATACAATGAATCCCAGGAACAGAAATGAATGTTGACATTATATTTCTTTGTCTAGCTTTGTCTCTTACAGTTTTGTACATCTTCAGCTGGATGTTGGTCTTCGGGCTGAATAGCTTGTCTGGTCCTGAGGAGGAGAACGGTTTGGCGCTGTGTGTGAGGAGGAGGAAATCATTGAAGAGGAAAGCCCACAGCTCCCTGCTGCTTTTGGTTTTGTACAGCCGACCGCTGTGGAGCAGCTTGCGAGGCCCGAGGCAGTTAGTGAGGGAGTTGAACACCAAATGCTGAGAGAGAAAACGGGGAGATGGTGATACATGACTGGGACAACGTGCTCCCTGGCTTTGCTGCTGTATTTGTGCATTTGGTTTGGAAACAAACCAGAAAACACAAGTTAAACTGTGAATAATCCATCAGAAATAACTGCACAGCTGTCTACACTTACATTTTGCAGCAGTGATACATGTGCCATGATTCATATGTCATATCCGAGTGCGTTTACCTCTATAGGTCCTTCACACTGGACATGGCTCTGTATCCACTCCAGTCTGTCTGAGTTTTCCTTCTCTCTGACCCCCTCATTGACCTGAGAGCACAGCTCCTCAGCTTGCTCCAGAGCTTCTCTCAGGGGTCCACGGTCTGCGTGACCATCTGGTGTGTGCTCCAGGATCTGATCAGTCGAGAGATAAATGCATTTAGATGATGAATATCAGACAAAGAGTTAGATGTGTGGAGAGAGGATTTCCACATACATTCTTGATTAGCAGGGGGTAACGTGTGATCCTCTGCATGGGCTTGAGGAGGAAGCTGGACAGTGGCATTCCTTTACAGCGGTAGTTGGTGGCGATCTTCTGCTCAAGACAAAGCAGTGTGAGAAATTCGGATTTCTGTTGCAAATCAGACGTTCCAGGATTTCGCAATGTTACGTTTGCAACTATAAACACAAATTCAACAGATCCCCACAAATTCTATGTGACCTCGCAACTTTGACTTGCCCCCTCAACAAAACACCTAAAAATGCAGCAACTTTCTTTGCATTTGTTTTGCTCAAATTAGGCCACAAGGAATCAAAAAAGGGCCTCTCACAGAACCATGTGTGCCCTCTCTGTTTTATGTCTTTCTTCTTGATTCTACTACCTTGAGGAAGTCCTTAAAGTCGGGCTGGTTGTGTGTTTTGCTCTGCAGCAGGGCTGCGGCGTTCAGCTGACAGGAGCAGAAGCGGATGTAGGCCTGCATGTGCGCCAGCTCCGACGCTAGCAGGTCTCCAATGACCTGAACGGGCATATTCTCTCCTCCTGTCTTTTTCCGGACGCGCAGAGCCCTGGGACACAGATCACAATGATGATGTGAGACAATTAAAATGATTTTTGTTACATCTTCAGGCATTTGTACTAATTCAGGAGCAGAGGTCAGATGAATGAGCCCACGGAGCTGAACTGTCAGTGTGCAGTACTTCCTTTACCCCATAGGAGCCAGAAAAGGAAGCAGGAGGCAGAGTAAAATGAAGATGTTAATCAGGACGGTTACAGATGTGTGTGTGTGTGTGTGTGTGAGAACCTACTTGAGCAGTTTGGTGTTACACATAATCAGCTCCCTCCAGTTAACGAAGATCACCGACATCTCAGCTTCTGTTAGACGTCCCGACTCAGACATGGGCTTATAAAACACCTGAATATACACAAAAAGAAGTAGAAACAGAAAAATATCAGTGCTTCAAATTTTAAAAGAGGCTAATAATGTTTAAGTTGGTGTGTCTGTACCTCCAGGACCAGTTCCAAATCTTCCACATAAGTCTCCTCAGTCTGGATGAGCTCGTGGATGTAACCCTGTCTCTTCCTTTCCTGGGGGGTCATGGTGTCCAGCGTCATCAGGTCAGCACACCCTACAGTACGCACACACATACGTGCCCATGCAAACAAACACGCATGCAGACATGCGTGCATGCACAAACACACACCAAGTGGCACGTGCAAGGCAAAAAAAGGCACGCACAAACACTTTGCTGTCAATCACTAATGTGGAGAAAATACAGCAAAAAAAAAAAAAAAAAAAAATCAAAAAACAAAACACTGTACGCATGTTACAGCATGTTAAAACCTCCCTTTATTATCAGTTCTGTCATATTTTATGTACATTTAATGCACAAACCAGAGTGAGGCACATCGTAGTTCCAGTAAATCCATTTAAAAGAACATACCGGGCAACGCTAACGCTAACAACACTGCTACCAAAGAAAAATGAAGCACCTTTTAATGGCGAAGCGCTCGCTCCGAATGATTGCATAGGTGTAAATGAATAAAGTAGCTAATGCTTGAGTGAGAGAGCAGAGGAAGACTCAGTTTTTAGTTCAAGTCTTTGAGGTTTAAACTTGGCGGTAAAGTTGGATGTCAACGTCAGCAGTGTGTGTTGTCATTGGTCTGCTAAGATCTGCATGTTTTTTGTTGTTTTGTTTTATTTTTTGCTGGTGATATCACAGTTTAGTACAGGATGAGTCTTAATTTTAAACACTCGGAAGCATTAATAAATGGAAGAAGTGCATAAGAAGTGATGATAATAACAGTAATAATAATAACACAATCAGTTAGTTTTAATTTAAGCAATGTGTCAGCAAGCAGCAATCAAGGTTAGTGGTGATTTAAGCAACAGTGAGTCTTCACATTGGTCCATTTTTAGCAAGGTTTAATGTTGTTAGTGCAAGAATGAGGCGATTCTGTTAGAAAAAAAACTATTATACTGATTCATAGCCTTAATTTAGAAAACTAAATGACTTCAGGTCAGATGCCATTTACATATTTTCATTTATACTGTGTGACCAAACAGTTATGATCCATATTCCCACGCTTTTTTTTTTTTTTTTTTTTTTTTTTTTTTTTAGCAAAACTACACTTTCCATGCTTTTGTATCAGAGGGACAAAGCCTCTAAAAAGTCATGTCTAGCTGCCTCTGCCTCGCTCCCCCCAGGTTAATTAGTTAATTAAAGAAACAACAAGGGATAATACAGGAGAGGAGAGAGCAAGGGGGATAAAGGCTGAGAAATTAGTGTCAAATAGGAAAAGACTGGCGAGGGAGGTTTTGAAGGAGAGCAGGTAAAAGAAGCAAGAATAAATAAATTGGAAAAAAAAAAAAAGGAAAGGAAAAGAATAGAGGAACACCACAGTCCTAAACGAGTGAGATGGAAAGCGCAGAGCTGGGCTGTTCCTGCTGGCAGCTGGGCTTCCTGTTGCGACAGGGCAATTCGGTTTGGCTCAGACAGAAGGGGTGAGGAAGAGGAGGACGAGGAGGAAGAGGAAGAATAAAAGTAGGAGGAGGAGGAGGAGGAGAGAGGAAGGCCAGCATTACTGTCCTACAGAGAAAAGAAAAAAAAAACAGAGATGAGGTGGAGGAGCGGGAGGGGGAGGTGAGTGAGATGAAGGAGAGACGGAGAGACAGCAGACATTAATATAGTTTTAATATTAATGCTGGACTCTTACATGCACATGCATTAATAATGCATTTCCGGAAATGTAAATGTTATTGCGAGTCATATCAGTTGGAGCATGATAGTAATTACTTACAATTTATTTCTGTAACGATGCCCTGATCTGTGTGTGTGTGTGTGTGTAGAAGTAAGAACGTGTTCGTTAGATGTAATATTTCATGGTGTTTTGTGTGTGTGGCTCTAACAAATTCATACTAATGAATGTCTTGTGTGTTCACTCTTGTTAACAGAGATCCCCTGTGGTGAGGAGAACGCATAAGCTGTGAATACTAATTCAAACATATACTTCCTGCTTCAAAATGTGCAAATGAGCCAGTGAATATACATGAGAGGAAAAACACCCAGCGTGGTGATCAGTGTACTTACGCTAATGGACTAAGCCACAAAGTGCAAAGTGTGTTTTACAGTAAAATAAATAAATAAAGCCTCAATTTCCATAAATGTGACTGATTAGAGACAAACAAACAACAACAAAAAAAACCAGTGCTGGTTAAATTTAAATATAATCAAGTGGTTGTTCTGTTTTGTTTTGTTTTTTTTTGACCCAGTGATTTGTTTGATAGGCTTGTTTGGTTTAAAAGAATAGTTTGACATTGTTGGCAGCTAAAGCTACGTGGTGCTTATACAGCGGCTAGCTTAGCATACAGACTGGAAACAAGAAGGAAACAGCTAGTGATGTTAGCTAGCCATTCTACATTTCTGCTTTCGTAAGATTTAGACTTTAGAAATCCTGGTGGACTTTCAAACAGATGAAACTAGGCCCCCTGATTTCGCTAAGCCAAGATAACCACCTGCTGGCTGCGGCTTCATATTTTCAGACATAGCCTCTACTCATTGGGAAAAAAAGGGTCAAACTGTTCCTTTAAGTGATTTTAAACTCAAGGTGCAATCTGTTTTAAGGAACTTAAAAGGCCCGATCCTTTCTGTTTGCCTGGATTAGAGAAAATTCAACATTTAGTTAACTTTCATTGAATTGATAATTTCAGAATGTGTAACAACATCCACTTCAATTAGTATCTTACTAACAGGCTGTTGGGGATTGAGCCTTTTAAGTGCAGCAGGTTTATTTTCACCAGTGATCTGTCAGTGATTGGACACAAACCAACTACTGTCATCTTACCGTCCAGCTCTTTGTGATCTGACATGGGTAAAGACTTTACAGAACCTGGAGTGAGCCAAGTCAACCAATGAGATTTTTACAGCAACAGGAGAGACGCTTGTTTTCACAGCTGATAAATATATTTGTTTTGTTTACTTACGCCCAGAGTCTTATTCCTCCCACAACAATTCCTACTAAATGTGTGAATTATTGATTTTCACTCAAAATGGCGTGACAAGAAAATATATCATACCTTGGAGAAAAAGTTGAGGAAAAAACCCAAAACAAAACACAGAAAAAAATGAGATTACTCACATTGCTGGCTCGGGTCTGAGTCTGTTGTCATCTTGACATAATTGGTGGGCAGCAGGCCTGTGACGCCGCTGGCTTCTCCTTTCCACCAATCAGGGTTCGTCTTGTCCAGGATGTTGATCAGCTGACCTTTGGAGAAGCTCAACTCGTCCCGATTGGCGGCCGTGTAGTCGTACATCGCGATGACTTGGCAAACTAGAGGATTGTGGGTTGTTTGTTATTAATGAATCAATGAAATTATTTTCTCACAATCGAGCACTATTCTTGGCTATGTGCTCATATCGTTTTTATGTAATCATTTCATTTAAACATCAAATTTAAATTGCAGCCTTGGTTTTTGGCAGGTTAATAGGATGATCAATGATTCAGCATTTTTCCTCTGTGTTGTATTTAAGTAAACCCACAATTACAAATTAGGTATATTATGTTCACTAATAATGAGCAGTGTGTTGTGCTCAGAGGTCATTGGCTGTCACCTGGCAGAGGGGAGGGGGAGGACTTGCTGCTCGAGGGACCGAGGAGTTTGACGTGAGAGGAATGAAACCAGCCTCTCTGCCGCTTTTTACCTCGAGCCTGTAGGGAGGAGGGAAAAAAAATAATAACAGTGAGAGTAAATCAATCTCCAGCTGGTTCACGTCTGAATTCTAAATCGCCAGATGAATTAATGAATCGAGTTTGTCGGGGCGTGGCGCCGACGCTCCACAATCTTAACAGCGCAAACAACAATCTGTACAGAAAGACGTGATGGGTCTTAAGGGGAAATTTATGTCCGCGGCCTTCATAAATCCAGCCGTGGCTCAGGATCAAGTCTGTGGAATGACCGAAAGATAAGTGCTCAGAGTCGCACCCTCCTCGACCAAGCTTTACTAACGTTTATCTTCCCATGCTGATCACTGATGGCACTGAACAATCTGACAACGCTGTTGAACAATGCTATTTAAATATTCACTCTTGTCTTGCTGCTGCTGCTTGACTCATCTCATTACTCTACATCCAGGAGGAGCTGGGGGCAGAGATGCAGCTGTGTCTGCAGTTTTAGCTCTAAACAGGCTGTAGGGATTAACATTAACCTCTCACTGCTGTAGATGTATGACCCCTTGATGACACGGTTATCTCACTAGCTTCTCATTGATCTGACGTGTCAGCAGATACAAACACATCTACAATATCAGCTGTTACAAGAAGCCAGAACTAACACCTCCATTGACTTGCTTTTACTTGTACATACATAGTGACAGTTACAATCCAAACATCACTTAATTTGTTGTCTTTGTACATTAATTGATAAATGATTTGGTCCATAAATGCTCTTAAAAGTTTGTAAAAAATCTTCTTCACAATTTCCCTAAACTTAGAATGATGTCCTCAGATTACTAATTAGTCTGAACGTGAGTCCAAACCCAAAGATTCCCAATTAACAGTCATATAAAAAACACTTTTTTGTCATAAAATTCAAGATTCTCAAATTCATTTCACCTAGAGAGGGAAAAATTCTAAAATGTTGATATTTAAGTATTTTCCCGCCAGAGGAGAAATGTTATATGATGAATTAATGATGTTTGTTCAGTGCCTCAAGGTGCAGCCAGGGCAAACATGTTCTAACTGAAATGTTAAAAAGCTAGCAGCTAGCTTTACCAGCTAGAATTATTCTTTTATTTCTTCCTTTTTAAAAAACTCTGTCATGATCATAGAGCAGCCCTCCCATTTCATGGGGCTCATGTTAATTACCTGCAGTTCCCCGAGCCACCAGCCGGTGGAGTTCTTGGCCAGGACCACGATCAGTTGCCCTGGAGACAGATGCAGCTGATACATTGTCGGGGAAACAGTGGTGGAGACAGCCTGGGCGATCTCTGTTGACCGAGCAGGAAGAGGCGGTGATGAATTTGGGGCAGGCGAACGTCGAGAGAATAATGGTTAGCAGCAGGTGTGTGTGTGTATGTCTGTGTTTATTCTCACCAGGTTTCTTTGTCGGAGCTCCAGATCTTGACACCTAAATTAATAAAGCGGTAGTTAAGTTCACACTGTTTATTCTGTTTTACCAACAACAAAAAAATGCAGGAGGAGGTGATATGACTGTTTACATTTCATTTATTTATTTGAACTCATTAACACATTCTGACTCACCTCTGGCTCGACAGGTCGGACGTAGTTGGAGGGAAACACTCCCGTCTGGTCCCCGATGCATCCTCGCCACCACTCGCCTTCTCTCTCTGTCACCATGACAACATCCCCCTCAACAAACGTCAGGTCCCCAACCTCAGGGCTCTCGTACGTGTACAAGGCCACATACTCTGGTTGGGATTAAATACGGGAACATAAGGCAGAGCAGTCGCTGCTGTAACAAGTTTAATAATGATTGTTTTCATATACTTACCTTCTAGCTGAACAGAGTCAAATACATCAAGTGCATCCACACTACAATGGGAACAACACACAGTCAGTTAAATCTCAAGTTTCATCCCGATATATTATATCAATTCTTTGGGCAAACATACGATATTTGCTGATATTACAAAGTCTGTCATGATACGATTTTGATTTAATTCGATTCATAGGCTTGAGATTGATATGAGACAATATCATAAATCCATTTTACACAATCAGTTTATATCAAAAACATGACTAAAATATGGTTTGACAATTTTATTTATGAGCTCTTCCAGATGGAATGAAAAACTATTCTTTTTGATAGAAAGTATAAAAACAGATGTTCTGTTCTGATCCAGATGTGATACTCAGAGCTCTTTTAGACTGGTTGCTCAGTTTTTGTGGAAAATAAGTGGTCAAAGCTGGTGATCCTACGCGTTAGCGCTAGCACTTAGCACTAGCACATGGGTATATTTTAAACATGACCACATGGATTGATGTTTTCACTTTGCACTAGGTCACACTAGATCCATGGATCGTTACACTCCTGCAGTCAGTTTTTTACATCTTACATTCAACTACAGTTTTACAAGAGAGAGAAGTGTGTGTTTATTCTCATACTCTGCATTTCCACCCATCTCCAAAGTGACGTAGCTTTTCGGGAACCATCCCTGGGTCCCGTTGAGTTGTCCCAGCCACCACTCGTCCCTCTGCTGCAGCACGTTGATGGTGTCACCCTGCGAGAAGCTCAGCAGCGCAGTGATGGCGTCGCCCGAGGAGAGGCTGAAGTGAGTGTCCGAAGTGGCCGACCATGAGGACACGGCTCGAGCCAGCAGAGAGGTGGACAACTGAGTGAGATCATAAACATAAAAACATGTCATCTACATATAAACTATAACTTCATCTAACCATGAGACATAACCCACAAATGCCAGACCTACTAACACTGATGTTATCTGTTGGGAGATACAGATCTGTAAATGTCTGTGTGACCCGCAGAGACACAGAGAAACTCCCAGTACAGAGGAGCTATAAATATACATCCATGCTGCTGTTGAAGTGTTAGTGTTAATGTCAGCAGCAGTGTGTGTGTACCACAGCCAGACCTAGTTCCCCGACTGCCAAAGTCAGTTTACAGCCCAGATATACTACAAAGGCAGACATCACTACACCAACAGGAAATCCAGCTAAGGTCAGAAATCAATCTCACTAAAAAGAAAAGGAAAAAAAAAAAAAAACAGAAGGCAGACTCCACATAATCTAGAAATTTTACAGCAGCAGATATGAAATAATAGACAGGGTGTATATAAAAAAATAGTCTAAAATCTTTTTTCAAGTGACATAAAGGTCATAAATGTCTTTTTGTCAGTTTGATGGTCCAGACTGAAATATTTCATAGTATTTCATAGATTCGTCCTTCATTTCCCCGCAGGATGTTTATATTTTTAATAACTTTTGTAAGAACTTTTCTTCCAGCGCCAACATCAGGTCAAATTTTACTTTGTTCATTACTTTGGTTTATGACTAATACTTAAAAACAAATGACATTCTCATCGGCCTCAGTCGTACTTTGTTATAGCACTAATTAGTTGTTGTAGACTCTTTTGTTGTCCTTGAATGTGATATCTGACAACTGAGTAAATACAGAGACCCTGAAAATAAAAATGGCTCCTGAATAATACATAGCTTCTTCTCCTCCTTACGGAAAATGAATGCTAATCTCTGAACAGACAGAGAAACAACAGTTATAAAAGTCTGCTGCTGAGGTATGTCACTGGAAAGTTTATCACTAAGTCAGACCTAAATCCCCAAAAGTAAACACTCTCTCCTACCTGTAAAGTGTCTGCTGGAGCAGTTTTGTCGCCTAATGTTTCCCCATCGGAGACTCTGGGTAAAACAGGACGGAACAACCATTATAGAAAGAGAAAAAACAGAGAAATAAAACAATCCCACAGTACAGTGGCATAAATTAAAGTGTCCCAAAGTGACTGTTACAATGAAATATGAGACAGAAAAGCTCTTTGATTCGTATCTTGGTTTTTCTTGTATTTTACCCGATGTTAAGCAGCAGCGGTGGACAAGACGTTTTCCCGGGTGAAGATGAGGTCGTCTCAGTCGTGGTCGAAGGTATGGGACATTTCTCGGCGTAACTCTGGGGGAACCAGCCCCTGTTTCCATGGTAACTCCCAAACAACCAGCCGGGCTCGCCGACAGATTGCTCATCCACCTGCATCGTGGAAAATACCGTTACGGTAAACAAAAAGGTGATGATGATGAGGAAATATGTTCGGTCTTTCCATGAGACAAACTGCTGAATACCACTAAATGAGGGTTAATGTTTCATGTTTTACCCGATTATGCAAAAAGTTCTGACCAAATTTGCACCAAACTTGGTGGAGGCGCGAGGCACAGACCAGGGACAAACTCTTTGTAATTTTCTGTGGATGCTGTTTTCTTAACACTGCAAGACATTGTTTTCTCTACATTTTCTTTAAAGGGGTCATAGAAGGCGTTTTTCTGAATATTATAAACTGTTCAATATTTCAGTGAACATAATGAGTTAAACCAGCTGTGCACTGATTGGTTGGTTTACAGCAAATGCAAAGGTCCACCATTGCTACAGTGGCCGACAACAGGTGTCAGAGTTATGAATGTAACATATAAAGTTAGCTATAATAACACTAGCGCCACCATCACTTAACCCTAGTCTAGACACTAGCATAAATTGGTCTAATCTTTGTTCTTAGCGACTGAAGAATATTTTAATGGGTATTATTTCACAAGAGACTGATTGTAGTTCACTATCTGCCTGTAAAAGTGGGTTGGGGTGTGTAAATCTTGGGGCCTGTATTTAAAGATGGGGTTTGAAGTTCTGGTTTAGTCTGTTGGACACAACCAACTGTCTTTATTTGATTACACCAACATGGTTTTGTGTTTTTGCGTTTTGTAATCTTTTTAATGTGGATTAGAGCCAGAAACTCTATATGTATTGTGTTATGGTGCCACCTAAGAGTAAATGTGTGAATGTGTGAGTCAGACATTTATATGTAAATGTGAGTCTTGTACCTCTATGAGACAGTTTGCGTCTATGCTCAGCTCATCTGCGTTACGGGCGACAAAGGAGTACAGGGCTCTGTACATGATCAGCTTCACTGATCTCTGAGACACCAGCGCCGACTCCTCCTCCTTCCTCCTCCTCGCCTCCTCCTCCTCCTCCCTCCGTTTTCTCTCTTCTTCCTCCTCCTTTTTCCTCCTCTCCTCCTCTTCCTGCTCTCTTCTTCTCCTCTCCTCCTCCTGTGCTTTCTCCTGGGCCGCTCGGAGGCAAGCCTGCGCCTCCCTCTCCTCCTCCTCCTTCTTCTGTCGAGCCTTCTGCTCCTCCAGTAGCCTCCTCTGCCGGGCCTCCTCCTCTTCCCTCTCCCTCTTCTCCTGCTCCCTTCGCTCCAGCTCTCTCCTCTCTTGCTCTAGCTTTGCCTGTCTGTGGGAAGCAAGTTTGACAACGTGTTTCAGTGCAGAAACAAAAGCAGATTCAGGTGATGGATCGCAGGGGGTGAAACGATCTGGTGCATGCACCAAACGCTGATAAATGTAAGTCACATGTTTCGCTCGGACTCACCTGGCTGCCTCCTCTTCCTCCCGCCGCCTCCTCTCTCTCTCCTCCTCCCTGCGTCTCTGCAGCTCCCTCAGTTTCTCGTCTTTGACTCGGTACAGGTCGTCCAGGACAGCCTGCTGCCTCACCTGCTTCTCCCTCAGCTCCTGTTGCAGTTAGTGCATCAGAGAGGAGTTAAAACACAAGCATCTGTCATAATACATCTAAACAACTGTGTCCTTTTATCAGACCCTCCAGGATTTGGCAATGTTGTGACTGCAACTATTAACAAACATTCAACCAATACCCACGAATTCTTGCAAGGTCACGAACCCTCTGTGACCTTGCAATTTTGACCAATCACCGTTGTTTCCCGCAAAACATTGAGCCATACGTCAGTGAACTTGCTGCCTTTTTTGTTTTGGAAGATGCATGAAACATGTGATTAAAAAAAAAGTAGTTCAAAAGAGAAACCTATTTAAAAAGGGAAAAATGCAATTTTGACTGTCGCAAATTTATTGTAACAACACGCCTAAAATAGGCAAATCTCAAAAAAAAAAGGCAAATCCTGGAGGGACTGTTGTCTAGACGGCAGTAGATGTGTTTAACAACTCATCTCTATGTTATGCGGTGGTGGTAAAAAGTATTTGATGCAAACTGGTGTAAAAACAATGTGGAAGCCCACACACACTGACAAAAACATGCTGAAAACACTTTTGTCCTTCTAACACTGTATGTGTTTTACCCTCGGGGTGCATCCTGTTTACACTGAAAACACAGCCTTGTACAAAGAAAGAAACAGCAACCGAACCAAAAAAAAAAAAAAAAAAAAAAACGTAAATCTCTGTTTAATATTAAGTCAACAACAAAAAAGGGATGAACGAACACATCGAATCATCACCGGCTGACAAGGAAATAAAGATCAGAAGATTGTGGCTTAAGGTAAAATAAGAGATGAGATTGTTTTGTAAAGAAAACAACAACATTAAGGAGGGTTGGTGAAAGAGATTACACAGCAGGAGATGAGAAGAGAGAAGCACAGAAGAAGAAGAAGGATAACCTTGATGAGAAGGAAGAGCTGGCTGAGGCAGGCCAACAGAGACAGAAGGCCCCGCAGGACACAGTCATCCATGTCCCCAAGCTATGAAAGACACAGTGTGATGATGAAAGGAGGCATCACGGGGAAAACAGGTAAATGCACAGGTAAGATAAGTGTAAAGGAAGAAAAGGAAGAAGAAAAACATCCAGTTTAGTGGGAAGTAGAGTAAAAAGAGAGGAGGGAGGAGAGAAAGACAAAGGTTAAAAGCTTTAAATTAAACAATAAGAGAAAGAGTGAGTGTGTGTGTGTTGATGCTGCGATTATTAGTATCAGACTGATGACAGGTTGTAGCAGGTCATGACATCATTCTTCATAGGTATTGAATTAACAGGCAACAAATGTGTGTGTCTGAACCTGTGTGTGTGTTGTGTGTAGAATAATGGTTAGGTAACAAGGTTTTTTTTCAATATTTCCTCAAAGTTAAAATCAGCATGTTGTTTCCACTATTCCCTGTATGAATCAGTTACACTCTTATGTTACACTTCATGTTACAAACTTAATGCAAACCAAGTAAATGCACATTCGAATTTCTAAAACACATTAGGATGATTTGTAAAAGGGATAGTTGTAGAAGTATAAGTTAAGATGCAAAACATTTGAGCTATATTTAGAGAAATGTTTGCCTGATAGAAATCTTTGTACATCACAGTTCAGGTCCATTCTACAACTCCAAATCTTGATTTTCTGCCTCCCAACCAGTGACCAACATGTTGAAGCCCTAAAATATTCATGTGGGAGATCACAGACGTTACATCCAAGTCAATCACAATCTGTGGTCTCTGTAGTGACCTGATCCGACTTGTTCTGGATTAATTTGGGTTATGTTGAATTCAAATGTTGGAAACTCCTTCGAGAAAAGCTAAAAATGTCATCACCATCCTTCGTATCCTCAAGTGGCCCGTACCGATCACTGACCTTAAGCTCCTTGTTGTACTGCTCCATCTGGGCCAGTTTGTCTGTCGTTTCTCTCTCCAGAGTGTCGAGCTGGTCCTTCAGCCGCCGGCAGTTCACGCCTTTCTCTGTCACGCTCGCGGTCAGCGTGGTCAAAGTCACCGCTATGAGCCAACGGTTCAGAGGTCAGAAACGACTGATAGAAAAAATCCATAGGACGATACTGATATTGTATCTGTGTTGTTGTGTTATCACCCACATGAGACTTTGCTGAGGTTGATGTTTCTCAGCTTCTCCGTCAGCCTCTGCTGCTCTGGGACCAGCTGTGAGAGCTTCTTTTGCCAGTCCTAGTGATGGGGACGAAACCACATGTCTTTTTTTTTTTTAAATAATTTTTTTGGGGCATTTTTGCTTTTAATCAGAGACAGTGTAGAGAGACAGGAAACAGGGAGGAGAGCGGGGGAGGGACACACAGGAAAGGTCGACTCGGTCAGGATTTGAACCGGCGGACATCTGCACGGCATATACGCCAACGCAGTGCGCCTCAGCCACTCGGCCATCAAGGCTCCCTGAGACCACATATGTTGAGACAGAGTCAAAACCGAGTCTTTGAGGAATCGACACAGAGTCGGGACCAAGAGACAGTTTTCTTGACCTTGATTTAATATCACCCCAGTTAATAATTAACAATTAGGCCTATATTTTGTAAACATGATAAAAAATGTTCTGGAGGTCTCGCTTTTATATTACGAGTCTATCTACTCCCACTGTAGATTGAGACCAAGTCAACACTAGCCAGTCCTGTGACTAGCACGGGCGCACATTAACACATAAAACATAACGCAACAAAATACATTCATTGTGTTAACCTCAAACTGAAGCTGCAGCGTGTTGATCTCTGCGATGCGTGCGTCCCTCTTCTGATTGATGAGGTCCACCTCCGCCTTCTGAATCCGCCTCTTACTCTGAGCGTCGCGGAGACGGTCCGAGATCTGTTTGTGCTTGTTGCCCTAGAGACCGGATGATACCACAGTGTAACCATACCTCTGGATGGTAGATATATTTATATATGTGAGTGTTGACGTAATCTCACCACGGCCTCCAGCTCCAACTCTAGACTTTTCTTTTTGGCCCTGAGTCGAGAGATTTCTTCCTGCTCCCCCTCTCTCCTCCTGCCCAGCTCCTCCTTCTTCCCTCGCTCCCACTCTTCCCTCCTCTGGCGCTCCATCTCCTGCTTTGCTGCCTTAAAGTACAAAGAAAAGACGTCACCACATTTGACAATCTTCACAATCTTTTGCATCTCAGATGCGAGTCTGCCTCCTCCAACTCACCTCTTTCCTCTCCAGCTCCCTCAGCCTCTCCTCTTCTCTTTGTCTCTCCATCTCCCTCTGCCTCTCCAACCGTCTCTCCTCCTCCATCCTCCTCCGGTTCTCCTGCTCCCTAACCTCCCTCTCTCTCCGTTCCTGAGCCTCCCTCTCCTCCCGCTCTCTCCTCTCCCTCTCTTTCCTCTGCTCCTCCTCCAGAGCCAGTCGTCGTTTCTCCAGCTCGGCGCTGCCTCGCGCAAAATTCTCCTTCAGCTTGTCCTCAAAGGAAACTAAGATGAGGAGGAAGAGAGATAAAGGTGTGATGTGGGAGACGAGTGACTCACAAACAAAAGAAACATAGTGGTTAGAGCAGGACATACCACTGCTCTTGGTCTTTTGTGCAGGGTCTGTCTCTGTTGTGTCTATTAAACAGGGAGTGATGTAGGGCCCTGTTCCGTTAACAAGCTCAGCAGGTTTGATTCCTCCTCTGAAACAAGAAAAAGGATTGTACAAAGTTGTAGTTCTGTTTCATCAATAATCCCTGTAAATGCATCAGTCTGTGTGTGTGTGTGTGTGTGTGTTACCTGAGAGACGGAGGTACCAGGTCTTGAGGCAGTGTCAGCGGTAGAGGTCGGCCGGTTTTAGCCATGTCCACCAGGTGCATGGCCAGGATGAACTCATCGGCTCGTAGCTGACCATCTTTATCCACATCTGCCAGCGTCCTGTGGACACAAAGCAATAAAGTTGAAATCTGCATCTTTTTGTTGGTAAAAACATTATGATTTTATAGCATTATGATACAGTTTTAGTACTGTTTAGTACAGTTTTAGCAGTGGAACAAGCCGTAAACGCTGACAAATTATCATCTCATAACATTGTTATGGTAAACAAATTTTCAAGCAGCTTATTTACATTTTCAGCAGAGGAACATAAATATTTAACTGAACACAACTCCAGTATTTAGTTCTGCTTTGACTCATCATCTTCTGCGTGAGGCATATTCCCTTAGCGGCTAACAGCTAGCTGCTAACTGTCTATCTACTGTTTGGTGCTGTACAGGTTGTACACAGTGGAATAATTACAGCTGTTTAACTAAAACAGCTAATGCTCGTGCAGAGACTGAAATCTGTACAGATACGGGCCGTTAAACTTTGAACTAAAACTTGAACTAAAATGACTTAATTAGTGCTTAGATTTATGACTAATGAGCAAAAACATTGAGGTCATAGTGACCTTAACCTTTCAACCTTGTGTCTAAGTGAATGTTTCTACAAATTTGCAGTGATTCCCTCAAGTCGATCTGGAGTTGATCAAATTCAAAAGGCCAAAATATGTTTTCTGATATTACAATGACTTTGTAACCACCAAATTCTTATCAGTTTATTGTTTAATTCCAAGTAAATGGCATGAAATTCCTTCTGGCCACTCTAGATATAATGTGGATGAACAGACAACTTGAAAACATAACGGTCATCAGCATGGAGACTTAAAACGAGCTGATGGATATTAAAACACTCTGGAAAGAGCTGAGAAAAAAACATAAGTGACCCAATGATCATCATCAAGAGGTCTTGTCAGTATAAGTGATTACTTTCACGTTACACAGTCATTTTTTATCTCTGGCTGATATAAAATTATTGATCTGTGTTGCTGTATATACACTGCAATTCACTCTTACTGCCTTGGGGTAGGATTGTGTCCTTGGGACATTGTGAACTCTCATGAAAAAAATCTTATCTTTTACATCATCCTGTCAAATCACAAATTATTGAAGGAGAAAGTTATCAACGTGTTTGTTATATTTGCTGTCAGCTGGTCATCAAGAAATACTATTGTGAATTTAAAGGCAAACACAGGCTGAGGTGTGTTTCACTTGGATTACTCATACAAGGGTGCGCACACACACACACACACACACACACACACACACACACACCCCTTACACTCACCAGATGGTAGCGAGCTGAGTCTGTGTGAGGTTTGATGCCATCAGCGCATTTCTAACCTGAGGTCCTGAACAAGTAAAAAAAAAAAAAAAAAAACATCAGATACAACAGCAGAGTGATTTCTCAAGCCAACTGATGTGGATAAATCTGTGTGTGTGTGTGTGTTTGCCTGCCAAGTCGTCTCAAGTGGGATCGGCAGCAATCACAAGAGTATGTGAGAGAACCAGAGAGTGTTCTGTCAAATTTCAGCAGGACCACTCACGAGTAGCGAAGTGGTCCTGAGAAACTTCTGTTTATTTTGGTTGGTGTGTGTGTGTGTGTGCGTGTGTGTGTGTGTGTGTGAGAGAGAGAGAGGTGCACCTGACAAGTATCCACTCATGAGCTTGTCTAGCGTGTTGAACTGCTGACGGTACTTGAGTCTGGAGGCCTGAGGAACGGCCCAGTCGCTTGCCCCCGTCTTCGGAGAGTTACTGGCCAACGACGTGGTGGAGGAAGAATTTGAACTATGAACAAAGAAAAGAGAGACATGTCAATATGCCAGGATATCACCTAAGGGGAAATTGCACTGTAATACTATGTGGTCAGCGTCCCTTTTTTCCCCTTGTATTCAAACCTAGACTTAAAACCACTAATTGCTCCGAGACTCCCCGTTGTTATTTCTCAGCTCTTAATTAGCTGTAGAGGAAGGCAATGTGAACGACCACGTAGACACTGACTCTCTGAAACAAGACAGCACTGTACTCTCAGGCAATCCTAATCAACCTTTATGTTTTTATTATAAATAACAGCTAAAAGACAGGCTGGGTCCATGATGTTCATTTGAGAAAAATGTATTTTTTCTCCGTCATTATAACTGGGTGGAAACTCATACCACTCCTCTGAAATAAAAGACAAGGTTTCAGGTAAACCATGAGAGATGGAGTGTGGGATCCTTCTTCTGCCTAAAGGCTTTTTATGTGTGTGTGTGTGTGTGTGTGTGTGTGTGTGTGTACATATAAGTGTGTGTTGTTGCAGTAAACTTTCCTTGTGTTAAAACTTGTAATGTGTCTCATAACAAAAACAGGAAAGAACAATGTGTGTGTGTGGCATGATATTACATAATAGTTAGAACTGCAGGGCAAAAGTGATCTGGGTGACTGCTGGATCAACCTGTACTTGGTTCTTTACCACCTACACCTGAGGTCAGGAGGTTTTTTTTTTTTTTTTGTATGAACCAGCGTCACTTTCAAAAAACAATGAAATAAGATACCGCTCCTATCCCTTTTTCCCAAAGCACACAAAACACCATGAGATGGATGGAGGATATTAGATACTACTGTTGTATCTCTTTTGCTGTCAGTGAAACTGCACTGAAACCCACCTCTTTGTTTAATCTTACTAGGTAAAGGACTTTGTCCCCAAAAAAAGAAAAGAAATGAAAGTCTGACTGGGGCAGGTGTAAAACTGAAAACATTTCCAATTGCTATCTAACTTTTCCACTTCCTTTTAAGATACAAGCTAAGCAACTGATAACATGTGATATTATTAGCATTTAATGTGATAAATCCTGCTAGTGTCAGGTTATCTGAGGGCACGAGAACAGTGCTGATATCTTGTGAAAAGTGTCCAACACAAATAAGGTTTTATAACTAGAGGTAAAAATGTATATAGATGTGTACCTTGAGGTGAACATCTATATGCTAAACATTAGCAAGCTAACAACCTCACACTGCTACAGGAGTTTAGCATGTAGCTTGTTTGCATGTTAACATTATACAATTAGCAATAAACACAGATGATAGCGTTGTAGTTCTGCAAGCGTCTGGTCATAGATCAGTTCACGATCAGTGAAATAATATAAAGTGATCACAGTCAAGGACATAAATGTGCACTGAATTTCAAAGCAATCCATCCAATAGTATCAAGACCTTTCACTTCTAACACATAATAAAAACCACTTTAGTCATTAGCATTCATCCTCTGGGCACCACAAATATCTGTATGAAATGTCACACCAATACAAATAATAGTTCTTAAGATGAAAGTCTTGTGGTAGAACCCACAGAATGACTTCTTCTCTTAAGAATGTCATTTGATTGTTGTTCTCCTCTGATGTTTGTGACTCCAAACAAGCCCACTTCCTACTGTTGCCAACTAGAACATCTGATTTCAAAATGCCCTTCCTGTTCTCCACGTTATCTAAGTATTTCATCTGCCAGTGCTCCCACTCTGAACCCTTTCCTGCAAAAAACTCTGCTTCATTGTAAACACCGAAAACTAATGGGCAGCCTTTAACAGAAAAAAAAAAAAAAAAATCACTGAATAATAAATGGCCCAAATTAAAAAAAATATATTGAATTTTCCTCAGATATAAATGTATTTTTCAGAATATATATATATATATATATATATATATATATACACACACACACACACACACACACACACACACACACATACATACATATATATATATATATATACATATATATATATATATACATACACACACATACACATTTATTTATGTCCTCTGAGGTGCTGACAGAGGGTCAGAGGGTGTAGTTTTTAGTATTCAGTGAGTCTCACAGCCAATCTGGGTCTTACCTGCTAGAACCAAGGTCCAGGAGTGAGTTGGCTTTGGACATGCCAGTAGTTGGAGAAAAGGCCATAGGTGATGAGAAGCCAGAGAGAGGGAGCGCTGAAAAACAGGCAGTCAAATTACATGAAAGAATGTATTTGTTTAAATGTGTTTTTATACATGCATGTGAAACCTAGAGTGTGCATATGATTTTCTTTAGCGAACAATATTGCCGACATGCAGAGCGCAGTCGTCCTTGAGCGTGTGTACATCTAATCTTATCTCTTCACACTTTACAGTCGCAGCACACAGAGCTCCAGCAGCAAGGTTATTGACATCTGGCTAAAAAACACTGCGATCCTGGTTTGTCTGCAACCTTGCATTAAGGAGGGTTAGTCTCCAGAGCTGTAACACTGATATTTTCATATAGACGCAGCAGCAGAGAGAGGGAGATAACAGTAGGGAGAATTCCAAGTAGTAAGAATCACACTCACTCTCATTAGATCGCACTTCAACAGAGAGAGAAAGATTAAAGAGAGCAGCCAAGGGAGAGATAGAAGAGGTGAGAGATGATGAGAATAGAAAGATACCAAACAAGTCCTGAAGAAGAAAAAAAAAAAAAAAAAGACTAAATGTATATATTACATACAAGCACCCATACCTGACATAACAGTGTTTTTTTTTTTCTATAGATGTAGGAACTGCGGTAAAAAACTGTGGTTACTCATCTCTTTGTTGAGGAAAAGCATTTTTACTGCATACCGCGACACACACACACACACACACACACACACACACACACACACACACACACACACACACACACACACACACACACACACACACACACACACACACACACACACACACACACACACGCATGCATAGTCAGTATAATGCATGAAACCTCAGGGAGTAGATAAGGTAGATAAGGTGAAGCCTTTTTTCATGTTGGATATGTAATCCACACCACACTACACTGCATCACTAAAGCTCAAGGCCTGAACAACTGAATCTGATACACTAAATATTACACATCAGTGCTGGGTTGCACTAGCAACACATAGATCAATTACACTGTTTGTTAACTTCTTTTTGAGTTGTTATGGGCAGTTTAAAATAAATGATTTACAAAATGGGTTTGCACCTCTTAGAACTTAAAAACTGCCACAGGTCGATGTCTATCTTTATTTCTACAAAACTTGCTATAAAGTACTTGTTTAACTGCTAAAAATAAAATAAAATAAAATAAAAATTACAGTTTCAACTGCCAGTACCTTCCAAAAGTAGGTCTTACTTTGTTTTATTTATTTCATATCCACTGAGAAACATGTGAGTTTCAGAGTTAGTTTGGAAGTAGAGTAAAATATCCAGTTATGCCAACATGACTACGCACACAGTTTAGACGCTCAGGTGGCAAAATGAAACTGACCTCGACCAAACATATCACCACATCTGGCCTGATTCCAGCTGTTAATGTTAGCAAACAGCTGGGAAGATATCCTAAATGTGAAAGTAACATGTGCCATTTTGTATGTGGGGCATAACATGTATCCCAAGTATCAGCCGTTGACCTTAAGGCTGCTAGCATAATGTTTTCTAATCAAACATACTTTGTGTCATTTTTCTGACATAAACTTAAATCTGTCCAGATGCAACCTTATTTACAACCATTTTTAATAAAGTGTCAAGTCAAATATGTTAAATATGGGTTTGGTATTTCTGTTTTTTGTCTTGGAGTTAAATGCTAACAAGCTACTGCTACCTTTAGCAGCTAGATCAGTTAACTTCATCAATTAGCATTTACCGGATGTAAATAGTTATTAGCAACTAGTTGTAACTGTAACCATTAGTTAGAAGATTAGAATATTAACACCCAAATGTTTAAGTACAAAAAACAAAAAACAAAAAACAAAACAGCAGAGCAGCGTTGTCTTTCTTTGCATGTGCACAAGTTAATGTGTTTTCCCATTTGGAATGGACATGTAGCACAAGTTTAAACCTTATCTGTTCTATTCTATTTTCCTTATTCTGGGTTCTCCTATTTTGCATTTAATCTCACAGTGATGTGCCGATGAATTAAATCCTGTTATGTGAAATGAAAATAAATGTAAATGAATGTCTCTGTTAGATAACCCCAACCCCAACAACCCCGAGTGAGGTGGTGCTAGTCAACAGGGGCTGATGTGTATCTATAAATTAGAGCAGTTCCACTCCACAACCAACCTGCATTGTTGGGAACAAGTGGTGAGGGGAGGAGGTTGATATTGCCGTTTGGGAGTCCAGAGCTTCCCAGGGAGGTGATGAGTGGCAGAGTCAATGCCGTTGGCACCAGAGGTTGCACAGAAGACATGGGAGGGTTAGCTGGGATGGGAGTTAGGATGTGCATGGTCGACATTGCTGACATGGATGACAGACCGACTGACAGGTTTGGCATGGAGCCCATTCCTGTGAGGAAATACATTGTGAATGTGACAAGTTAGAGAGACAGACTGACATGGAAATTAATGTTTTTTAAAATATGGGTTACTTCAATTTTGTAGAATGAAAAACCTAAAATTAACCAACTAATATAGTTTTTTTTTTTTAAGAAATCAGGTCAATCAAGGACTTGTTCTTTGAAATTCGTGAATTCATGAAACTGTAACGTGGTTTTACTGTAGAAACGTTTACCAAATCGTGCCGATGAAGGGACGGTTGACGCCGTATTGGACATGGGAGGCTGCTTCATAATGATCGGCAGGGCAGACGGTAAATTACATCCTTGAAGCTTGAGTTTAATGAGCTTCATAGCGATGGAGAACTCCAGTCTGTCCATTTTCCCATCGCTGTCCATGTCAGCAAGGTTCCTAGAGAAGAGGGAGATAAATTATAAATTCCTAGAATCCTAGTTTCCGTTTTTTTTGTTTTAGGAAGACAATACAAAAGCAGTGAGTTACATGAGACACAAAGCAGTTTACAAGGTGGGGTAGGCTAAGAAGGAAGTGAACAGTCAAAAGGAAACTCCAAGACCAAAACAAAGTCTGGGCTCATTGACCGATTTTCTCTGGATTAATCATACATTTTGCATAAATTAGGATAAAGTTTCACTAAGTCGTTAGTTGGTCTTTACCAGATCTCAGCCAGGACAGAGGGAGGCAGGCCGGACTGGAGGAAGAATTTCCTCGCCTGTTCTCCTGCAGGTGTAAACAAAAAAGGTCATGAGGGTTCAGTGAGACAGGCTTTTGATGCACTGATACAACAAGTATTTAGTGTGTTTGTTGTGACGACATCTGACCTGAGACATAGCCGAGCACGGGGGCGAGGGTGTCGAACTGTTTGTCATGTTTCCCCCTCTCCTCTGGAGTGATGGCCCACACGCTGGCTCCACCTGAGCGACACCAAGACACAAACCAGACTTTTGAAATACTTTGAAAAGTCACAATCAAACAGAGACTGTGAGATCAACTCACTTCCTATAGTTGGGTGTAAATCCTGTTAGGATAAAAGATCACTTAAAAGTCTGAACCACAGGGTTCCCCCGGTGGTTTGCTGGTTCAAAAGCATGCCACAAAACCACAACCTCTGTGGTTTGCATTTGTTTGCATTTGGACTTTTTTTTCATATCATACACCTCTCTCTCTCCCTTTGTTTTCTTTTCCAGGTCAAGTTAAAAGAATAAAAATAGAATACAATGTTATTAACATCTTCTTTTGCAGTAAAATGTAATAAATAAAAGGATATTTAAGCATTTTTTGTAAAAAATATATATGAAAATAAAACATGATAGCAACTGTCAGAGTTATACTAGCAACTCAGTGCTGCTGTACCTATGGTGGAACTTTAAGCTAAATGCTAACATGCTCACAGCAACAACCCTGACAAGCTATTGTTTAGCAGGTGTAGTTAAGCATGTCCACCCTCTATGTTAAGCATGTTAGCCTGTTTACATTAGCTCAAATGTCTGTACCTAATTCTGTGGCAATCCATGCAGTAGTTATATTATATTATGCACAGTATAAATATTTTAGTAAAATGTCAACCTCATGGAGGTAACAAAACTATAACAAAAGCTCCAACAAACATATAAATGTACACACAGCGATATACTGTAGGAATACACAATATCAACAGATGTTACTGGTGCAACTAGGAAGGGACTTGATTAAATGTCACAATATGATTCATAAGGAGTAAAAATAGAGTGTGCTTCACCTGTAAACAACACAGATTCAGCGACAAATTTAAAGTCCCAACAGCACAAATGCTAAAACCAAATACTGTGTCTCACCATTCGAAAAAGTCTGAATAATTTCCATCCCAAATGAGATCTTCTACCTCAGATGAAACCGCTCTTTAACTCCCAACTCCCAACGATGATTAATGTATAAAAATATGCAGTCAGCTGTTTTTTGCAGCACGGCTCTAGTCTTGCATATCTCAAGGTAAGTTCAGGGTTGGCCATAAATTAAATATAAAGTCAAATGTGCAGCGTGAGGCGTATGATACTCATATCTGACTCACTGACTTTCATAAGACGCCATTAATGGAGGAGGAGAAAGATTAACATCAGAGCTCATAATCAATTAATCATTTGGGAATCTGTGACCTTGATCAAATGATAAAATGATTAGGGCATCTCAACAGTTTTAAAGTAAAAAAACAAAGCAAGCGAAAGAGGAGACTTTAAGCCAATTTTAAGAAAAAAGAATTGAAATTAAGCGCAGATGGATCTGACCATATGGTTGTAATTACATGACAGAAACGTAGATGAGGAGACAAAGGCAGATGATGAGTTCAGACAGCTAAAATGGAAGAGGAGAGTGATAAACAAAAGATGTATTCAAAACGTAGAGTAGCTGAGTGACGGACTGGTTCCTCGTCTGTAAACCACATTCAGGCAGAAACAGGGAGGTTGACATAAGACGAGTAAATACCTGCTCTGTTAGAAACCGAACTCAGCTGGGAGAACAACGGAATAATCTTGGTGTTTAAGTGCTTTTGTACCTCATCTTTCTCTACTCGACAGCGACAGACGGGCCTACCTGATGCCAACGGTAGTTACCACGGCAACCACAGTGATACGGAGCTCAGACTAAATGTTTACATAGACTTTTTTTTCGCACCAGCAAGTGTCGAGTTCATGGAGAGTTTGTCCTTCAAATTAATTAAACTTCTATTTTTGTGCGTGCCCATAATTAGGTTAAAGCTGCTTTACACATCTTGTTTTATCATAAGAGATCTAAAATAACTAGCTTAAAGGAATTTAATCAAACCTAACAAAAAAATATTGGACATGACTGAATATGAAACTTAAGAAAAATATGCTGACAGAAAATGATATGATGATATCAACCAGGAGGGGCAGATAAATCACTGATAAATTCTTTGTGTATATATTGAGTAAGAGGGTAAAATCTAAGAAAAGAACCGACTTTTATATTTTATCATGAAAACTGGAACCTTTTATCATGAAAATTAACATTATAGCTTTTGAAATGTTCAGACTTTACACATATTATTCAGCCTTGTTAAACTGTTTCATAATTGCACTAATTTGCAATTACTCTCGATCATGATGATGCCATATTCACAGATTTTCAGATGTTAGCACAGGATGTTTTACACAGGAAATTATTATCTCTCTGATTCTCATCTCAGCATGAAGAACAATGCAATTTTGAAAGGAGAATTTCATATGGACAGACCGAGAACTGTGTTTGTAATTTGTAATATTTAAGTTTAATATTATTCCTGGGAAAGATAAAATTCTTGGGGATGTTATGGGTGTATGGTGTCCACGCTGTAGTTATTAACCAGCTTCAGGAAATACCACCCTGCCCATGATGGAACTTCCTCTCTAACACTAACCCAAACAACCCACCGGCTCTTGTTGACCGCACACAGACGTATTACACATGATTCTCTGAGGCACAAAAGAGACATGAAACTGGAGCAACTACAGAGTTAAAGAGACGACACAGGATTCAGATTTTCTGAACACATACTGAGTAGATCCAATCAAAAGACACCAGCTGTTCGATTCACTGTTTGTTAGCAAACACTGAGGGTTTGCCAAGAAGCTGTTTTAAGTATCTAGACAAACTCACTCAAAATTGAAACCACCACAACAACACCTGTTCAGGTAGACGCCTTTTCCCTGACAAAGCCAATGTTTAGCTGCTCACAGTGGCCGACCCACTTTTGGCATTGTCAGCAAAATGCAGTTGTTAAAATGGGGAAAGTAATTAATCTTGCAGAGAGATGTGAGTATTCTTCACATTGTCTCGTTGGCTTTGACAGACCTCATTTAGCAGCTATTGTAAGTGAGACGGGGAGGCCATATTTAGCACAGCGCCACTGGGACATGTAGCTAGCATGGCCACATCCGCAGGCCTGTCAGTTGATTCAACGTGTGCTCGAATGCGCCGAGAATAAGTGGGACACTGCAAAGCTTCTTACGCAGCAATGGCTGAATCCATAGGGGTCTTCTGCGGCTTGGAAACATATGGACACTCAATGTGAGACCAGATAAGACATTTCTTGCCAAATGTCTGAATTTGTAGCAAATAAAAGCTAATTCTTAGTTATATGACACAACAACGGGCTACTAATTGACTGCAAACAACTCGAAACTCGCATTTTCAGGTTGGTATAAATTTGTTTACTGTTTTAAGTAAAAACAGTAACTGTTTTGTTGTAACTTTCCTGACATTTATCAAACAAACTTGCTTGCCAAGAGTTAGATAAGAAGGTCAAACCTACTCTCATGTTTGTGCAGTAAATACAAAGCTCAGACCAGGAGGAAATTAGCTTAGCTTAGCTTAAAGACTGAAAGCGAGGGGATGCAGATAGCCTAGCTAACTGTCTGTTAAAAAACTTTAAACTCACTATTAAATAGGGTTGCCTTGTAGCACGTAGGTGTTTTGAGCTAGCTATTTCTCTTAATGCTATGCTAAGCTAAGCTAACCTCCTTAAATCTTCTGGCTATATCTTTATTGTGGCTCTGCTTTTCTTGCAAGGTGCTAGCATTGTTGTTGTCTCTGACATTTTCACCGATTCAAATCAGAATTTCTCCTTAACTTGTCAAAAGATTCTGTATCTATTTAAAGATGTAGCCATCTATAAACACGCCGTCATGGCTGCTATGTGGACTTCAGTACTAAGAGGAACATATAACAGCTGCCCCACACAGAAACCTACCACACAGACGCCCCTCAGCAAATACACAAGTGCCCTTCAGCCAATATTGAGACGATATAATATACAGTCCATCCACAGAAAACATCGCCTGCACAGGATTTAAACCAACTGTACCACATTTGACTTTCTCAGCAGCTACGACACAAAGAGCCTCAGCCCTGTGTGGTTTTTAGTTTCCTTTGTCGGCCTGTGTGCTGTTGTCTAGGAGCTAAACAGTCCTTAGGAGATGCTCCAGTCAAACCTCCACGCAGTTCAGGTCCCCTGGGGGAAAACCACATCACCGCTTTCATAACTATTTACATATCAAACACTTCACCTGGGGACAACAAGCTGATGCCTCCGATAGCTACATACATCAACACTCTCTGCACGTTGCAGCATTTCAGTCTACACAACCACACACTGCTTTCTCCCTTTTTTTCTTCTTCTGAGAGCATCACATACCGTCCACCTGGTTCAGAAATCCACAGACTAATAACTTTACAATTGTCTCATTGCAGATTCACTGTGTTGACGAAAGTGAAATAATGCAATAAGCTCCTCCTCCCACACTGATTTCTTTTTTCTGAGCTGAACTGCTGGATGGGATTCAAACAGAGACAGTATAGTCACAGTGTTTGGCAGCTTGTTTAAGTGCAGATTTAGCCATTTGGACGAGATGTGTCTGACACTCAAAAAAAACACAACTTTGTCTGAAACACTTCTGACACAGGCCCCTTATGAAGGATCAACACACATATACATACACTAGAGATTGGTTCTGTCCAAATCAAGGACAAAAGATGACAATCACCTTCAAGACTGAGAAACAGGAGGCAGTGTCCCAGACAAAAACAGACTCAAAAATAGTTCATGCTTTGCATAAAATTTGTTAAAAAAGTAATTATCCTATCTTCTTCTCAATGCACGACACAGGAACATTGGCGCTGTATCAGAGATGGGTCCAGTTTAAGTCTTTCACATCAGTGCAATAGATCAATATCACATTAACACGATCCCATGGTTCTCAGGTCTCATCTTTGCGGTAACACGCAGCTTCTAGTTGGAAATCACCAGAGATCACACGTCTCACAAAAGGAGTTGAAAAATATGAAAACACCAGACTGAGATAAGCGCACTCACTTGCTGCTTGTTGGTCCACTCCATCCCTCTCTCCCTCTCTCTCTCTCTCTGGTTTCTGCATCTTTTTTTTTAAAACACCATTTCAAGTTCATTTTGAGCCGGACCGAGTGCATATTTGCCAACCATACACACACATGTGAGGAAAACAAAAGTATTCTCACCATTCATGGCTGCAGGTGGAAAGCACGGGCAGAGAGGGAAGTCCTCTACTCAGCTGGCGAGCTCTCAGACATCTGCAGAGAAAGAGAGAGAGAGAAAGATGTGAGTGTAATTGTGTGAGTTCGTGTGTGTGTGTGTGTGTGTGAGAGAGAGAGAGACATAGATGGAGCAGTGAGAGTAAGTGAGGAACGTGAGCATGTGTGTGTGTGAA
Source organism: Polydactylus sextarius (assembly GCA_016801845.1). NCBI lineage: Eukaryota > Metazoa > Chordata > Actinopteri > Polynemidae > Polydactylus > Polydactylus sextarius. The sequence goes on from CM028918.1 coordinate 5,583,066, forward strand.
TAAAAAAGAGAAATGGAAATGATATAAATTTGTGCAAAGGCAAAAAGAAAAATCTCATCTCCTTGTTAACAATGCAAGGGAGGCACAGCGAATGGCTAACAGGGGTGAGGGATGACAGAGCGAGGGAGGGAAGGAGGGACGGAAATAAAGAGAGAGGAGAGAGACACAATGACAGAGAGAGAGAGAGAGAGAGAGAAGGAGAAAGAAAGAGGAAGAGCAGAGATAGAGCCAATGCCACGAGGGACAAGTAGGCGAGAGGAGGACAGACAGCTGAGGAACACGGAGGAGGGGGAGATGATGGTGGTCTGAGGAGGAAGGAGGCATTTATCAGTGTCTGCTCTCACACATCACAGATCACAGATGGCGACTCAGGCCAGCTCGGTCTTCTGCAAATCTTAGCATGTCATTATTTCTCAGCTGGTAATTTCTTTGTGACACTTGGGTTTATGGGCATCATCAACCAATCTGGCTTGTGCTTTAATTAGAAACAATAACATTGTGCAATTACCCCACAGTGGGGAGATGAAGGAATTTAAATTGGTCTTAGTATTTAGAATATAACCACTTGTTTTTTCATAAATAGCAATATGTATCTCAATATGAATATAACATTTTTTAAAATAAAGATATAATATTTCATAAGAGACATAAATGCATGTGAAATGTCTTAATATAAATATATTTCTTCCATATTAGGATTCCATGTATTGAATAAGCATTTATTGTTATTAGGAATACATTTATTTATTCATTTACCTCATTAGGACTGAGAATATTTGTCCTACAAGACATTTGTCTTTGTCTTTGTTTGCAATATAAATATTTGTATATATAATTAAGGGAATAAATGTTGTCATATCAGGAACATAAACATTTGTCTTTCTCGGCGCTGATAATATTTACACATTTGTCTTATTAGGACTATAAAAATGTATTAATCAAATGGGAAAATATGCATTTTAATAGGATATGGAAAATAATCGGTCATAAAGGGCATTGATGATTAAATGTCCACATGTATCAGATAAAATGAAGATTTATGGCTGTATTGAGTTCGGTCCAGTTTGTATGGACAGGGATTCTGAGCCACTGCTGGGATTCCTCTGTGGGATCTTTAGTTGACTTGTAGACCGAATAAATCAACCCATGAGGGTGATGGTCTTAAATTGAAAACTAGACCCAGTGTGTTTTGGCTTTAATGTGTTAAACACTTCAGCCAAAACCCCAACCCCGTAAAACCCTCTGCAGGTGTGGCTCCAGGTCTGGTCCATCTTTTTAATGTCTTGGCTGATTTTTTTTCTCATTCTGCTAATCCTCCCTCTTCATTTCACCATCACTGCTGAATCATTTTTCAGTTCAGCTGCTCTGGCGATATACTCTGCATACTCTCAATTGTCCGTGCTTGATACGACTTGAAATTGAAAAATGCAGACTTCTTTATAGAAGGATTTTTTCCTTTAAAAAAAAGCTCAGTTTACCGTTCCTGCAATATCTCATTCCATTATTTTAGCAACTCTTTCAATCTTAACTCTCCAGATTCTATCAGGCCCTCTCGCTAAGAGGTGCCCCCTTTATTTCCTCTTGTTCCGTCCATCTACCCACAATCCTGCTGCTAACAAGCAAGGTTTGTCCTCAGCTGTGATTCCTGTCAGGTCCAAGCAATCTACTCTGTTTGCACCAAATCATTCCTTCACTTTTCTCTCCACACTTCTACTCTCTGCTTCGTCTTTTTCCATTTAAGAACCCCATGGTTCTTTTTCACCCCTCATTCGAACATGCATCCCCATTTATATGATTAACACCCAATTTCTTTTCATCCCTTGCCCTCCTTCTGCTCTTGTTACACCACTGCTCCATCACTGGTTTTTCCTTTTTTTTTTTTTTTTTACTTCTAGTGTGAATTCCTGGAGGGGGAGACTGTGGTTGTTGTGGTAT